>JAODJX010000020.1:23202947-23218879 GCA_026776945.1 Isichthys henryi | reverse complement strand
CCCCATCCTCCCCGTTCGCCTTGTAACCGCCTCCTCCTGGCTCGGCCCCAATCTCCCAGCTAGCCTCGCCTCTGCAAATAGATTTTCTTCTCTATTTATAACTGGCATCCGTCTTCCTTTCAGGGCTTTCAATGTAGGTAGCTGTTCTGTATTAAATGAACAATCTTTATAGACGGAACAGAGTCCTAACAAGTCTCATTTTCGGGACAGCTTGGGTATAAGTCTCGGAGAACAGCCAGACCCTCGCTCTACAAATCAAGCCTAACCTGCAATGTTTTCTGTGTAATTTTTATTCGGATTTGACTGGCCGACTAGCTGGTGGTAATAGGTTGTTGGGGAAAGGCCAGTAGGACTGTTTTCTCGCCGCATGATTGATAGATGCGGTCGGCATTTTTCATTTATATCTCCCCATTCCAGATCAGTTAAGTTTATGAAAAATGAAACAAAACAAGCAAGAAAAATGCCCACAGATTACGGAGAGGCAAACTCATAGATCTCGGCTCGGCACCACATCCGGCCTCAGATTGTCTGCGAACATTAAGTTATCTAAATGAAAATCAATACTATATGTGCCAGCATTTACTGTGGAGGACAAGTGCCCCAAGAATGGGAACTAATAAAGCTTTTAGCTCCGGAACACGTCGGCCTGACGACGGCAGCACAACCGCAAGATGGCCCTTAATTAGCTTGAGGCTGATTAGACAAGAGTTAAACGTATAACAAGGAGGGTATTTTTTTTAAGTGGTCACAGTTCTGGGGTAGGGCGGCCTGTGTGGGGGGTGGGGGAGGAAGGATGGGGATCGGTCAATGCAACTCATGTATGCTGGCAAAAAAAGAAACCGAAGAGGAATGAAGGTGTCGCCCCGCTAGTCAACATTAGCATGTAAAGTTTTAACAATATCATAATGACGTCTCACCCCCCTTGAGCATGAAGCCTTGAACTGGAAAACACACCTTAAATGTTATTTAATTATTGATAAATGCTGTGAATTCACTTTCACAGCTTAATATGTAAAGTAAGGTCAACTGATTTTACGGTCTGATCATTTATTCTGCAGTTAAAAAATGTTTGTTATTGTATTCTTCCAAGAGCAATAAAATGAAACTTGATGTTCAAAAAAAAATTGCCCAGCATTAGAGGTGAATGCAGTCATCTTTCTAGGAATGGCTATTATCTGAAAAGCTTTATGATAGTGTGAATGATTTTGCTGATGTCAACGTTTGGACAACAGTCCAATAGCAGGATTAATAACAAGGTAATCTGGATTTGCTGGTTCCTTGCTTTCTGATTATAGCAAGGAGCCAGACATTGGCCAGTACCTAATACATTCAGCCTCTCTTTTCTCAATTATACGAAGTACATTAACTCTCCCATCCCCACAAGTCATTTCTGTCTCCATCTCTTGCTGCCTTCACGCAGACACACACATTGTACATATTACAGCAGCACACACATGAATGGAGATAGCATGCACAACAATCACACAGACGAAGCTCCGTTTCACAAAGTGGAACAGATTCTCTGTCTGTTTAATCTCCTCCACTTGTTTTATTGGCCAGTTAAGCCACCGCCTGGATCTCTGAAAGAGCTGAAAAGAAATGCATTAAATACAAAATGATCACAATAGTTGACGATAATTTATTCTCCAATGAGTGGCTGAGGGGCAACAAATTCAATGTCCAGGCGCATATTGTAGTTATGTTTATAAATGGTTTCGCCTTAATCTGATGAAGAATAAGCAAAGAAAATGATAAACTCGCATTCGGAAAAAAAGGTTGGTCTGAAAATAGGTGACGTGACAGAGTAATAGGAATATTCTATAAAATACCCCCATTCTCCAGATTCCCATGCTGGTTAAAATGTGGAAATTTGTACACGGAGAATGCAGCCAGGCGGAAGACAGGAACTCGGGCGGCGCTAATAAATCAGAGCGCGGTCCCTGGCGGCACGCGGCGGCGGCGGCGGGGGAATTCTGCCGGCGGAGAGCGGCACACGTTGACCCAAGCTGGAGCTTAGCGAGAAATGATGTTCTCTTAAACAGTGCCCCTGCAGGGATCCTTGCCGTGTCCCCTTCCCTGACAAATTAAAAGTGCCCCTCCAACGACGGCGTCGCTCCCGCCGCGGAAAAAATACGGTCCGATTTAGCAATGCACAAACTGGCCATTTTCTCGCTGCATAAAGAGACCATTTATTGGGGAGCCTTAGGACACCAGCAGCTCAGTACAAAGAACCATATCTGAAAAATGACCCCTATCTGAGGCTTCCAACATGGCTAAACCCCCCAGGGAAAACACCATGTTTCAGCTTATGGGCATGTTACAAAAAAAGAAGAATAAAATAGATATAAAGAAACCCCTTTTATGTTTGTGTTTCAAATGGTCACAACTAAGTAATGGTTTTTCCCTGATAAATTGTCCATCTACCCTAAAGAACATTGTTCTTATCAGAACAGATGCTATAATACATCCTCAGACTTACTATTTTTCTCTTTGCGAAAATAAAATATTATACGTTCACATTTCGTATCGTACGTCTTTTTAGTCGCGTTTCTCGATATCACAGATTTAACAACATATTTTTCTCCAAGTATCTGTTTTTGTATGTTTGTAGGAATGTATACTTAAACTGAAAAACAAGGAAATTGCTAGCAACTGAAAATCGTTGTGTAGAAACTACCTTTTTTGCACTTCATAAGACACTGAGTATAATGTGTTTCCATTGTGGGCATTTATATGGAAAGGTGAAGTCAATCAGTGAAAAGGAAGATGTACCATGAATTATAATAAGTCTATAAATGAACAGGGAGGGTTTATGCATGGTTTTATTTATAGAGCTAGTTTATATATCCAGACTCAAAAGAAGACACTAGTCTTATATTAGGAATTAAGATTATATACAGTATGATCACTCGCTTGGGAAGTAACTCCTTGTCATGGCAGGTTTGCTGTTAGTGCAGTACAGTATAGAGTAGAATTCCGCATGTCAATGAGGACGCTTTCCTGTGAAAACTGCTCCCTCCCGATATTATTGGCTCTTTGTCAGAACTGTACACAAGTGGCAATCACATCCTTCTGAGCAATGCGGGAAAAGAGTTGGTCTGTTATGAGCAATGCATATACAACATTTTTTAGGAGAAAGTATTTATTTCTATTATCTGTTTATCGAAACATTAATATTGTTTAGAATCTTCTTTCTTATGAATAAGTTTAGTTGTCTGAACTTGGAGGAATCTGATTGCGCAAAAGGGCCAAAAAAGGGAAGCAGGAAATTTAAGTTAGAATGTTTTTGAAAAACCCATGTGGATCCTGAATAAATTGTTAAAAGACTGAATTTGCCTCCATCCATTGTTGATTATTTGGAAGATGCTCCATCCACCTATTAGGTGATCCCACTTAGGTTGGCTCTTATCTGTGAATATTTAACGCAAGAAGTCATCTTTTCTGTTGAGGTATACTTTAGAGTGCTGACGGGGTTAACTGAAGCTTTAAAGAGACAGTGGAGGTAGGGCTGCCACCTAACATATCATTAAACATCACGAAAAAAGGAACCACGTTACAGCTGGTCAGACATAACATTTTAACATTTTTAAAAAGGTGTCATTAACTATTTTGAGGTAATCCAGCATAAAACCATGGTAACAGTTTGAATCCTCTGTTAGCTAAAATGGACAGGTATTCTCCCAATATATCTTTGTATGCTGTGTTGTTTCTTTTCAAGCCAGTTTATTGCACTACAGTGTCTCCCCCCCCCACGTAAAATGGAGCCACAGGGAATGGAGAGAGATAACAGCAGTAAATATGGCCACCATCCACCACGAAGAGTCAGGCCAGAGGACAGGTTCAGTAATCCCAGCGATGATATTGGCAGCCTTGTGATGGCTACCAGCACAAGAAATACCCATGGACCTCCATCCATTTTTATTGTGCCCAGACTGCAATGTTGTATTTCCTACCTGGCCCTACTGCCGCACACACGGCGGGCGCACTCGAAAACAGAAATCCATAATATCGATCCTCCTCTGTCACCACAATTATTCTTTAGAAACAGCCATTGAAAACAAATTACATCTGCACTGCCTTTCATCCGATTGCTCGGGGTGACCAATGCCCAGTCCTTTCTGCCTCTGGTGATTTCACCGTTAGCGCTGTATAACTAACGATGGCGGGGGACACGGGGTGGTGGGGAGTTATTTAGAACTTTGGGGAAACAAAAGCTTATGTTAGCGACACTAAAGTGAATAAGGAAGCACAATTAATATGAAAGCGGGGGATAGAAAAGATACTCAGGAAGGTATGATCCTACTGCAGGCAATTTTTAGTAAGATTCAAACAGCACATCAAGCAGCAGGAGAACCCAATTAGAACAATCTGCCATTAATTAGTTTTAATTCAGGAATGCTGCAACTTTGAGTTCAGGAAGAACAGTCTTACCCTTCTGCGCTTACATGTCTTGCAGTAGCTCTGCAATTTGTAAACAGCATTCGAAATTTGGAATAATATTTAAGGGCATGAGTACTAAATGCTGACTTGTCTTACATTTGATTTTTATTTCATTTAATTTTTATTTTGTCGGATGGTGGACTAGCGGACTGCAGATTCTGGTTGTTTAAATGAATTACATTAGCTGTATTAAGATGTGAGTGGTGTTTGTGTTTGCTATCCAGCTTAGCTCCATTTCCATCCATTTTCCCAGAAGCACCGAGTGTGCGACTAATGCGTCATTTAGAGGGGAAGCACTCATAAAAATCATTGTGGACATTCCTGTTCTAATGCACCAGTGTAATCCTGCTAATTCTTGCAATCAATGGTTTTCAGCAAAGCACTTTTTTCCTCATTACATTTTCTTAACACGATTTATTAACATTGAAACTGTAAGTGCATTTTGCTGTGTACTCCTATTGAATACCAATGAGACTGAGCTTTAGGGCAATTCAGGCTTTTTCATAATTTCTCATTATATGATAAACAATTAAACAAAATGAAGTATAGGCCATAAAGTATCCATTTTAACATGCATACAAATATGTATCCAGTTCTAAAATGCAGCATGTTATTCCAGAATGCGATTAGGAAGAAAAATCAATCCAGCTATTGATCACTATCTTCCAAACACTTATTCTGATTTGGGCTTTTGGAACCGTATGCCAGTCGCAGACACCCTTGGATTCAGGGCAGGGCTGCAGTAGTTATACACACAACAGGCATTTTAGGAAACTGAAGACTGCGGAGGAAGCGGGAAAAAAATGGGGAGAAACTGCAAACTCTACACAAAGACATGACATTCGAAAATCTGTGTATATTTGGTGGTTTAGTAACACATACTTAGCACAAAGTGAATAGGGTAAAATGTTCTACTTTTAATCAGCTTTAGTTAGATCCAGATGTTTCTCACCGGAAAAGTCTTCTGTGATATCACCGACATCAGAAGTCACTCTCGTTAATTCTCCTTTTTGTCACGCGTCCTTGGTTAGAGGCAACATTTTTGATGTTAAGCCCTGACCACACAAGTCATAATGGTGGACTTCCTGCGCCGTGGGAACACCAAACTTTGGGGCATTAGGAAAACTGATGGCCTTGTTGACGTGAACATGGGCGACAGACCCCCTTGCACAAGTCCCCTTATATGAAGCATTGATTTTTATGTCTGGGCTCCCTGCTAAAGCCATTTGTTCTTCTCAGGCTAACCGTATTCACAGCAATAGGCCAAACCGTCTTTTTTTTTCTCCTTGCCCCTTTCCAGTAAAGCTTGAACTGTACGCTCACCAGCACTCCCACTTGTGATTTGTACTGGACTCGTGTCAAGATTAGTGGCTTAAATACTTCAAATGATGCTGGTGGCAATAAGGCTGTCATTTCCCAAACTGCCTCTTGCTCATAGCAGGGTCCTCAATAAGCACTCAGCTCATGCTATAGCCAATGCCATCTTCAAAAAAATTAACTTGCCACTTAAATTCCTTCTGTGTTCCTCTCTGCTTTCATCTCAATATCTTGATTTCTTGTTTTGAGCCATCAAGCCAGTCTAACTCATCTCTTCATGATTCCATGCTTGCATTGATACAAAAATTTGCATTGAATTTAAATACCATGATTTGTTTGCACAAATAAAAGTGCAAAATATTATATAAATATTATATAAATATATCAAAAACCAAATGTACTAATTCCCAATAGAATTCCATACTATAATTAAGGAAAAATATAAATATTGAAATATTTTGGCATGTAGTATATTTACTGTATACTGATATAGGGAATATTTAACATAATTGTTTTTACCTTTTCATTAACTAATTTTTGCTACTAAATGAAGAAACATTGCGCCAAATAGCAAACGTAAGAGATCCAGTGAGAGTGAATTTAAAAAATAATCTCTCGCATTTTTTCTATTAATTCATTTGGGCGATACATTAATATACAGTACAGACACTCGTAAGAATAAAATACTTCCCCCTTGTTCTCCTCGCGCAGTCTTCCTAATTCCGCTCTCTTTTTCATCTTTGTTACTCAGGGTGCCCAGTGTACCCTATGCATACATTTTCAGTGTATTATGCAGACGTGCTTTGATTAAGCACAAGCGACCATCTAGCAGCTAATGTGTTCATTACCTACTGCATTCATTATTTTAAAAAATTAGAGAAGGAATCTGTTAATAACAACCTGGGAGTGAAGATGGAGCTAGGAGATGTGTGTGTGTGTGTGTGTGTGTGTGTACAACACAAGTGATTTTGTTTTCATAGCTTGATTAACCAAGCCCACAAAAAAAATCTTAGGAAATTTTAATGCTTATTTTAACTGTCATGCAATGGCAGCTGTAATTGACTAAATTTCTATGAGCTATGATGCAATAACTAAATTTATTAAATATAAAAGAACATTTTGGCTTGATTACTGGGAGAACATTAAGGGAGCTGCAATATTGTAACAACACAATTATCGCTGCTTCCTCAGGACATGCTGGTAGCGTTTTTAATGTATTAGCAAACCTTTGCTAACGAAGGAAAAAATTGGAGTGCAGCAGATTTTCAAAGTGCCAGTTGTATCCAATATCATTAAGAATTTATATAACTTTCCCTCAACATGACAAGTATTTGGTCGCTGAGAAGATCTGCTGGGGCTGGGAAGTATCTCCATCCGTGTGGATCTTATGATCTTGCACTACTACTATTGTCAACTGAAAGATGTACCCATTACAGAATGACACATTGGACACAGTGACCCATCATAGCATTCGTCTCTCAATGTTTTATTTTAGCGAGCAGCCAGAGCTGCGGACATACCAAGCTTTTTCCAGGCCCAGAAATAAGATCAAATATTACTCACAACTTAGTGTGTGCAGGTGTGTTGGTTTTGGGTGCTTAGGTGGTTTGTATCTTCTGTAGAAACTGTGTAAATTAAAGGTACTTAGAGCTCCTCCATGTATGGTGTCTTTTATTACATTTTTTCTCCTTTAGCCATTTGCCTTTATTCTTATTGATCCATATAGTTTTGGTTATGTATGCCAGTGGGGCTGGTTTCATGTTGCCATAGTGATTGATCACCACCTTGACGCTAACAGAAGCCTCAGTTAACGAAGTCCAGCTGGCTTTCATCAAGCCAATTACATGGTTCGGCACAAATAGGGTGAGCTGGGCTGCTTTGGGAAAAGGTTCATGTGTTAAGGCAAGTGCAGGTTTAAGGAAACTACCACTGTTACTTTTGGATTATGTAGTTGAAGGGAGTCAGAATATTTTAAAACTACGTCTTTTTTGTGTTTAAAAGGCAATCTATTACATTTTGGGTTTGCTACTGAAAGCCATAGTTTGTGAGGTCTGATGTAATAGACCTGCATTTTGTTAGTTATGCTTTTAAGATACGCATAAGCTTTATTGGTCTAAGGAAATTACAAGTCTTAAAAAGGTAAATAAATATATCTAGGCCATATGAGGCATAATTTAAATAAGTATTGGTTACAGGCAAATATAATTAACCAAAAAACAGGGGACCCAGAACTGGTCTGGTAAATATGGTTGGGGAGGGACCGATTATAGGTTATTATGATGGGAGCTGGTAGGAAAAAACTCCGGAAGTCCCCCGTGATCTCCTAGGTTTGACCAGTATTAAGTCGCAACTGGTTTGACTTGCAGCACTTAGCATCTCCTCCACCATGTCCTGCATTTGGTTTCTTGCCCGTTCCTTCTACACCCCACTGTTGCCATGTCATTTGCGAACATCTGTAGGTGACCTGTCCCCATCAGTGGTGGAACAACTGTACACTGTGCCTTAGGACAAAAATGGACCATCCCCCCCCCATTCCCGAATTCTCACCTAGGGGCTGCCGATGCCAGTTGCAGATGATGGAATTTAAGTAGCTCCAAATATCATACCCATCATGCACTGCATGACATCGGTGCCTTAATTCTCACAAATGTTTCACATTCATGTGATAGTTGTAGTAGGAGGGGGCCCTTGATATCACTGGGGGGGTCCAGGCCCCAGGACGGCCACTCTGGCTTCCCTGCCTCCCAGTCTGCCGCTCGTTCCCATGCTGTGTCTTGTGCTTTATTTCATCGTACGCATATACAGTAGTCTAGCTTTTAAAGTAATGATGGTGACCAGCAAGAGTTAACTGCATCTTTAGCTCATGCCTGGATTCATGCTGACGGAGGACTATCACCAAATCTGAATGACCGTCCATCGCAACAACAGCCACTGCTTTTGGTCATTGTGTCTGTTACCTTTCCTCTGTAAGCGAAGGTAGATTTTCACCCAGTAGCCAGCCATCTGGTAAGGTAGTATGCAAAATCAAATAAGATCTAAGATGAAGGAGGGTTTCTGATTGGATATCTTTCCTCTCCTCTGTTCTCCACCTACAGTATTTTCCATGTCTTCTAGCATGAAGCATATTGAAATCAGTGTTTTGACAGAACATGATTCTGACGTCATCTGCAACTCCTCTATCGGGGTGTTATATATTGTTCAAAATTGATGCACAGTTGAATCTATGAAACGGTTACCACCACTGTGATGTGCCAGGAATACCCGGCCCTAGTTACACCGTGTTGTCAGCAGTCCTGCACGACCACACCCTCAGTTAATGTCGCACTCATTCAAGATTTAAGATTCTTTGTCACACAGTTATGCAAGTACAATGAGTAGTGAAATGTATCCTGATTTGGTCCTGTTACTGTGTTCCAGTAAGTTTGGCAAATTAAATTAAAGGTTAATATGAAAAAGCTGATATTAAGGTACTGAAGACACACAGAAAAAAATATATCCCAACAACATTAGAATTATAGGCAATGTCTGTACAGTGTGCAATATAACAGAATATACATATAAAGAATCTTTTTTGTTGTAAAGTGCAGAGTGCTAGTTACTGTTGATGCTGTTCATTCCCAGAAGGCTATGCATTCTCTCCAAAATGTGTTTTTCTTGCAGCAAGGTCTTTGGTTTCATGCAATTCCTTTGTGATGGAATGAGGGAATGGAACTTCCCATTTAAGTCCTTGAGGCATTTGTCGCTGGCCTGTCTAAAGCTGCATTGCGAAAAATGTTCACACACAATTGCTAACCCTGCCCCCCCCCACATTGCTATTGAGAGCTGCCCTGAAAATTTGTCTGTTCCTAATCTGCATCTCTGAATCACTAGTTTCTGAATACAGAATTATATGTTGTCTCTCAAATGTGGAGTCTATTTTGTAGGTGTTTTACGGTATACAGTACATTTTCAACTGTATGATGATACTGTCATGGAGCACCTTGGCAACACGGGACCCAAATGCAGTGCTAACAGGGAGCCATTTTCCTAAACTAAGATCAAAAACGAGCGATGTAAGTAAAGGTCGAGAAGCCAGATAATCTACGTATCCCGGGAGTGAAACAAAATGTGCAGATGTAGGGATATCACTTCATTCACTACTAGACTAAGGAGAGTGATAGGGTCGTGTCACATGAGCTAGCCACCTGACCTACACCCAGTAGAGATGGACTGGGGGGAGTTTCACCAGAAAGAGAAGGAAAAGCAGCCAATGAGTGCTCAGCATATATGAGGAACCATGACAGCTGGAAAAGCATCCCAGAAGGCCACCTCAGGAAACTGGCATAGAGGTGAAAATAGGATCAGTCTGGAGCAATTAGGGCCTTGCTCAAGGGTTTAACGGTGGCATCACTCTGCTGACCATGAGATTTGAACTAACACCCTTCTGAGTCCCAACCCACAGAGCTGCCCCTAACAAATAATTTTTTTTATTTAATACTTTTTTGGTAAGTACATAACTTAATATGTGTTATTTTATAGTTGTGATGTCTTTACTCTAAAATGTAGAAAAAATTACAAATAAACATGTATATGGGAAAGTTTGTACTAGTACTATACATGCACACTGAGAATGGATGATCAGGGGACCAGGGTAATATCAGGCACTCAGGAAAAGGCAGAGATCAACACTTGGATATCAGGTATATTCCTCAAAATGAGGGAACTGGCAGAGCTGGATATTTCAGCCCGGAAATCAAGATTGCCAGCTGTCAATACTCTGCTGAAGGCGAGCGGCTCATGGGCGTGGCTGCAGTGTGGGGGCGGAGCCCGTCCTCACAAATACCTCTCCCTGTACTCTGAAAGTCAGGTAGCATACAGACTGATGTTTCTCCTGGAGGGTTCTCTTCCGCAAAAGTGAGATGCTCACTAATGCATATAACAGCAAGATGAACGCACCGCAGGAACTGCGGTTAGGACCCCCGGTGCCGATTCATGTGTCTGCTGATGTCTAGCTGCTTATCCAACTATCGGCTTTTCATTAAAGCTGTCTTCTACACTTCTGCAGTTTTATGTCAGGAGTTGGTGTCCTTTTGCTGTCCCCTTCAGCAATTATTTTAATAAATGTGATACAGTGAGGCATGTCTCAACAGAGATCTGTTTGGAACATCAGTTTTGTCAGCATGATAAAGTAGCTTGTCCAAAACTGTATTATGCAATCCTCTGGCATCATGCCATGAATTTGTTAGCGAAAGATCTCAGGTAACATGCCATACATCTAAAAGTAATGGCTGTCATGCATGATGAAGCACCTGATAATGAAGTATTAATTCTTATAATTCTTAAATTACTGCAACTCAGTGATTGACAAATTGTTTTCCGCGCTAATCATCAGTGGATCATAGTTGGTAATGGGATTTCTTACGAAAAAAAGTAGCACAAGGGCACACAGCGGTACAAATTTTTTTCATAAAAGGGAATTTTCACGAAAGTGTCGGCTGGGTTAGCTGCCTTGAACAGCCACTCCCGTACAAATAAGAATTAACAGCATACAAGTAAAAAAAATAATAAAAAACTGACAAAAGATATGAAATGTGATGCACTGGCACCCTATACCGGGTTGTTCCCTGCCTTGCCCCCGTAGCCCCCCGGACAGGCTTCAGACCCCCTGTGACCCTGAATAGGATAAGTGGTTACAGAAAACTGATGGATGGATGGATGGATGGATGGATGGATGGATGGATGGATGGATGGAGGGATGGATGGATGGATGGAGGGATGGCACAGATGGGTTTGGAGAAGAAAACATTCACAAATCTGTTAGCCAGGCTTCTGACACTGATGCCTTTCCTCCCCATGAAACTCTAGGGGTTTGAATAAGATGCGTCCAGGCTGGTGTGGGTTGCATAAAATATTAAATGTATTATATATATTGAACGAGGTCCTAGTTCCAGTCTCTGGTGGTGAGTTTGACTGCATAAATACTAATTAATAATAATTATAAAGAACAGAGGAGCGTCCTTTCATATGCCTCAGATTTGTCTTTGATTTCTCAAAAGTCACCCGAAATTTGAAATCCATGATCCAGACCATTTCTTGTAGCACAAGCAAGACCCCAGACCCCCTAGCAAGACATGCTCCTTCCAATATTAAGCACGCATCCATGTCCTTGTCTCCATTAAACATTTGTCAGTGATTTAGCTTGTATTGGATCATACATAAATCACTGATTGTGGATCAATGGTTAAGTAAAGTGTAACTGCTTTGTATACCGTGCTCTTGATAGTACTGCAGGGTACTGACATTTCTGAGTATATAGCATGCAAAGGGATACGGATGGGATCTGAGAAGATATTTACTGTATAATCATAATAAAAAAAATCGATAATGCATGTTCAAAGATCAGGTCCCTGTTCCTCCTAAAACATTTCATCATGATAGCTTAAGCAGAATTTTTCATATATACTGTACATTGTCTGTATTTGTTGTCTTTGAAGGGAGCTTTAGATCAAATCCTCTGAACCTTTTCTCTCCCCCTATGCATCAGCAAACATGCTGATTCAGTTTAAAGGTCATGTTCTTTTCAAAGTGACAGGACCCTTCCAAAACTCTGATGAGGGGTCCCTCTGAAGCATCGCCCCGTCTGTCTGAACAGAAAGAGAATTAAGTCCGGAGTCATGTCTGTGTCAGTTCCATCATGTTAACTGATTAGAAAAACCATGCAGCAGAATCTGCTGACCTGCTTCAGGATGCATGGCAGACAAGAGATGGTGACGATTCTCCGCGCGACACTAAATGGTTAAGTGACGCAGGCAGAGAAGCAGGTCACGGATAATAATCCAGGGGAGTTGATGCAAGGATCATGCGTTAAAAGGTTGCTGTGTCCATGGTTTCCCATCGTGTGCCTGGAAGTCGACGTCCCAGTAAAGTTGAGGCTTGACTACTTCGTACACCTCAAATGTGACTTTGCCTCAAGCCTGAGACTCATTTAGTAGGACTCATGTTGATAACACTGTTTCTTTTAGATGCTGCCGCTTTCGATGCTTCAGTTTAACAAAGCAATATCAATACTACGCTGCACCACTATATTGGATATACAACTGGAAGATTCAACTATCCATCTTCTAACCCAGGGCTGTGTTACCCTGATCCTAGTGTGCCAGTATCCAGCAAGTTTTCTGACTTTCTGGTCTCCGAAGAAACAACACCTCATCTCAGGCAGGAAGTAACTCATCAGGTGGGAACTGCTGGATACTGGCACTGCAGGATCAGGGTTGCCTGCCCCTCTTCAAACACTTTTGCTCACGGAGATTATTATAGGCTGCAATGGGAGCGAGACTGGGGTACACGCTGGACAGGATGCCAGTCCATCACAGGACACATGTACATCATAGTCTGTGGGCAATTTAGAGACACCAGTTAGCCTAAAATGCACACAGTTGGAAGACAAATGGACACAATATCAACACTAAACTCTCCCTTGAAAAGTAAAAAAAAAAATAAAAACAGGAGAACATAGAAGAAATGGGCAACTGTGTGTTTGTATGTTCATATCTAAATCCGTGCGTGTGCGTGTGCGTGAGCGTGTGCGTGTGCGTGAGCGTGTGCGTAAGCGTGTGCGTGAGCGTGTCGATGTACAACACATTATGGAGGCAGACAGCTGCTGATGTACAGAGACACTATAATGGACAGTAAGGACGGTGCTAAGAGTCTCTGATGCCTCGATGCCGCAGACAGAGAGCTAATTGATCCGGGGGGTCTCTCCCTTTTTCTAAGGGCTTGTCCGTGGTTTGGCGTTCGCTGAGTACACACAGGACAGCTCTCCAGGCAGGCCGACCTTGACAGCACATCGGATAAATAAACCCCGAGTTTAGCCCTGCTCGCTCGGCGCTGGCTGTGTGCCCCCCCCCAGTGGGAGGCTTCACCTATCCATACCGCTCAAGCCGGTGGTTTGACTTCCAAACGCCGGCACGTTGGCAGCTGTTCAGATACGATGACAAACACTGTGCTAAAGATAAGCTCCGCGCGGCCGTTCTCACACCAGTCAAAGTCAGTCGCCCCGTGCCGTGCCGGATCCGTCTTCCCCACGTACCGTATCCTTCCAGCCCCGACCTGCTCCCCACTCACTAACAGCACCCCCGGCAACACCATGCCCCTATCGCTCCCTTCCAAATCTTCACTTCCAATCTGCCTCATTCCCATGGTGGGGGCTCAATTGAGAGCATCACTCCATAACAGGTAATGACATGGCATTTAATGATACTGTCCAGAATGATCCAGGCCTCGCAGACAAGTAATGTGTGCTCATGTCGTAGAGATAAGCATGGCTAAGAGTGTGCCGAACACAGCGGCAATACTGTACCCCTACCCACCTTGTCACCAGATATCATGTGACATATGCGCCGACATCCTATCTGCCTTCTCCTTCACTTTGGGGCAATTGGAGCATTTTGCTGACGTACCTAAGTAAACTGGCAAAGTGTAAAGGAGAATATTAGAGGCTGGGAACGACTACTACAGCCGGGGATTAAGGATCCAAGGGCTTTTCTCTGTGGCTCGATTAGCCAGTATTACTGTGGGGACCCGGTGGACCTCGGGTGGACAGATAGAGAAAAATACTGATGATGGAATAAGGTGAGGGAGCCTTGATCAGTTCCTCTACATGTAAGTCTGATGCGAAGCTGCTAGAAACAGGGGAAGTTAAGTGAAGGACTGGTAGGTCATATGAAAGCAAGAAAAGCCATTTGGATCTTCCATTAACACGGTCGACACGAGTCATGTGACACGGTCGACACAAGTCATGTGACACTCGTCTCTCATAGGTGAAGCTTACATTGTTGTTGCTCAGCATGTTAGGAGGGTCGTCGGTTCGAATAATACAATCCCGGCAGAATAGTCACATTCCACATGGCCTTAACCCTGAGGAATGGTCCAGGGACCCCAGATAAATGGGTAAGCCTGCGCTGAGACCCCAAGATTCAGTCTCACCGGCATATATAATATATATATATATATATATATATCTGTGTGTGTGTATGTGTGTCTCAAAGGAGAGCAAGATGGGATGTGAAAAGAAGCGTTCCAATGCAGCTGAACTCCTGCAGATGGCATATAAAGGTACAGTAAGGCATCATTTCCTTAATGAAATTGCGCTGGTATTTTACGCTTTTGTTTCTGTTTGGGAGATGAGGTATCAGCGACGTGCGTGAAGCTCATCGTCATGTCTGCTGTGACAGCAGCATCTACGGCAGCTTTCCTCCGTTCACTCCTCCTCTCGTTTCCCTGGTCGCTGCATTAGTGCAGAGAGGTCTGGCGACAACAGTATTGCACGGCAGCGTTCAAAAACCAGCAGTTGTTTCTTCTGTAATACTCAATGCAACTTTCTTTTGTTAAGGGGCCATCAACTGAAGAAGAATATGGATCATTTGCTAAATGGAAACGCTTTAATTTGAGCAGAAATTAAAAGAGAGTCCCAAGGTGTTGAATGCATCATATGTCCCATCATCTGCGTTTTCATCTGCCCTGCATCTGCAAAAGCTTCATTGCTTTATCTTTTTGTCATTTAGAGTTTAGAGCCTTTTATCTGTGCTGCAATTTAGCCGTGTCTGACATGGTACTGGCTTTTATTTTGATTTGTTTTTCTCTTTTCCTTCCTTCCAAAGTGCCATCAATGGGGAAGGTCTGTTAATTCGGCTTGGTTGTAAAGGTGTCCCTGTCAGCTCGTCTAGTTCCCAGCCCTTAAAGAACCCCCCGCCCCTCCCAAGACGATGGATTGGATCGCCTGCCACTGGAGGGTGAAACAGCCACTTCGGCAAACGAGCTTTGTCACAGATAGCCTTAATGACACCTTCAGACAGAAAAGCATGAATCTGAAGCAAATACTCACTGGCTGTGATAATGAGCGCCTTAGTCTAATACACTGTCAGAACTGGGGGAAATAAATGTAGGCAGATTCATCTTGTAATTAGAATGTACCTAAAATATCTTATGATAATAATTTATATGGTGCTAATAACCACCTTTCTGGTCATTTCATAGTTGAATTAAACAGTTTAATTCAGATTTCTTTTTACTCTTTTTTTTTCTTTAGCAATGAGTGGATGCTTACCCCTGCATGCATGCATGTGTGTGTGTGTGTGTGTGTGTGTGTGTGTGAGCGGGTATACCTATCCTTATGGGGACACAATGTCCCCATAACG
>JAODJX010000020.1:23174383-23187830 GCA_026776945.1 Isichthys henryi | reverse complement strand
CCCCCCCCCTAATTGCCCACCATTGGAGATGTGGCAGCCGCTCCTGTAATACCCGCACAGATGTGTGTCGTCCCACCATCCTGAGGCCACTGCCTTTATTACAGCAGCTGCTGATTGAGACAGGACCCAAATAATTCAGGACGACACTTCATTGAAGATGTGAACGTGGACCCTCCCTAGGTCCATTACACCAAAAATGCACTTTTCTTTAGCTATTTCAGGAAAAAAATGCAGGGATTTTGTCTCTGTAGAGTCAATACAGAATCTTTTTTTTTTACTTCGCACCTCATCCGAGCTGCCACCCTTTTCTGTACAATTAAATATTCAGATTTAATGTTTGATTGATATTAGAGACTTCTTTTTTGCTGTAAAGTGACAACTAGGAAATGTGGAAGGATATAAAAAATAGAACCTGCATACTTTTAAAAATCAAGATATTTTCTTTTCCGCTTATTAAATAAAAAAAAAGACACTACAGCAGTCGCTGACAGCAATTATAGCTGAATTTCCACAACATTTAATGACAGTAAAGCTTGATTAAGCGTGATGTGTCTTTGAAAGCTTATGGTCAGAGACGCGGCGGCTGTGATCGCTCCGTCTGAGGAGGCATCAACTGCTGCCTGCAGTGGTGTGTGGGTGTGAAGCTCAACAGCCAAATCAATCAAACCTTCCTCACAAGTGAAGGCCTCATTTAAAGGTTTTATTTCAGCTAATTACTGCATTTCTCTATAATACAATTAATCCATTTAATACATGGTTTACTGACACTTTATATTAATATATAAATAAAATATTAAGTTTTGCTGAAATCCAGCACTATATAAATATATAAAATTAAAATAAAAGCATTAATTAAGCACATAAACTAAAACAATTAACATAAATACAGGATCATAACGTATATTTAGAAGGTCTTTTTGATTGTGACCAAGCAAACATAAGATAAAAGATACTTTCAGTTTAACATCTGTTCCGCAAGTGATACCATCCAACGAAGTAAACATCACCAACCAAGTGACAGTCGTCTCCCAGCTTCTGGACTGTCACTGTGTCAGGCGGCTGAGCGCCACGCTACTGTGGGTCAGTACAGCAGGGTTGGCTGCCCCTTTGGTATCGGGCTGCAGATGGCCTTAGCTCATTAGGGCTGGGCTTGGCTCTAGAGGCAGCTCTTAGGTGTTCCCAGCTCTGCCTGCCAACAACCTGCAAACATTGATCAGTCAATTTGCTTGCCGGTGACCCCATCTCATCTGCACTCTTTCTACAGAGTGCAGAATTCACTTTCCCTCTTTCCCCAGCTGTCTGCCCTACCGACAGAGACAATTTGCACAGTGCTGTCCCCAAATTTTCAATCATTTTTTGAAGCCCCTAAGTGATTGTTTAGTACCAATGTCCACTGTTCTCCATAGATTAAACAAACTGCAAAAGTTTGGGTAACACTTTACTTAAGGCCATGTTTTAGTAATTTACAGACACCTTCATAATGCAGTATAATGCATCCTTAATTCTTAAACCGACCATTATAATGCATTATGAAGGTACCTATAGTGCATTA
Organism: Isichthys henryi; assembly: GCA_026776945.1. Classification (NCBI taxonomy): domain Eukaryota; kingdom Metazoa; phylum Chordata; class Actinopteri; order Osteoglossiformes; family Mormyridae; genus Isichthys; species Isichthys henryi. The sequence goes on along the minus strand of JAODJX010000020.1, from coordinate 23,186,278 downwards.
TAGATGAGAGCTTCATAAAATATTCATAATACATAATACACATGGCTATCGTGTGTTATGCCTCTAAATAGATATTTATAGCCATGTTTATAATGCGTTATGAAGTGTTTATAAATTACTAAAAACATAGCCTTAAGTAAAGTGTTACCAGATTTTGTATACGGTGGCACAAATGGTACCGCTGTGAATTCCAATCAGGATGGATACGAAGGACTGAAACCATCAGGCACCACAAGAAGAGGAGAATTTATCTGCTTGTGATCTGTGCATCCGAAAGACAAGGAACTCATTATTTGCCGTTCCGTGAAGCTTGAATGATGAAACAACCTGAGGAAATAAACTGTTTTTACGTTTCTACACTGCAACCTACCTCACTCCTCTCCTTTTCCCGCCTAAACGGCCGTTACATCGCTCACCACAAAGGTAATTTCAATTGGGTTTTAGCATAAAAATGTAGGTTCCTCAGAAGCTGGTGGCAGCTTCTTGATTGAAAAGAGGGGCTGTGCAGGCACACCTGTGTAAAATTTATGACAGTGCTGAAAGGAAACATGAAATGATTTACATGAAATCTAACATTATTTCATCATTATAGGGATGAATATGGAAAACAGATTCTTGCCACACAGACAATGATGGATAAAAATCTATCAAGAAAAGCCGTAGCTTGGCTTTCAAGCGAAGTGCTTTGTACAAGTTTAAATTAATCATGGTTTGATATAAAGATTCAGGCAAACTGAGACAGGATCAGGAAAAGTTGGTAGCTTGTTTGCTGTTTACTTTTAATCAACCGGACTGTAAATATTAAATCCTATTTTCAGTTACCTATTTGAATGGAGAATGGAGATGAATTAATTACAGACACAGAGTGATGGAGTCACCCTCCTCGATTTACCAAAAAAACATGAGTTTTTTTAAATATGTGTGTTAGACTCACGCTAGACTGAAAGTTTAATTCCTTTTTATGCATTGTTTAGTTAGCAGGTTTCTTTAATATGTGTGCTAGACTTTCAGTTTAGTCTGAGTCTGATTCCTCTTCATGCATTGTTTAGTTAGCAGTTAGCAGCGACATTGTTGCAGTTACTCTGGGGTGCACATTGTAGGCCACGCCGAGCCGTACTTAGTGGGCGTCTGTTATTTGCTGACGGTGTAAGTGATAGCAGGTTCCTGAGTGTGAGGAGTTTAAAACTCTCCCCCCAAGCACCTCTGTTGTTCCCACTCGCAGCTGTTTACTTTATGCGTCCTGCACTCAGTCGCCGTCTCCTTGCCGCCACCCCGGTGGATCCCACTGTCAGCACACCTGTCCCACTGCTGGGACTCGGCCTGACGGACAGCGAGCTGCAGACGAGCGCGATATGCCACGGCTGCTGTCAAGGCCGGCCGCCTCCACCTCCTCAGGAGGGTGGGTTAGGGGGGGAAGGGGGGGCGCTGTAGTGAGAGCATATCAGCTGTCAACCTCACAGCCACCCCGGATTGATGGATGTCAATCAGAGTCTTAGGTCTCCAGTATTGATCAGCAAGGTGGATTGGAATCATATTCTAGCTCCTCCAATATTTGGCTCTCTCTGCATCTCTCTCTCTCTCTCTCTCTTTCAGATTCAAGCTATTACCGGCCTAGGGCAAATCTTATAAATTATTTACTGTTGGTCCTCTATGACTATGCACACATTATTATTATTATTATTATTATTTTATAATAATAATTATTATTATTATTATTTGTTGTAGCAGTAGGAACATTTATATTGTATTATTACTGAAGATTTTCAAGCATTTAAATAAAAAAAAAAAAATTTGATTTTATCAGCATTTATTCTAAATTCCAATCACTCATTTTAATTTATGGAGCAAACTGAAGTTCCCCAGTCAGCACACACCACTGCTACATGCTGCACCTGCCGATGACGGGGAAACAGCTACTGCATTTGACTTCGGTGCGCCTTTCAAAATGGACCTTCCTCCCCTTTCAGCTGCTTTATTTATTCACTTATGTGTCTTCATAGCATGTCTGTGAAGTTGGATTTGCAGATATAAAAAGCAAATAGGTTGCGGTGTGACTGTTCCAGGGAACCGTCCCCTGATTCTGCACCCAGGGGGCACGAGCCATTGTCCACAGAGCAACAATCTTCCAGATTGTTGTCTCCCTCCAAAGGCCGCTGATGAGAAGCTTCCGGAACTGTACAATGGATCCCAGGTCCTTGACACAGAAAATGGGGCGTTGGAAAGTACTTTTACATCCCCGAGCTGTTTGATTTAACTGCAGAGAACAAATTCTATTTTTTCTCCTTCATCATCCAGCTAAATAAGGAGGTTTAACGTGTCAGGACATGCTGTATCGTACTTTTAAATGCCTTTGGTTACGAGCACAGTGAAAACTGCATTGCTGAAGGAAAGGGCAGGCAGGGTGAAAAATCAACAAAGAAAATTCAGAAAAGGGGAATTTAGTCGATGAAGTTTGCTTGTTGTCCATGATAGGATTTTGGCATCTGAGACTGATCTTATTTAAAATTTTCTCTCAGATTGTTCCTAGTCTTTCCTAGGCACAGATCTTTAAAAGCAGATCGATACAGACTTCTTCCTTTTCACTTCCTGAGTCTGAGTCTATTGTCATCTCAGACTCCAGGCCAAAATAATGCAAAAGACCTCTCTGAACAAGCGAGTTTGGAATCTTGGGTGACATCATAAAGCTTCGGCTGGAAATATTCCCTATTAATGCACTACATTATACACTGTGAGTGCTTCTGGATTGGCAGAAGTCATCACAAAACACACATATATGTTTTTTATTTGAAAACAGAGCGGAGGTGCTGTGAAATGTTCCGTGAAGTTTGGGAATCGCCTGCACTATTTCCTGGGCTCTTCTGCTGCTGCCGTCAAGCATAATGACAGTGCAGTATGGCGCTCTTGAGAGGTCTGACAGGTTGTCACCAGGACATCACTGCCACACCACTGTCTCTCCCCCCCCCCCTCCAAGCTGACCCCTCCGGCTCACCGGGCCCACTGGTCATACCGCCCCTGTCTTTCTCGGAGTGTTTCTGACAGGAGATGCGAGTGCTCCTCCACTCAGACAGGCACCACGGACACATCGGGGAGTACACAGGTAAGACTGGGCATTTCTGTTGTCTTCTGGAAAGCGGCACCAGGGCGGGGGACGGGGGGGTTAGGGGTAGATGAGAAACGTCTGACACTGAAAGCAGCGGGTGCTAGATTTTAATATAATAAAAAAAATATATGTGAAACTATTTCGATATCCCGAATGTCAAAATCTCCAACCCAGGGGACAGAATTTTGCTAATATATGAAAGCTGCAGGTAACAGAATATGAAGTGTGTTAATCTGTATTCAGATATAAAGCAGGCTGGGGGGCGCTTTTCACACTGTAACATGGTGACAATGTTTACAGTGTTTAAGATGTGTATTTCCAGAGCATCCCTGTAGAGAATTATAATTTCAAATCTTTCCCGGTCATCTCAGCTGAGTGTTGGTACATTGAGCCAACGCAGGTGCCTTGCACACTTTGAATGAGCTTTAATGGGCTTTTAAAAAAGTGTAGATTAATAGCTGCGCCTGACAGACTCATTACCGTTAATTCATAACTTTTGATCAATGGGAAACTGGGTGGGAATTCCAGCATAATTAGAATTAACTGTATTACTTTAATATTCCCAGAAGGCCTCAGAATTCACTTATTGTTCTACATATATCTACACTTATATCCTACAACATATTATCATATAAGATATACAGTGTTAATATAATTCCAGCAAGCTATTATAATATGATTTTCAAATACCCCAATATAACAAACAAAAATTATCACTAAACAAACAGAGACACTCCTACCCTGAATTTGCATAATTTGGAATTTTTGACCAACTAGAAACTAGAAGCTCCCAGTGAGTCAGGTGGGAGCATCTCTCTGGGAGCCAATGGTATACAGTCTTTAAAAATGCTTTCAATAACACCCCAAATAGCCTGAGCAGAGAACATATTTATTATTAAAAATCATTCTCAAACCCTATAAATCATCTTTCTTGCACTTGCCAGATGATGCGAATTCAGAAGCTGAAGGAGGAGCTGTTGCGCCCTAATAACTGGCCTGGTCACTTTAATATGAAGAATGGGTGGTCGATTCAGGCTGCGGTGGAGTTACAGTGTGTGCTTCACACATCAGTACCAAGGTTCGTTACTCTTACAACAAATCATTGTCCCACAAAAACAATTCTGTCTGATTATTTAAAAAAAGATCTTTAACCTTTTTAATTTCATTTTGTCCAACAATGTAACGTGAACAAGAACATATTTATTTATTTAGCTTACACAACCAAAATGACGCAAAATTGGGAAAGCAAGGTCAGAAAGTCACTGGAACAACTGGGGTTCAGTGAAATCACTCTGCTGTTCATGGGGTCAAAATGGGTGCCAATCAAGGGCATAAGGGTGCCAATCAAGGGCATAAGGGTGCCAGTCATGGGCAAAATAGTTGTAACGCACAGAGCCACACACCTTGTCACGCAAAATGTGAGAATACTAGCACTAACATTAACTAGTTGGCTTAATTGCAGTAACTAGTGTCTTGTACAGTACTAGTCTGCTTTGGGGTTGCTTAGGGTTTACCATGGTGACCCCACATTATAACCTGATAACAGTTTGAGAATGAGAATTATGAAATTACTTCCACATGAAGGTCTTGGGAAATAAGAGATGTGGGTTGCCTATAATATTTTATTAATTTGTTTTTTATTTTTTATGCATCGCGTTAACGTGCATGTTGATTTCCTTAGCGGTACATTGTAATCTGAGAGATGCTTGTTGCTAGGCTGCTGTGGCTTCTGGGACAGAATTTGGCTAATGAGGCATTCATGTATGCAAGCTGACTGTGCTCACAGTGTGTTGGGCTTCTCCTTTTCAACTTGGAGCATCTGTCTGTGGCCTGAAAAAAAAAGAGTAACACACCGATCCACGTTGACAGTGTACTCCAGCAGTTAGAAAGCCGAAAGTAACCTCCACAGAACCTAAGCCACTCACGGCCCACATCTTGAAACTCCTCCACACCCCCCTCCCACACACACACACACACACACACACACACACAATCACAAGCCAGAGAATTCCCTCAATAACATGATATAAATAATGGATCCACAAAATGGGACAGACACCCAGGCCCCTGTCCAGACAACTTGGAGCATCATTAAAAATGAAGTGATTAACAATTATTAAAAAAAAAAACTAAAAGTAAATAAATTGTAAACCAATAAAACTATATTGATAATGGCCTGAATTATATCCTTTTTTTTGAGGCAAACAAAATGTTATTGTTACAGTTTGATATATACCGAACAATGGAATTTTTAGACAAGTCATCTTTATCAGGGTTCAACAATTCAGAACAAAATATATTCAAAAGCAAACAGAAGAGTGGACATGACTTTATCCCCCCCCCTCTCCCCCCATGCTAACCCTCCCTGTTCAGATGTGTTCTGAGGTCTATGATCAAAGTAATTATTCAAGCAAAATGCAAGATGAGAAACATAATTTTATCACCCACCCAGAATCTTGTGATAGTGAGTCTACGAAGGCCGCAGGTTTTCGTCAAGCCTGTATAGCTGCAAGGTGTCAAAACATACAAGCGGCGTTATTTATCATGTGATCCAGCGGGCGAATGGATGGGCCGCTATCAGCAATCTGGTATTGATCTTTTCAGGGGCCCACTATTGTTCATCCCTACACCAGGACTGGCAGAGAGCATTAATGAAAGAAGCTAAAGAATGCGGTCCAATCAAGTCTCCAAATCGTTCGGTTTCACTGGGGGATAAAGACGAAGGCCGGACCAAAGAAGGAACAAGAGGAAACAGGGAAACGGTGGAGCGTTTTGAAAGACGTGGGTGAGACTAAAAAGAACTCTGGGCTGTTTATGAACAGCCACTAAAAATAATGTTTGCAGTGAACTCACGGCTTGTGGTGTAGCTCTACCATGATACCAGTCTTGCCAGTTATAGTGGACCCTAACTGCCAGCCACCACTTCACAAGCCGATGCTCACAACAGCTATTCCTGGAAACGAATGTCAGCCACCTTACAAAATGCCACTGGAGGAAGAGGCCAAAGCCGCCTGCGTCATCTGCTCCCTCTTGTTTCAATCTGCAGAACATTCATCGCTCAACAGGAATCCTGCATCGAGCAATAACAGCACCCCAGTGGGAAAGTGAACCAAAATAACGGCAATATATTCTGTGCCTCTGCATAAACTATTAATCCACTTGTGTCTGTTTTCATAGGCGATAATCACAACAGCTGTCCACCACATACCGAGGAAACTGCTTACATTTGTATCTTCTAATTGCATTATACTTTTTATTGCTTTTTTTTTACTTTTAATAAATTGAAATGTCATTTTTTTTCCTCTTCTAAATGCACTGCCTCACATCGGCATAAAAATACGGTTGTGTAGGTTTGCAGAACCAAACATGACATCCATTGCTTTTACCCTACTTTTTACCCATCTTTGTGTCAGCTGGTGCTGCACTATAGACTCCAGTCTAAATTTATGTGACTTAAAAAAATTTGTATATATGTGTGAACAGAAAATGAATCAAACAGTAACATTATTCCCATTTTCCCATATACAGCATTGTGCAAAAGTCTTAGGCAGACAAAGACAATAATGTTTAAGTGATATTCATGTTAGTCAATAATCATATTCTCCTAAATTCACTCCAGTATTTGTAGTAATCTTTGAATATATACATGTATTTAGTGACCTGCACCACTATCTCACCTTGCTTGGCTAATCAATACCTCATCAAGTTAATTAACTAATTAAGTTCATTCATTAAGTGGCAAAAATTAACAATTTTTTGCAATGGCTGGGGTGCCCCTGATGAGAGGTTTGGAATTTTCTTCAAGCCATGCGACGAGAACTTGAAGTCATATGGATAATATCGATGTTGATGCCCCAGCAGAAGGGAATGCATATAGTGTCCCTGCCATGCCACGCAGCCGTGACCTCCCAGCCACAGTCCTCTGGCTCATCATTAAAAATGTTAATCTGGGGTAAGACTCAGGTGACATCCCAAGCAACAGACACATCTTAACAAATGCCTTTGTCTTCCCCAATAAAACAACCTGATTGGCCGTAACCTCCCCATCTGTCGGAGAGTGCAGCATGAAGCTGTTAGCATCCCGGTTTCTACTGTCTTGACGAAGCCCTGGGTTAGGGGGTGGCTGGACGGTGCTGCTTTCTGTCCTACGCCCCTGAAGCACAGCATGAGAATTTAATCCTCTTAAGTGGGTTCTTGCTAAAATCTAACAGAATTTAACAGTTCAGGAAGCCACAAAACATGGATGAGTGTGCATGTATGTGTCGGAGAGCTTGAAATAGTCTCCACATGCTACCCATGTTTTTTGAACGTAGCTGGAGGATAACAGAAAGACATGCAGGTTCTGTCCTCCTCTTCTCAGCAGCCTGGCGGCATGTCTGCTCTGTACGCTTGGTGGCATCGAGAGGACGTCAAAGTCTGATGTTAGATACATCTACGTGCTCGCCACCCCAGCAGTCCTTAATCCTCTGAAGCTGCTCTATTTGGATGTTAAACTCATATGCAGTGACTTTATATGAGGTCAGCAGGCCCTGAAGATGATGAATGTTGAAGCAGCAGCTGCTATTTAATGCCATTCCCCATTCATGCAGCCCCGCCTTGCCCAACGGGGAGATCCACTAACCCTCTGACGGTCTTCTGTCTCCATGCACATCTCAGCAAACATGGACATTACATCTCCCCTCCTAATTCATATCTTCCAGTTCTTGTGCCTTTGTGGTCTTGATCGTGTTGGATGTTTAATTATGAATACATGGTAAATGTTGCTGACATCAATGCTAGTGCTGGACTCTGGGCCCAGAGAGACCTTGTGGGGAGCAGAACAGGCTATTTTCCATTGTAGTCAGTGGTATAGAACATTATATACTTTAATCAATGACTTAATCAAAGACATCATGTGGGGTGAGCAGAGGGGAATGGTGGCTTTAGGGTTGTGGTATTTTTATTTTATTTATTTAACTGACACTCCTATCCAAAGCGACACACACTTGAGAGAGCAGGGTCAGCCAGTCCCTGGAGCAACTGGGATTAAGGCTCTTGCTCGAGGGCCCAACCGTGAAATCAATGTGTCTGCCATAGGATTTGAACCGCTGACCTTCCGATCACAGACAAGTGTCCTGACCCACCGGACCACGCACCACCCCTTGTTCAAACAAATTTGCTACTTGTATTTATGCAAACTACATTTGAATTTCATAACCTCTAAAGAAATGCGTCACTTTTGTGATTAATACATTTATTAAGATTGTTGCGTGATATTTCATCAGTATGTTCCAATAAATAATAAAATGAGTATTCAGTCTTAAATAAGAGTTGGCACTAGAGAAGGTCTAGAGAGAGGATTCTTTATGAGAGCTATGATATTCCCGCAGATACTCTTGCAGTCTTGTTAATGCTTTTGTGTCACACTGAGGTTTAAAGTAACTGTATATATAAGGTGTGTATATATACACACATTTCCGAATTCCAAATACAGCATTAAAAACATTAATATGACGATAAAACATGTACAATGATAATAGAAGCTATGTTCCAGCGACTGGAAAGGTCAAAACGATGTGCTATTCTAATGTGAGTTGCTATGATTCCTGTGCCTGATCCACAGCCGATGGCCGCAGATACGGACAAGGGCTCTGGTGTGTGTCTGGGCTCAGCTCGGAAAACACATCAATCCCATCTGCAATCCGGAGGGTATGATGAAATCCTACATCAGCATGCATCGTCTGCCCAATCTGTTTCCTTTATGGCCTAACCTTTTCCCATCTCTCCCCGAGCTCCTGATGCATTGATAGGAGGGTTTCATTCCCAGACCAGAGGAGGTGCATTGTATTACAGGAAATATCATACATAAGATTGCAAGAAAGTACCCCCATGAAAGAAATCTTTCACTTTTGTCTATGACCCACATGTTAGAAGGTTCCAGATAGATTCATAGCAGCAACTCAATTGGTAAAATTTTCACACAACTACAATCAATACGGACATTTTTATTCTTTTATTGTTCTCATTTAGAGCTACAAAATTGAGAATTTAGGTTCAAATAACCAAGAGAATCTTCCCTCAAACTCCAGTCTGACATGTCTGAGTTTTTTTTGTGTACGTGATTGTCCTTTAAAACACAAAAAACTCCTACACAGAGTATGTTCTTGAACTATGGTATGTCCATTTAAGCAAACACCTTCTTTGACACTCTGAGGTCAGCATAGTGGTTTAAAATAAATCACTGACTCTTAACGGAGAGAAAGGGTGGTGGGGGGAGTTGTTAGAGGAGACAGAGGAACAGAAAAGTTCTGCTCTCTGAAGGTTGACCTGGAATCCCCGTTTCCACTTTCGGTTTCCCATTTTGTTCGCAGCTGGAGAAGCCTGATGCTGAAAACCAGGGTTTAGGTAGGGAAGTAGACCGATTGTACCACAATATTTTATAGAACTGCCACAATCATATGCAGAGTCTTGGCTGAAATAGATGTGATATATGTTACTAAATATACTGAGAAAGTCATTCTTCAGGATAATGAACAGATCCACAATAAATGGAGACTGGAGGGTGGAAGGGGGGTCTAATCAACACCCTTAGGAGGTAAATGGTCAAGTCGAACATTGTGAGCAAATGTTGTGGGACTGAATCCCTGGGAGCAAAACAACCTGTAACCTCTTCACTTTATTGTAGATCACTTTGGATAAATAATATGTGACATGTCTGCAAATGGAAATAGTTGAATTAGTAGGACATTAGTTGTTTACAAATCTGTAAAATTTTCCTGCTCAAGATAATTTGGATGAAAGGGCGAAGCAGGAAACTGTAAATCTTTGTTCTTCATGCATCTGGAAGACAGGAAATGGTAAACACTGCGGCGATGTCGGACCATGCCCGAGCGCTGTTTGTTATGTCTCGCTTCTCGCGGTTGAGCAACAGGACAGTTATATCAAAGCATGAGCAAGGAATCTTGAGGAGAAGTTAGGGTACAATACTGTTTAAAGAAGTATAAAACTATTTATAAACATAAATTCCATAATTATCTGTCATTCATTTCTCATTCATTTTACGGCAAATGTTTCACATTAAGGAGAGAATGGTAAACTGAACTGAGAGGGGGAAAATATGCCCTGATATTATTAACAAATTTGTGAGTGTGGGAGGAGTGGGGGTTAAGGGGGGATTTCCCCCTGGTAATGAGAATGGTGCCGTCTAGAGGACAAATTGTCCTTTCAAATGCTGCAGTCCACGTTTTGACGCTTTCCCCCAAATGACAAGAAACAGAAAAGACAAAGCACGCCATAATTAAAGGGCCGGCACACCAGCGGCGCGCAGGAGAGAAAGCTGAACAGTCAGCGTCATGTTGGCAGATAAATTCCATGCACAATTATTCATTCCCGGTACCTTGACATGTAGATTAATGAGTTTGATAACCTGGAGCCTTGCAAAGAGGTAGATTATATTCTTTTTGCACTGTTTCATCCAGCACTCCCTACAGACTACAAACACCACTTGGGTTCACCAAGAAGTTAAAAAAAAAATTTAAATCAATACATCTGCACCAGCTAACACACATTCTGTGCGTGGGTTCATTTGTGCCAGAGACTAGCACTTTGTGTGCTCGTGGTTCCTGTTTAAAATACGCAGATCATTCAACATCCTCGTGGCACATATGACACTAACCACTCATCTCCAAGCAGATGCTCCGGTTTTTCAAAAGATTCTGTACGTTTCCATGTACATAGCTTTAATGGTAATATGTCATTAAAACTAAATAAAATGAAAATAAGTGCGGTACTACCAAGACATACATCTGTAGTCTGTTCTATCATATAAGCAATAGAAGAGACCTGATTCTCTGTTATGGTAATCCTGATTTCACTCGGCAAGAAACTTTAACGGACAAGACCACCTATTAAAGGCTACAGTGTGTCTGATCTGCTAGAGCTCCCAAAGTCCGGAAAAGAAAGCCGGAAAAACTCTCCCGGGAAAGTATTTCACAATTCCAGCTTGCTCATTATACTGAGGGGTTGGATCAATTTGTGATATTTCTGCGGTGGTTCCGTGTTACACAGGGGACCCCCTGTGAGTGAGTTCTCCATATTTTACCAATTTTCTTCTCTATTCCTCGGAAGTGGCACAATGAAGTAGTCTCTGTTCAGCTATAACACCACTGACCTAAGAGTTCCTAAAAGTCAAAAGAACCTGGCAACAAAGTGCACAATGTGGGCAGATTATGGAAAACAGTCACATCACACATACTCTACAAACGTAATACCAGAATGTCACATAGGACTTAGTTTGCTGTGGCCAAAACAGTAAAATAAAAAGAAAGAAAGACTGGCAATACATTTTTTGTTACATGTTGAAATAAACCTTCATTGTCTTTCCAAAAATATATTCAGGCCACTCAAATTGGCCAACAATATATGATAGTTCGTGGTAATGCTGTTTCGGACTAAGTTTATAGCTAAATATAAATAGATCAGTGGACTGTGGGTTAATCTCGGGTGGAAGACCACTACTGTGTCTGAGCAGTTATTTGCCATGTGACTGTATCTGTCCTGGTTCAGTTTGGGCGCATGAGTATAAGAGATATAAGGTGTCCCTGGTAGATGTGTCTGAGTGAAGGTGTACTCTAATAATCAAATTTATGTCCATCTTTCTTCAGAAAATATGCTGCTTAAAAATGTCATATACATATTCTTCATTCATTGTGTGCAGGTTTGGTCACCATATCTTAAAACGGACATTGTGGCCTTAGAAAAGGTGCAGCGTAGGGCCACAAAAATGATTCCTGGTCTTAGAGGAATGTCATACGAGG
>JAODJX010000020.1:23122593-23151967 GCA_026776945.1 Isichthys henryi | reverse complement strand
TTCTAGTATTTAAACTAATATTGAAATAGCCATTTGGCTGAACAGCATCCAGACCTGTTAGAATCTTATATACCTGGGTCATGTCCCCCCTTAGTCTCCTTTGCTCGAGACTAAACAGATTCAGCTCAGCTAACCTCTCCTCATAAGACAGTCTGTCTACAGAGATCTCCTCATCTGTCCAGGTCCAGACGCTACTGACGTTAACCCTATGGACGGAGGGATTTGCCACCTTAATGGACCTTAAAGACTTATAACTGATGTAGACTGCAGTCAACAACAATCATCTTGTCCAAACCAACTTTGGAGACAAAGGCAAGGATCAAGATTCTGGTCCATGTTTGTTCTCCCTTCAATCTTTGTTCACAGAAGATGCTGAATTTTACAGTCTTTCAATTTATAAGAACTATGTTGAACTCCGTCCAATGGCATCGTCATCAGTTGGCTTAATAGTTTTAATTATGCTGGTCGCCCTACAAAATCAGCAGAGAGTTTCCAGAATTATGCGTAGGTGAGATATTGAGACATTCGTTTAATGCTTAATGGCCTATCAGCAGCATTAAAATATAGGTTTTCAACCTTTTCAACTACTGCTCCTTGTGAAAAATTAGTTTAAAAAAAAAAAAGTTTTACCTCAGCAATAGTCCAAAAACTAATTGCATCCAAGGCAGATCCACTCTACTGATTTGCCAATTAATTTATACTATTTTTAGGGTTATACTGTTTCTATAAGTCGCTTCTCTCTTTCTTATTGTGATCTGTAGACACACACATACCCATACACAGGGACAGGAACCAATTTACCATTTATTTGGGTCCTATCCACTTACACGTAGTCAGCTCTGCTAAATCCCATTTGACAAGTGTGCAATTGTAACATCTTTCACGAAGTACCTCATAGTTTATAGTGTAAACGATGCCACTGTCACTGGAGAATTATCCCAGATATGGGGGTGGCTGTTATCCGATATCTCGCACGTTTACAGTGCTTTCCCTATAGTAAATCTCCATGTGTCACTGCAAAACTGAAGCCCGCTTTCCATGCTCCTTGATCAGTATTCCGCTGTCGTGCATATCTACACGCCGTTTCCTGATTGGCCAGTGCTGATTGATAATGGTTAATGGAGTCCTTTAGTAATACTTGACAAAGGATAATAGTTTGCAACCACTGTAATTAAACACTAATGAAACTTAAACCTCACAGTTAAATTGTGGCCTATATATAATGTCTCCCAGAGTGTAATTATACCTTTCTATTTGGAGTCTAATTTAAAAAATCAAGATATTTCCTTAAAAAAAGCTAATCTTAGGCTGAGAAAGTTAACGAAGAGAGGGGAAGAAACTGTGTTAGCTGTACAATACCAGGGGTATTTAAATTCCAATTCTCGGGGTACTAAAAAGTCAGCCTATATAAAGGTTATACAAAACGTGCCATTCTATTCTGCCAAAGAAACTTCATTCAACGTTATGTAAAATTATGGAGACAATCGTCACTTTCGGTGTGGGTGCTTCCATCAGAAAAATACAGAATTAGGTCAAGTCTCAGGTCGATTTCGACACAGAGGCGACGTCTGTCTGTCAGGAGCTAAAATAACAGCCTTTCTGTCGCACTGTTTATGAGATGACTCAAAGGTTGAGGAAAGTGAGTGCTGTAATTGTGCAGAGTTATTAATCAATCTGACGTCTCCATGCCATGTACTCCGACACCCCCATCAACAAGCCAACCGGAGAGAGACGCCCGTGTACGTCTGCATCTGTAGCTTAATTGCTTAAGCAAAGAAGCAAAAAGGTTTAATAGTGTGGAAGGCTGTATGATGGTGAACAATCATTGTCTCATGATCCTTGTAGGTGCAATCCAGTCACCTCGGGACAATTCTCCCCTTCCCCTCGACTGACATCGTATATGTGCGATATCATTTGGACCTGTACTATAATCAGCAACCCTTTTTTTTGGCTTTTGTACTAGTTAATTTACGCTTCTTGCACTATGTCTTCTGTATAATGGTCTTCTGGGAATTTTTGTATTTCTATTTGCTTTTCTATTTTTACACAGTGTTTTTGTGTAACGTTTCCCTGTATCTTTTGGAATTCTGTAATGTACTTCTTGTTCGGCACTGGACCACAGACAATTCTAGTATGTTCATACATACGGGCAATAAAGTGAGTTCTGATTGTTATTATGATTGTAAGTGCAGGGAAACTGGTGCAGAACAGGGTTTGCATGAAGCATTTGTTCCAGCTCATTCTCATGTCAGGCTGATTGCTGCTATCGCCTTTCTTACCGAAATGAAACTTTGTTTAAAGGCATCTACAGAACATGCTGGTCTGGTTTGCCTAAATACTTCACTGAACCACATTGATTTCACTTTGGTGGTGTGGTCATTGTGCTTTTAAGCAGAACTGGCCAAGGTTACTATGCCCAATGCATTGTTGGGTATTCAAAACAAAGGTTATAACATCTGGTGAAGGGAAATGCCTCATCGAGGGTGGAAGGCAACACAGAAATAAAATTGTTTTTTATTTTTCCTCTCCCTGCAGATAAGACTTGCAATGTCACATGCAGAACTCGGCTTTGCACATAAGGGCAAGATAATTACATTAATTTTTCCTGACAACTTTACGAAAGCGGCACTGTCTGTGGTGTGTAGAACGTCTCACCATTTTTCAACCATGATGAAATTAATGAAAATTGTCCTTTCTGGCTATAATCAATCAGTACTTTTATCCAGTGCCACAGAATACTGCTGAAAACATTTTTTTTTCTCTCACTTGAAGGCAAAGACTTCCTGATTGTGTGTTGAACTACTCTGTAAATATATCTCACAAGGGCTCCTCTGTGTATTAGGAAGACTTTAGGAGAATAGACATCTGTTTTTTCTGATCCTGAGATAGTCAAACTGTTTTATTGCTAACCTAAGTAACAAAGCAAAGGGCTCTGAGAGTAGAAAAGCGAAGAGTGAAAGCGACAGTAGACACCAGTACCAGTGTATTTATAGAAAATTCAGATCGACTGTTAAACTAGCAATTTGTTTCTGCATGTAAAGGTGCATTGGAACACACAACCAGTTTATATAAAGCTGTAGGTTCAGTAGGTGAGCTTTGTGGTGGCCATTGTAGTAACGTAAAAAGAATTATGTTCTTACACATAATACACTTAAAGGTTTTTATGTAGAATAGGAGACTACATGGGAATATTTAAACATTTCTATCAAAAGAACGTGAAAGACTGCTACGTCTCTTTGCCAACCTGCTCGTTCCCTCAGGAGATTAATTTGTTCTGAAGACTACCCACAAGCAAACAAGAATTAAATATTTATTCGATCACATTAAACTTCCCGAATGTCTCGTGTCCTTATCTGAGCTGAACGACTTTTTCCCCCCTCAGCTGAATTTTTATTTGAGTTTTAAAGCATGTCCAGCACTGTCTGAGCATTTCTCCTTCAAAAATACACAACTGGGGAGCTTCTACAAGAAAACTGCATTGATTGTGTATCTGTAATTGTGTTAAGCCCAAACTGAAACACCCGTTGTAATGGAGGCTTGATTTCTGCAGAAGTTCTGCTTTCTACCCACAGACAGAATGGGATTTGTTTCAGGTAACACTAGCATAGCCTGGAAGGGTCTCGCTAACTTATTCTGCCATTGTAGCTAATTATAAACTAGTTTACTATAGTGTGACCACATTGTAGAATCCAGCTCCACTGAAAAGGCCTTGAATCTAATTACCTATCACTATAACTCCAGCTTGTGAGTGATGTTTTCAGCTATGTTTTAAATGAGCTAATGAATATTTAAATGCTACTCGTCGAGTTGTTCCCAGGTGCACAAAAGTGTATTGCCCATTTTAAGTGTTTGTATGCATATTTATTAATTATTCAAATAATAAAGAGAGCATTAGTTCCTGTGCCCCACAGCAGTGTTAACACCTTCGAGTGTTTTAAATGAATATATATGGAAAGGCTGTCTTGACTGATTTCAATGCTTAGTGTCGTATCAGTTCAGTAACTATCAGGGTGGTGCATCCTGTTTTAAATCATACAAAAATCAATCTATGATTAATTAGTCCAGATGAAAACACAGGGACATCTGAATGTACCTTGATCTCATTTTGTTAAGTACAACTTCTGAAAGGCCTGGCATCCATAATTGGGCTCGTTTCAACGGAAAAGATATCAGGGTCATTATTGTAACTTTGCAACATCAGAGATAATGTCCCCTTTATGGGTGATATTTATTGTCTTTATTTCTATACATTAGGGAAATATGACATTAGGATATAAAACGTTCTCTTTCTAATACCTATTTTACTGCATCTTTAAATTATCAAAACAAAAACAGACCATACATTGTTAATCTTGAGCATTTTACCATGAAGCATAATTTATGCAACATTTTCTGGATGAAAAATGTGCTTAGCTAAATACTTTAAGCAAATGTAATAAATGTGGTTTACATTAGATATAAATCTTGTTTGTAGCAAGTTGTTAATTTGATAAATTGGCCAATAAGTTGCTATAAATAAAGGTTTATGAGTTGGATGATCCTGTTCCAAGAGTTCATTATTTTAAGTTATGGAGAATTCTGTGAAAATTTTCAATTATGCCACAATTTCTTCACTCATTTCTGTAATGTGCATTTCACATTCAACCATCCAAAACATAATTTTGCAGAGTATCATAAACTATCTGTAATTTTCTAATTGTTATTCTTCTCTTTTATGGTCAGTTTTTATATTATTGAGTACCTGTGGTTTGAAAGTGTGGTTATAGTTATAAAAAGGTAATTGCCTTGTTGTTCCTACATATAATCAAAAAGCACTTTTGTCACAGCACCCAAATCTGCAGGAAAAGAGAGCGACTCGACTGGCTTTCTGGGTGATTGCACTTACAATAGATGTAAAGCAAATACTTACTAAAACAATATTATATTCAGCCCTACGGATGTAGCCCAGAGAGGTGATATTACGCATAATTAGTAGCAAAGAATATAAAAGCTAACTTTCACCACTGGAAGGTTAATCAAGTTTCATTTGAATGGAAGCTAAGGTTACATGGAAATATTTTCCTGACCCTTGTCATTAACATCTGAGAAATCACAAGTGTTAAGCATGAAATCGAATAATTGTATAATGCTAATGGTACCTCCAAACAGAATTAGTGCACTCTTGTTTGTTAATGAATTTATTTATTTCTGTCCTACTGGTCACAGATCAATAAGCAATTTATTTAACAAACGACGAGGCAAACAGTTCCAAGCTTGAGCAACTGAAAAAGAAAGCAGAGGCAAATGGTGACTTTTTCAGCGCAACTTTCTGGACCTTGCTGTGGAAGACATTTCACTCGTCAAAATCTACCACAGACGTGAGAATATCAAAAGAACAATGTGGAAATATGGGTGCTGTATTAAGGTATTGTGCTCTTTATAAAACACAACATTAACTAAATTCGAAATGGCTGAAATATTCTGAGATTTTACATTCCACAGATGGCCAATTATTGACAATTATCTATAGAAAAATTTCAGTCCAACGTAATTGTTATAATATTAATTGTTATAATAAATAATGCAGGATTTTTCATTGTTCTGTCAGTTTGATTTACACAGTCTTAGTAAACATATGAAACTGAGGTTTCACTGTTAGTGGCCCATTGTGAACCTGATTTATATCAATAATAAAGTCCTTCTGCTCACACGTTCACAGAAAATCACATGAACTTGTGAGGAAAGAGGAAATGCACCACTGAGAGTTTTGCAAGGGATAAAATCCCGGTATAAGAAAATGGAAAGAGGTGCATTGTGTTTCAACGACCTTTAACAGAGGTGCTATTGGAGAGGGGAGAAAATAAACTGGTGCAGACATTTTATTTGTTTTCCAAGGCAAATAGGAAACATATATTGTTCCTTAATGCCTAAAGACCCACAATGCAATACTTGTCCCTTGATGGCCACATAACAGCAGAAGTCACATGATCAGATTCAGCACAACGATTTCCCATAAGAACAATACACTGTTCATTTCCCGTTGTGCTATACAGATGTGTGCAGGGGGGAGGCTTCTGATGCCTAGCCTCTGATCTACTGGAATATATAAAAGGTCATGCGGAATAAGCAAGTCGACTCAGCACTGACCACCTCCCAGTCACAGCAGTTGGCTCATAAGCAGACACTGCCACCTGGAGTCGAAACGTTGAATTACTGTCTCAGAATCTCACTGAGTAATCTTTGACCATGCTAATGAATTATTCCACACAAATGAAACATCAATATATAAAATAATGATGAAAGTATTACACATTTAATATCAGCAAAATTTATTTTACACTACAAAAATATAAAAATATATCGACTTCGATCATATCCAATGGATTTCTCTGAACAATGAAAGAACTTATTCTTAGAAAATAAAAAACAAGTAACTAAGATGAAGAATAGGATCCGTGAAAATGACACATGGTAAGTCATAGGCACTGTAAATAGGGTATGGGATGGTGCCTTGTGTGCCATCTTCTGGGGGGGGCGATTAGCAAACCGCTGGTGTAAGCAGTCCCCCCCACCAAAATAAATAAATAAACTGTGAAATTGGGCAGTGAACCTTGCCAAGGTTGACTCATTGAGTCATGGACTTCCAGCACTGAGAATGTGCTAATCACTCCAGCTGTGTTCCAATGTCCTCAAAAAGGATTTTTATTATTATTATTTTTAGCTTTTTTATTTTTCATCCTTTGTATTGTCATACAGTCGATTTTTATTTTTTGTTCCATCATTTAGTTTGTTTTTATTCATTTTGCTTGTGTTGTTATGTGCCTGAGAGCATCTCACCATGACAAATTACTCATGAAAACTTGAAAATAAATTGATTCTCATGCAGATTCTGATACCGATTACAAACTGCAGGATCTGAACAGAAGCTGATTGCACTAGCATGCGGCACTTTGATTACACTAGTGCATAGCAGCACCACCTTTGTCCTACATTTTAGTAAAGTAGGTAATGCCTAACAGATGCTATCAGTATTTCAGGGTCAAGTCGACCTTTTTCATATGATGCTCGCTGTAGGTATAACTCTCGAACATCTCGTAGTCTGCAAGCAGCCACTGCATTTTGCATGTCGTGACCAGTGCAGACCACAGCTTCCTCTGTGGAGAAAGCCCCAGGTATCAGTCTCTGTAATCAGCAGCGGTTCTGAAGGCCCTAGCAATGCTTTCAGCAGGAGAATACAGCAGCAGGCCCACCAACACATCATACCAGCACCGGAGACTCCCTCACAGCGGCAGGCCCACCAACACATCATACCAGCACCGGAGACTCCCTCACAGCGGCAGGCCCACCAACACATCATACCAGAACCGGCGACTCCCTCACAGCGGCAGGCCCACCAACACATCATACCAGCACCTCAGACTGTAGATAATTACACTTAACATAAAGCGAAATCGAGCCATAATTCATCCATCCATTCATCCATTTTCCAACCCGCTTATCCTACTGGGTTGCGGGGGGTCCGGAGCCTATCCCGGAAGCTATGGGCACGAGGCAGGGAACAACCCAGGATGGGGGGCCAGCCCATGGCAGGGCACACTCACACACCATTCACTCATACATGCACTCCTACGGGCAATTTAACTACTCCAATTAGCCTCAGCATGTTTTTGGACTGTGGGGGGAAACCGGAGTACCCGGAGGAAACGGGGAGAACATGCAAACTCCGCACACATGTGACCCAGGTGGAGACTCGAACCCAGGTCCCAGTGGTGTGAGGGAACAGTGCTACCCACTGCACCACCATGCCGCCCCCAGGCCATAATTTTTATAATTAATTTATACATTAATATTTATGCATTTACTTTTTATATTTGTTTTTTGCTTCTATTTAATCCACTTCTGCATCAGATTTGTTTTTATTTTATGGTGCCATTTATTTTTCCTATTTAATATGTTTTGGATTTTGTCAAATTGTACGGCACCTGTATGAGCTGGGGCTGTGTTTAAATGTGGATCATAAATAGACACTGACTTGACCATTCAGGTACGTGGCCTTTATATAAGTTCGGATATTGCTCGTACAGGGCCAGTGGTATAATAAAGAGAAATAAAAGGACAAAGCAGTACTAATATGCCATTCGGGCATGGAGTTGCATTTCACAGAAACAGAGATCTTTCTGAAACAGAGATGCCAGAACCCAGACAGTCACAATGCACATAATCAAAAAGAAAGAAGAACTGAATTCTGCTATTGCGAGCTTGAAGTATTACTTTAATACTGCAGTATAAATAACCTAATTCCAGCATTCCGAGAAACAGGTGTCCTGCCCTAGGCCACAGCATAATGGCTGCAACAAAGTATATAGCTTGTCACTTCAGGTTACAGGAGTCTATCTCTCTGTCTTTGAATGAAAGCCTGGCCCAGGAGTGTAGATATTACACTTAATAAAATGGAAAAACTATTTTCATACTCATTTTTAGAAAGAAATTGTGGCTTTTCTCAATAATGCCTTTTATTAACATCTTAAGAGTAAGTAGAAACCCCTATTTTTCCTGTAAAACCAGAAAGTAAAAGCCCAGACCAAGATTTTGTTTCTACCCATCAGTTGAGCGTTAAGACTCTCAGTCACAGAGGACTCAACTGGGTGGTTGAACCAAAACCTTGGTCTGGATTTTCACTTACTGGATATGAACTATCCACCTCTGCATAAAACTATTCAAGTGCCAATCAAACCAATATTCTGAGCATTTAGACAATTTACAATTATATACGAATGGCACTTATGTTATCAAATATATAATGATTATCTAGCATTTTTCTATGTCATTGTAGCACAATATTTACTACACAAAATTATGTTTTTGTATTGATGACCACATATATTGATTAACACTCTTGCTGCTGAATACACTGAGATGTAATTTCGTCTTTGCATAAATATGTGTGCCAAAAAAAACTATAAGCTATTCTGTTGGGGATTAATACAGCCCATTCGTCCATTTTCTGAAATCACTTATCCTATTCTGGGTTACGGGGGGTCCGGAGGCTAAAGGTACAAGGCAAGGAACAACCCAGGACAGGATGCCAACCCATCAGAGGGCACACTCACACACCATTCACTCACACATGCACATCTACGGGCAATTTGGTAACTCCAGTTAGCCTCAGCATGTTTTTGGAGAGTGGTGGGAAGCTGGCGCACTAGGAGGAAACCCCACGACGACACGGGGATTACATGCAAACTCCACACACATGTATCCATGGCAGTGACTTAGACCCACATCCCACAGGGGTGAGGCGACAGTGGGACGCCCTGCCGCCCTAATATAGTTCAGTAATCTATATATTTCCATAGTCTTCATTTAAATTTGGCTACACTGACAATGCCTTACCTTACATGTGTAAGCACCTACGGAGGCAGGAGAAAAGTGGCGGTCACACCACTGACTTTTGCTGGAACTGAAACAATTTATAACGCGGCACTGAGGAGCTAATTAAAAGAATAAATCCAGCAAGCACATTAGTGGACCGTTTGGTGGCCTAAGTGTTCGCTCTCAACGTCGTCAACAATACTCTCGACATGGAGCTGGACGAACTACACTATATGAAAGAGATATTATCTGCACACTGTTTAATCAATATTTCATACAGTGGTTAAGTTATGTGATCTAAAATGGTTTAGGTTTCACATTTTTTTTCTCATCATTGCGTGTAATTACGATTTGACGTTGAGTAGTCAAATGTAAAACTATTAAGTGGTTGACAAATTAACAAAATATGTAATTATTACAACAATCAAACCTTAATTATTTTGTAATATTGTGGAAAGTAAAAATATTTAAGTCTCTCTCGCTATCTCTCTGTCTCACACACACGGTCAGACACACACTCACAGGTTTGTAATAATATCTTACTGGGGACTCTCCATTCATTTCCATGAGGAAAACTCTAATCCCATATAATCTTAACCATAAGAACCAAACCAAATAGGAAATTTTGGGCATTTTTATTTTTTTGATTGCATTCACAGATTAAAAAATGGTCCCCACAATGTCAAAAAAGGGAGTTTTTTATATTCTGGGGGGCATTTGGTCACACACACGCACACACAAATAATTATGGTTTATAAATAATTTTGTCCATTGAACGTATAGCCTGTGTTATTAATTTTTAATGTTTTTATTTGGTCTGTGAATAGCTGGGAGTATACAATGAATTAATGAAGGTGCTCGTATTAAGTATAGCCTACATGTTCTCTTCGCTAAATCTCCAAAATAGAAATACAGGCATTTTAAGCAAGTAAATAAGTTATGACAAGCTCTTAACATGGCATCGCTAGTTCTTTGTAAGTGTTGCATATTTCCGTTTTACGTGAAGAATGCGGAGCGTGTAAGTTAACCAGCACGAGCAAATTGAATCACGAGGGAAAATATTTGTTTATAACATTTTGCTTAACCCAGGGAGGGTGGAAGCAGCAATTTTAATGCTCCCACAGCAATAGGGAGAGGCACAATTACTTGAAAATTATGCCAAAGTACACGGGAACTTTATTCACAATGCTTAATATGCACACTTAAAATGTACCTTCATATTCGTTTCAGCAACTCTAGGTGGCACTATTTCGACGTTGTTTCAATCTCCCATTATACGAATTATCTGTTAATGTTTGAAGATTCAGATGTCAAGATCTGAATCTTCAAGGGGGTCAGCAGCCGTCCCTAGAGAGCACGGGGCACAGAGAGGGTCCATCCTGCACAGCATGTCACTCCATGGAGCTAATGTACCTCGCACGGCACGCAGACTACGGGCAATTTGAGTCACCTATTAATCTAACTGCATGTCTTTGGAATGCGGGAGAAAACCCGCATGCAAACACAGAGAAATGTATGCGACAACACAGCTATCCACTGAGCCCCCATGCCGCCAGCTGTCTGGATGTATTTATAAACGTTTGACGTATCTTTAAAGCATCCATCCATCTTTCTTGTAATGGTCAGGGTCGCGGGGTATTTGCAAACGACAATTGAATATTTAAATGCAGGAAAAATTCGTGCATGTATGTTTTATATGTTCCGTAAAAGAAATACGTTGAATGGTGGACACGCAAACCGCAGTACGTAAGTGGGCATCCAATCTTCTATATTAAAGAGTGCGGCTTAATCGATGGCACTACGACCACGCCGGAGCACCGTGATCACGTGACTCTCCCACCGACGAAGTCACGTGATCACGGCGCTCCAATAGCGCCATTTTGAGTGCAGTGTGAGAGAAAGGGATCCTTCTACGGCGAGAGGAAAAAAGCTCAAAGTCCTGCATGTGGCGAAGCCAAAGATCGATGTGAATTGCTTGACCAGTAAGTACATGTGTAACGCATAAAAGTCGTATGACCCGAGTAATTCATTACGTGGGGAAATGCGAGTTTTAGTGTTCTGTATTCGGTGTGCTGGGAGTTAGGGTGGCTCGTGGGCTTGCTGAGGTATGGCAGCGGCGGAGCGGCTTGTCCTGCCCCCTTTTCCACACCGCCACCGCCATGGGGCCCATGGTCTCGGTACCACGTCGATTTTTCACGGCCTTGAGACCTTGTCGTTGTTGATCATGATGTTCAATGCCAATGACAAGTATTTATCTCATTACAATACCCACCGACCCTCTTTAAAGGCATGCACGTATACACGCATATATTTATTTTCTGAAATATGTAAATGGTCTACGATTAGCTTCAGGAAATGCGTTAGGATAGAGCACACTAATAACATTAATGGCAAATAACGTTTTATTAACAACCGGCTCTATTATATTCAGAATACAGTATAACTATTTACTTTGTTAGTGTTTTCTTTATGATATTTAATAGTAGTCTTCTTTTACGTACAGCATTGTACTGCACTGCCTTGTGATAAAATTATTTGCACACCATTTGCTTGCTCACGCTACTTTTATCTAAAGTGACTCAAACTGCATGTCAAATGCGGCCTTTGGAAAAGCCCAGACAAACCAGCGTCAGCCTTGAGTGCCTTAATCGGTGGAACCGGAGCATCTCTCCTGGGTCCTGACTCTCGCCCTCTGTATTATAGTACAGTCCACAGTGGCAAACTAACTGCACAAAGGAGAAGTGAGAACCAGAGACCATTATTTGTGGTCACAAGTATGAAACCAAAAAAACCGCACAGTGAACTGAATGAGTGCCCGATTCCTGGTTTTGTATGGATAGTGCACTGTGTGCAGTCATCCTGCTTTCTAGGGAATATGTAAGTAAGTTAAAATATGCTAAAATGGCTCCCATTTTGGAGATGATCTCATTTTACAGTCTTGGACATTTTACTATTTGGGCCAATAGGGCTGTAGCATAGTTTTTATGTTAAATTTCCTAGGACTGCACAGCTGTGACTAGGATAAGCGGTTAGTGCAGAAGTCTCCGGCTCCAGGCCCCGAGAGCCCAGCCCTGCACAGCTTGCTTCTCTCCCTGTTCCCCTGCACCTGATTCAACTGATGAAATGGGTGGTAATTAGCAGAAACTTCAAATCAAGCGTGTTTAATGAGAGGAAACCCATAGATGTGCTGGGCTTGGATTCTCCGGGACTGAAGTTGGAGATTGTTGGGTTAGAGGATGGATGGATGGATTGGAGGAATTTCTTGTGTTGTTTAAAGGCCCAGACACGGGCTTTGGTAGGTCCTAAACAGCAAAGGTTATTATGATGAAAAAAGGATGAGTTGGGCACTTCCATTGTGGACTGTTCCTGTGTGTCTTCAAAATTCAGAGCAGTTCACAGCGGACTGCTGGTACAGACCATGCCGCTGTAAATGCAACGCTGTGTAATGTGTAAGAAAGTGAAGCATGGGCAAGCTATTTTTAAATTTTCCTCTGGATCTCAGGCATAGTTATTTATACCTACTTGCTTCATATTCCTTGTTATCTGTTCCAAGTTTCAGGGTTGTGTTTTCAATTCAATCTAAGATTTCTGTGGTGTCAATGGGCTCATTGGGAAAAGTGAGCTCACCTGATTTGTCATATAATTTACCTTCTAGAAACATAGTTAAAGCCAGTGGCCATAGAGAGCTGCAGTTACCTGCCTGACATATAAAGCAGAATTTTTTTCCCCCTTTTGCAGTAAAATATACCTTAATTTCTGATCCTCTTCAGGTATGGAAGACAACAATGGTATTGCAGTCCTACTTCCACACAGTAGGGGTCAGCAGGACACCGTGTACATCCCAGAGAGAATGGTGACTGTTTCTGGCATGCATCTCCAGGACCTGGACGGCAGCCTGAACGAACACAGCCGGGCCGCCGATTCCTTGATCCAAGTGATTGAGAAGCTGAGCAAGATTGTGGAGAAGCCCACCCACCGGTACTCCTTGTCCGGGAAGAAGAGGCCTCACCTCTCCTGTGCATCCGTCTTGGTGCAGGACAGCAAAGATGGGAGCAGTGAGACTCCCTGCAAAAAATCTAAAGAGACATGCGAGCCTGCAAATGAGGAGGAAACGCAGGTAGAGTACTACCTGGCAGGAGGAGGTACGCGGGAGAGCGGCAGTGGCAGGGTGGTCACCTGCTACCAGTGCAGCTTGTGTAGGTACATCTCCCCAACGCTACCCTTGCTGAAGGAGCACTTGCGGCAGCATGAACTGCCCCAGGAGCAGAACAATGTGATGCTGGTGTGTTCTGAGTGCTGTTTCACCTCTCACCAGCAGAAGGAGCTAGAGGCTCATATCAGGCTGCACCTAGATGGCGGCGATAGTCACACGGCCGAATCCAATGCGGCTAAAGCAACCGCACACTCGCCTTCGATGAAATCTGAAAGTGCCGGCCCCCCCACAGACGAGCAGCCCGTGAAGAAGTGGTACAGCTGCGAGAAGTACGGCATGTACAGATGCTTGATCTGCAGCTACGTATGCGGCCAGCAGCGCATGCTGAAGACTCATGCGTGGAAGCACGCCGGCCTGGTGGACTGCTCCTACCCCATATTCGAGGACGAGTCAGCCCCCGATCCCGTGGGCAGTGCTGTCATGGTCGTCACGGGCGTTGGCTGCAAGCAGGAACCTATACATGGGACGTCCGCCTTCGAGATCGAGCTGTGCGAGCCAGCAGCCAAGAACAGTCGGCAGGCTGGTGTGGCCGCAGAGGCTATAGAGGAAGCCTATGAATCTAAAGTGCCGTTTACAGAAGAGCCAGCAGTGGAGGTACAGGTGACGACGGAGCAGGAACCCGAAGCACCCTGCCCAGACAGCCTCCTCTCATCAGCGCAGAAGATCATCAGCCGCAGCCCCAACAGCGCGGAACACGTCAACGTCATCGTGGAGCGGGTCCCCGGCGAGCCGTTCCTGGTTTCCGAGGCAGAGAAGCGGCTCCTTCCTGGGGAGGCACACACCGCCTACTATGAGGACGAGGAAGTGGTCGTCAGTTGGTGCGGTAGCGAGAAGCCACGGGCCGAAGAGGACCCCGATGAGGCCCAAGAGGTGCCGGCGCCACCCCCAGATGAGAACATGCCCCCGACACGCCGGCGGACGCACTCCGAGTCGCTCCGGCTGCACTCGCTGGCCGCTGAGGCCCTGGTGGCCATGCCCACGAGGACAGCTGAGCTGAGCAAGTCTGGCGTCAAGAGCCTGGTAGGCTTGAGCACCCAGGGCACTGACACGGGCCAGGGCCTCCTCGACGTCGCTCCGCTAAAAGGTCCCCCTCTGGCCACCATCGGGGGTGGTGGTGGCCCCACTGCTCTGGTCAACTTAGAACTGCAGTCGCGCACCGGGGCGGTGACTGCCGAGGGCCCGGCGAAGATGGGCATCAGCACGTCCCTGCTGACCGTCATCGAGAAGCTGCGGGAGCGCACGGACCAGAACACGTCAGACGAGGACATCCTGAAGGAACTGCAGGTGAACGCCCAGGGTCAGGCTGGCCCCGACTCCAGCCTGCCTGAAAGCAGCTTAGTGGAGGTGATCCCCAACAGTGACAGACCCTTTCGCTGCCGCCTCTGCCGCTATACCAGTGGTAACAAGGGCTACATCAAACAGCACCTGCGCGTGCACCGCCAGAGACAGCCCTACCAGTGCCCCATCTGTGACTTCATCGCATGCGATAGCAAGGACCTGGAGAGTCATATGATCAACCACTGCAAGACCCGCATGCACCACTGCAAGCAGTGCAATGAGACCTTCTACTACAAGGTGAGCCCGATGCCAGTGCACTGCGGCTTCGGATCAGAACCTTCTACTGCGATGGAGCGTGGGTGAGAGCAGAGGGTGTGAACCATTTATGAATTTTATAAAGTGGTCATGATTACGCAATTAAACTTGCCTACTCTATTGAAAAGCTCAAATTTCAAATTTTCCTTCTTGATTACTCCACAATATGGTGGAAGAAAGACTGCATGTAGGGGATTAGGGTCCGAATGAAGAGCGATAATGTCAGTTGCGTTGAAGCACTTCACATTAAAAGTGAATGAAAATGCAGTTAATGTCAGTATTGCAAAGCAGAAGTATCACAATGTCTTAAAAGGAGACATTTAGATTTGACAGACTCGCTCAATAATGCGAGGTAAGCAATAGATAGATATGTCATTTAGCCTCACGGAGTAATCTACCCTGAGTGTGCACCCTGCAGTGATTGGTTGGTTCTCGCCTTGCACCAATTGTGATATGTATATATTAATTGCAATTAATCAGCAAATTAATTGTTACGTGAATATTAATGTAGTCATTAATGATAATCCGAAATTTTAATTTTTTTAGCAGACACTTTTATTCAAAGTAATGTACATGTTTTGAGAAGGCCAGCTCACACATTCCTTGGAGCATTTAGGGTTCAAGGGCCCTATGATGAAATCTACCTGCCGACCGCAGGATTCGAACCAGCAAACTTCCGCTCATAGGCTCTGTACCCTAATCTGCTGAGCCTCACACTAACCCCAGTGAGCTGTCTCGTTGAAGGATGCTGAGAGCGACTCAAGGCCCCTTAATGTAAAAGCAAGCCCGAGTAAATCCACGACAAGCAGCCTCAGTGTTGGTCCTAAAGATTGACTAAGATGAAACTGCAGGAAATGGAAGCTCTATGATCTTTCCGGAAGGTGTTTCACACGTTGTTTAACTGCAAGCATCACTTCACAAAAAGCCATTTTGGTGCCTTCCCCAAGTTCCCACGGTCTTCGAGGGTGGATTCATTCAAAAAGTAGCCAGATTATAGAAGTATACTTTGTTTCCTAATAGATAACGGCTTTTATATTGGTACTGCATATTCCTACATGCAGTAATCCTCACTGTATGATTATAGTATTCATGGCTGACATCCTTATTGTTGTCCTTACTCCAGACTGCACTGCAGTTACAGTGCTTGTATCGATACTCCAGGCTGACCTGCCGTTTCATCGTCCTAGTGCTTGTAATGATACTCTGTACTGCTGTTCTCGGCCAGAGATGTCAAACTGCAGTCCTGGGGGGCCGGAGTCCTGTGTAGCTTAGTTCTTTCCCTGTTTCACCATAAATAATTCAGCTCAAGAGCTGTGTGGTAATTAGCACTAGGAGTTGAATCAGATGTGTTAAATGAGGGGAAACCCAAAAATGTGCAGGGCTCTGGCTCCCCAGGACTGGATTTTGACAGCCCTGTCTATACTTTGGTCTTATACTCACTGCACTTATATTGATACTTCAGGCTGCATTGCCGTTTCATGCTCGCTTCGGTTGTATTGATACTTCAGTCTGTACTGCCATCTCACACTTCCTGTCCCTGTACTGATACCCTTCAGAGTCAGCTGCGGAGTCACGAGCGAGACCAGCACGGGCTCAGGCATGCCGCAGCGACTCTGATGCCAGTCACCGAGAGCGGCTCGAGCGCAGAGGGAGCTAAGGAGAAGGCCACAGAGCAGGGTGAGCACTGCACAGGCATGCCTGCATTTAAGAAAAATGCATCTGAGGGCTCCGCATCAAGGCTCCGTGTGACATCACACCATTGTATTTAGCCACTTCACTATCACTCATACCGAAGTTTTTTTTTTCCTTCCCATTGTGTCTCAAAACTTTGAGAGAATTGCCACCTGGCTTATCAGCAGTAACCTCTAACATGCTAAAAGCATTTCGCTCTTGGTTGATTGTAGGATGAATTTAATTCTGGATCTGGACACGTTTCTTTCAGGCATTGAACTTGTTGTTCATGTAGCCCTACTTGTTTTGACAAACTAAAAGAGAAATTTGAAAATTAAATCTAGCCATCAAATTGGGTCTTTACCTTTGATTATAAGTAAAAACTGATACATTTTTCAAGGCACCAATTGTCCAGATTATCTCCACTGTGTGTGCTTCTACCTTCAATGATCACTTCCATAAAATAAACATTTCTGTTAGTCACTACTGTGAATAGGTTGCAGTAAAGTCACTAGAGGTAATCTATTTAGGGAAGTTTTATGGAAATAAGTCTTCGGCATTTCCCTGCAATCTTATGTCTTGCCAAGTCCACAGCTTGTTGGTTTGATACCTTATTGCATTACCTGGATCCTGCAATAAAAGCCCTTCGAGTGTTTGCATTCTATACTTTGCTTGCTCATTCACTCTAATTCACGGTGGTGTACAGTCCTGTGCAAAAGTCTTAGGCAGACAAAAGAAATGTTTAGAGCTATTTATCTGAGTAATAAATGCACATTTGCTCAACACAAAAACCAAAAATTAGCATTCGAATATATGCAGATTAAAAGTGACAATAGAAAAATCTAGAACATGACTTTTTTTTTTTCTTTCCTCACCAAAAACTTATTGATTTAGTTGGATGCTTAGATGATCACTGCCTTGGTTCCCAAACCTCTCCCCAGGGGCACCCCAGCCATTCCATGCATTTATTAAATATCACCACCAGCTCACTCAACTAATTAATTAGTTTTAAAAAGTCAGTGAGATATTGATTAGCTAAAAGAGTGGGCAAGTCAAAAAATACCAGGGTGTCTTCGATGGTTGCTGATAATACTGGGGAGATTTTAGCAGAGGGTTTGCAGTGGCTAAGCTAACACACTTGGACAGGCATAACACCGTAGTTTTACACCAACACAGAGATCATTTAAGCATCATTCTCTTTGGCTTCTTTGCCTAAGACTTATACACAGTCCTATATGCCCAGAACAGAGAAGTGGCTGTGTGTTCTATGATTGAACTTCAGTGCCTTATGAGCTACAAGTCCCAGGAGCAGGCCTGACTATTCCTAGCCCTGCGACCAGGTAGTGCACAGCTCTATAGATGCTTCTTGCTCATTTAGACCGATTCCCCCGGGGTTCAGCGGACGTGTCGAGCCTTTCCGCACGTGCTGCACCATTCCCAATTAATGATGCATCCGAGCAGGATTTAGTTGGCTGCACTATATCAAGATTTCTCAGCTATTGTTCCACAGCCTATAGGTGGAACTGTGTAAGATGAGCCCTCAGTCAGGGAAATGTGACCACCCTCCCCCCTCTTGCCAGGCCTTAATAGTAGTCAACAGCTGGGTCTTGTGGTTGGAAAGGTTACCCATGTCCTAGACGGTGACCCAAGCATTCTCCCTCTCGCATGTCTCCTCCAGATGCCTGCCGGGTCTCCTCTCGAGTCCTGCAGAAGCTCCACAAGTGCGACGTGTGTGATTATACCAGCCCCACATACGTCGGGGTCCGGAACCACCGGAGGATCCACAACTCGGACAAGCCATACAGGTGCATGCGTGTCTGCGTGTGTGGAAGTGCCTGCGTGTCTATGCATATGTGAGTGTCTTTGCATGCCAGTGTGTGTGCGTGTCTGTCTGTCTCCATCCCATGCTTCCATTTGACTGACCCTCAACCTGATTGTTTTCAGTCTGAAAAGACCAGGTACCTTTTAGCGTTAAAAAAACAAATAAAAAAAAATCGCTGTGTTCTCTTTTTTTAAGTAGGTCTTGACCCCTTTGACTCTTCTTGGCGTCTTATGTTTTCCTCACTCCTTATCTCGGCATAGTAGACAAAGGACAGGCACTTTGTGAATGAACCACAAGAGAAGCAGAGCTGGTCCAAACACGTCCTTATCAGTGTGGATAATTTCTGTCAGAGCAAACCCTGCTTTATCTACCGCTAGGCTCACTGCATCTGCGCTTGTACAGCCAGCCGATTCACATTTGCATTTCAAGTCGACGCCGCATTCCTTTCTGCATAGTTAGCAGCTTGTAGCATCATTAGCAGCGGGCGGCTTGGAGAATCGGTTTGCGTGTCATCCCCGTCCGCGCATCGAGATGCGGCTGCCGGGCCTTTAAACGGTCCTCGCTGCCCGTGGGCGTGCAAAGCCGACCTCTTTTCCCAGCTTCTCCATCTCTTTCAACCGAGTGCTTGCAATCCGCCACGTTCAGCACGCTCCGGCATCCGATGCGCACATCAAAGGCTCAGGAAGTTTCGTCCGGGGCTTCCCAGAAAACCGTGTTCGACAGAACTGCGCCCTCGAGACACGCATGCACGCATATACACATGTACAGCGTGTAAACAGATGCACGCCAAATCTCTCCCGGTGCAAAACACCTTCAGCTGTCAGCTCTTTCAGTTGCATCAGTAAATTTTGTTTTTTATTTTATTTTTTTTATTTTTTAAACAGAAAGACATCCAGGTTCTTCCAGTGGATGTTTGTCTTTGTTCGCAGTCAATGTCAGATCTTCTTTTGGCATTGTCTGTTACAAACAGGCATAACAAATACAATTGAAGAGAACAGTCTCTCAGCAGAAATACATTTCTCCCACTTTTTGGATTTGAACATTGGTGCTGGTCTCGGGTTTACCTTTCATTTAATTGTGAGAGTCTGAATGCCTTTTTGAGTGACATTGTGTGGAGCTCTGATTGGACAGAGCAGCTGGCCCTTGACGCCCCCTGCTGGACCTGCCCTGCAGGTGCTGCAGCTGTGACTTTGCCACCACCAACATGAACAGCCTAAAGAGCCACATGAGGCGCCATCCACAGGAACACCAGGCCGTACAGCTGATGGAGCAGTACAGGTGAGGCAGGGGGTATCCGGTAAGGGCCGGGCCTGTCGGGCAGGTGTGGGGCTGGGACAGGAGAACCAGGCCGTACAGCTGATGGAGCAGTACAGGTGAGGCAGGGGGTATCCGGTAAGGGCCGGGCCTGTCGGGCAGGTGTGGGGCTGCGGGGGGCTGGAACAGGAACAGATCTGTCTGCTGCATATTATAAACAGCACCAGTTTGGATGGGCATGGATCCATTTGGTCTAGATCATACACACCGCGGGCTGGACTGGAGCAGAACCAGTAGTTCTGGGTGAGGAATGGCATGTTTGTACTCCGGTTAGGGTTGGTGCTGGTTTTGCTCCCTGGGAGTGCATACCCTTTTTTGGACTTTTTTGCATATATCGCAAAGTTTGTGCTATTTATAAGTTTATGTGAACAAACAGTCTCAAATACATTATCATTATTTTATGCCTACTTTTGCAGAACATAGATACCATATTTTTACATTTATATTTATTAAAATCAAGCATCAAAGTAAGCGTCCCAAACTGGCAGTGAGGCAGAGGTAACAGCAGCAAGGACGCTTCGGGGTTTGACATCAGCCGTTAATCTGCAGCCCGTTCCTGCCCGGTTTTACTCCAGGGAGTTTTGTATCCCTTCGAACATTTGTTACACTGACTCTGTGCTGCAGCACACAGCAGGAGAGCTTCCGAAATGCAGGAGAAGACCTTCGAGCCCAGGGATGCTTAGCGGGTTTCCGGTTCAAATTCAGTGGCTGGCGGAGTGATTTCACTATTGGGCGCGTAAGCAAGACCCTTAACTCTTCCCAGGACCATCTGAATACAAGAGTCTCCTAAATAAACAGAAATCATCTGGTGATTTCCCCATAGGCGTGGAGGGGAAAAAAAGTTTTCAGTAATAATTAAAATATTTGACAGGCAAAGGATGTTGGTGAGGTCACACATGTGATGTCATCTTAATACCTTAACTTTCCTCTTTATCCCTGTGTGGTCGACAGCATCTTGGCGATGCCGCATATCTTTCTCGTGTATTTCAGTTCATAACTTGCTGGAATCTTATTGTAGAATCATGGAAGAAAACACTGACTAAATCCGTAATCTGTCGTCTTTTCAAATCAGCTAAAAAGTTAACCATGTTACCTTTCTGTGTTTTACCTGCATTGGTGGCGTGTAGTATCGCTCTCACCTGAAGATCGCTATTCACATTCTAAATAGCTGCATTTCCGCATATTCAAATCGCATTCGCATGGTAATTTGCAGAAAATCGCAACGGTGAAACACGATCCAGATACATCCCCATCGGCGCCACAAAATGGGGGAGGGGAGTGGCCTGGTGTCAGTGGCTCATTCATACACATGAAAGTTGCTACATATTCAACGAAAGGAGCCCAGAAATAGTGACATGAGTTAGATTTTTCTTATTTAAGCAACTGAATGTTGCAACTACACCATTTAGTCATCTTCATATAGCCAAGACTTGTGATCAGATATCTGGGATCAAAACAAACTGGCATCATTGCTTACTATGTACTTTTATAATGTTTCTGCAAGTGTTCCAAACTGCAGTTTGCAATGTCTATACTTTGATGTCAAATTACAAACTTAACATAAATCTGACATATTTACAAAGTACGTTAAAATAAAGATGAGTGTAATGCCAAAACAGTTATATGAGAAGTAATTTATTTGCCATGAATTAAGTTTATAATTTTGAAAGAAATGTGTGATCATGCCCCAGTCTGTGAAAGTGTGTTCTCTACCCCAAACCCAGACGGTTAAGGGACAACGGAACTTGAGCGGCTTGTAAAGTATGAGAGAGATGAGCATAATCATAATGTCCTCTACAGAGGACGAAAATGAAGTGAGGATCCCCGGAGGATAAGTGTCTAGCTAAGCTTCTGTCTCTCTTTCGATGACAGTGAGTTGATCTAAATTTTCTTTATGGTTGATGCTCCATAGTTACCTCAGATTCTGCCTTTTCTGATTCACTTCCTTGTTCCCTGACTGGTCGGCTTTATTATAAGCAGCAGAGTTATTACCATATGAGTATCTGCACGCACTGTCCCTCCTCACCCCCTACCCGGGCGTAACACGATGCCCCTGCATCTCCCTGCAGGTGCTCTCTGTGCGGCTACGTCTGCAGTCACCCCCCGTCCCTCAAGTCTCACATGTGGAAACATGCGGGCGACCAAAACTACAATTACGAGCAGGTGAACAGGGCCATCAATGAGGCCATGTCGCAGAGCGGCCGGTGAGTGTCTCCCAGCACCGCCACCCCCTCCTTGCAGCTGTCGCCACGGCCCT
Organism: Isichthys henryi; assembly: GCA_026776945.1. Classification (NCBI taxonomy): domain Eukaryota; kingdom Metazoa; phylum Chordata; class Actinopteri; order Osteoglossiformes; family Mormyridae; genus Isichthys; species Isichthys henryi. The sequence goes on along the minus strand of JAODJX010000020.1, from coordinate 23,129,746 downwards.
GTTTGGCGGAGCCACTCATCTCCATGTCCGCCTGCAGGTTATCTGGGGCGGCTCACAAGTCCATGACAGTCTCAGAGGTGATGGAGGAGCAGACAGTCACGGCCTCGCACGGCGCCAATATGGAGACGCTGGGGGCGCTGCCCCTGACCGGCGCGGCCCCCGCTTCCGCCGAGAAACCCACTGCCACGCGGTCGGGTGCCGAGCACTGCGTTCTGCTCTTCTGCTGCTGCATCTGCGGCTTCGAGTCAGCCAGCAAGGAGCGACTCATGGAGCACATGAAGGAGCATGAGGGAGAAATCATCAGCATCATTCTGAACAAGGAGCTGCCAGGAGCACTAACCGCCCTGCCCCCTGCAGGGCAATGAGACGCACTGCATCCCCACTACTCTCAAGTGTTTTACTCCTCATCCACAATGAGGTCTGTGGGGCACCCTATTAGGGCTTGAAGGGTCCCTTATCACTTGTCCATGGGACAACATATACCTGGATTTGGGATCTCCCCCCCCCACATGTTTCAAAAACGCCCTATCTTAGGTATTTATTCCTTTCTGTTTGCCATGCAAAATTCCCTCCACTTAAACCACCATATACATTTAAACTATTTTGATAGCTGTACCTCCCTTGTGTTTCCACTTTCATATGAAGGGTATCGAGTGAAAAAATGAGATGTTATAGTCTCTGCACAAAAAAAGTAGAAATATTTAAACATTTTTGACTCACATTTTTTGTTTGCTTAACAAATTTAATATCTTATCAGTACAGCAGTCCCAAGTTAAACTTTAAGTTGAATTTTATTTGGGATTTCAGTTCTTTATAAATATTTGGTTAAATCAGTTTTCGGTATCAAATTAATACAGAATTTGGTCATTATGTTCAAGACATTACATACCTCCTGAAACGAAAATGCTTGCTTGTTAATGGTATTCGGCCCTGAAAGGGTATAAGCGTAGTTTAATGTTTTGTTTGGCAGCTTTGGTTGAAATCACTGTAATATTGAAACTATATTTATAGTTTGAGATTCACACATTTTCACACATGGCTGTAAAATACCTTGCTACTGTATGTTTTTACTATTTGTAGTTATGACAATATTTATTTAATTTATATTTATGCACATAGTTTTCCGTTAGCTATGTCAACTGAGAAGCCTTTCGTATGATGTTCTCTCTGGTGCTATTAAATGATCTTTTAGAAGTAAAAGCCCTTCTCTCGACGCATCTCTCCTGTCGGAGATACACAGGAGAACAAAAAAAAATCACTTAAGGAACGAACCGTGAAACTGTGGGCTTGACTGACAGGGAATTGTCATTCAGGGTGAGTTTGTTGTCTTGATAAAACCAAATACGTTAATACGTACTTTCTTACCACCTATGTACTGACCTTAAAATCAAGGGGATTTCTTTTTTCTTAGGGCAAAATACTCTTCCTGTATTGATGCATAAATATGTAACATTAAGTGCTGAGCTAGCTAAATTAATGTGATTTTATCATTTAGAGCCACACATTTAATGGCTGAAATTGTTTGCTGTTTGGTACATCAAATCTCGCCCCCTGCTTTTGGGTTTGACCAAGATTCTCCCGAAGCATATGGAAGGGAACACTGACTTTTCCTGTATCTTCTCTCCATTCGTCACGTGGAGGGATTTCGATCTTTGTAACTGTTAGGCGGCCCTCTGCTGGCTGAGACCCTAACAGCTCATCATTTACCCGTGTGATAACCGTGACTGACACCTGAATGATTCTCAAGCTCTCCCCAAAGTCGCCTTTTTTTCTTCCTTTTTTGACAGTTCTAACTGACATTTGTGTTGCTTATTTATGTTGGGTAATTCTCTGCTCAGCTGTGCGTTTATTGTCTAACGTTTGACCTGTTGTGGTTGTATCTGTGTACAAATGAACCATTTCTTTCACAGACATGGGTACATGTGACGTTTTCTGCCTTGCCATGAAGAATATTGCAATATTCTTTTTTACCCAACTGAATTTTTGGGCATAGGGGTCATGAAGGCATCACCAAGGGCTTGTCTTTTGGCTACCTCTGTAAAATGAGCTTTATAGTCACGCAGCGCTATAGTCGTATGTAGAGAATTTCATCAAGAATCTTAATCTTACCTTAGCATCAGCTGAAACCAATTAGAATGTAAGACCTGGACTCTGAACTGCATGAAAGATGCAGAGATCACCTTATCTTTCTGTTCCTAAGTCTAATTTAGATCTCAGATTATTGTTCTTCCTAATTTACAATTCAGAGCAGCTGAGCAAGGAGCGTCAGACGTAGTTTGCATTTAAACTCCACGCTATTTTGTGTTTTAATGCAGGTTAATGACCTGTTACTGCTATCACAGCTCAGTGCAACCTTGACGGTGGATGTGAATGTCTGTTTCAGCAGGCAATGTTCTTTACGTGTCAGACTGCTGAAGTTTAACACTTTTCCTGTACTTTGCGTCGTTTCTACAAAAACCGTATGGTTATCCCCTGTCCCCCCAGCACAATCTGCATAGGACACAACCTGGCAGTTTAGTTAGTATTGTAAACAGTATTGGAAAAAAGCTGAACTTTATGGCAACAGACCTGTAGTTGTAGGATTTTTTATTTTTATTTTTTTGCACAGTTCCTAATTTGTTTTCTGAAGCAGTGGCTTATTTATAAGGACATTTTATATATCTGGTGACCATGGGTATTTTTTGGTGTAGAATCTGTCGTGTGCATTTTAGTTTAAAGTGTGTGCATCAGTCTGTCTGTATTATGAACCAGCCGTCAGCACGTTTGAGTCTGACGGGACTGTCTGACAGCAGTCTGCTAATGACTCTGGGCCAAAAATCAGAATACCTCCAGCTGGGTTAACTGCGTGTATCCTAGGTGCATTCTTTGGGGCACTCCTTTGCCATACCGGCGTTCTTTGGGGCACTCCTTTGCCGCGCCGGCGTTCTTTGGGGCACTCCTTTGCCGCGCCGGCGTTCTTTGGGGCACTCCTTTGCCACGCCGGCGTTCTTTATCTGGTCCGTATCTGCCTGGTTTAGATTAAATGTGAATTTTTTAATAGTCCTGGAGAAAGGTGGTTGTGTATATATATGAAGCTTCATACCTGTTTGTGCTAATGAGCAAGTGCAGCCAGCAATAGGCCCCGCCCTCTTTCGTAGGCCCCACCCCTATCTTACTCTCAGTGCCATCCTCCAGCTGACCAATGGGAGTGCCAGCTGATCCTGGAGATGTGCAGTGTTGCTGTGGACGCCTGGAGCAGACGTCCTCTCAGGCATCCGTAGACTCGGCAAAGCTGTCCGGTCCCTTCGTGTGCCTTCTGTTCCCGATGGTCTGGCCTCCACGTGCTGTGTGGGTAGGGTGGGCGGGGCTTTGCTTTGCCCCTTGTGAGAGGCCTTCCTTGGAGATCATGCTCATTAGTATTTCAACCTGAGCACCCTCTGTATTGAATTCAGATATTGGCAGGGGGTTATACAGAATTGCTTATATTGAAATATTACACTTGTAATATGTAATGTTTTTTAAAGATGTCTATATTTTTAAAACATCTTGTAAAAACCTGGTCATAATAAAGAATATGATTTTTTTGTTTTGGCGAAAGTGTGAGGGAGGAAAAGGCTATATACAATTTTTGTTTTTAAATTCCCCAGTGCAGCGTAGATAAGAAGTTTTGTGTTTTACTCGGTTGGGCGCAGCAAGCTGCATGCCTTAATGCCAAAGAAGCAGAGGGTGGACTGATCTTACTTTCCCTGTTAACTTCGCCTTTGTGTGCATTTGTGTTTCAGCTCATATCTTCGGCTTCTGTAGACTCGTCCTTGTTTCGCCTTTTGCCATTGTATTTTGGTAATAAAGACGTTTTAAAAATATGCTTGGTTCATTTTAATGCTAAGTTACTGGTTTGCATGTCATTTGTAAAACGCCTTTTATTTTTGCTTTTCGCACTTCCCATCTCTCCTGTCCAGGACACACAGGTGAGAGCAAAGGTTAAAGTGATTTATTTGGCACCCCTGAACATTTCAGGGGTTTGAGGACCCAGCGGCAGTGTGAATATTTCTCCCGATATTGAGATTTGAACCAGCACCCTTCCGATTACAGGCACCGAGGCCTAATCCACTGAGCCACACGCTGCCCCATTCCGGATTTAATACTTTGTCATTGTTTGTAACAATATGGGGAAGATGGTGACGCAGGAGGTAGTGCTATTGTTCGGCACCCGGAGGGTTGCAGGTTCAAGCCCTGGTTCCTCCTGACCCCATCAAAGTGTCCTTGAGCAAGACACTGAACCCCAAATTGCTCCCGGTGTGCAGGTTGGCGCCTTGCATGGCAGCCTCCAACACCGGTGTGTGTATGGGTGAATGTGAGGTATGAAATGTAAAGCGCTTTGAGTACTCGTAAGAGTAGAAAAGCGCTATATAAATGCAGTCCATTTACCATTTGTAACTAGACAATCAGGTGCAGTGGTAGATATCTCGATTGCAGTGCTCCATCATGACCTGCTTGGAAGTGGGCAGTCTCCCACAGAGTCATACTCTCCCCGGATGTCGTCCAAGCCTTCGCTGCAAATCCTGCTGAGTGACAGCAGCCGCCCCACTCTGCTGTAAGTAGGATCACTTTGGGTTCATCGGGGTGATAGATTAGTGGCAGCAGTACTTGCAACTTCGTTTTGGTAATTTTAAATGTAAATATTTAGAAATGTGACATGGATTCCGATTCTTAACTAAATTTTCAGAGATGCTTCTGGGAAAAATAGCATGAGGTTAACACTTGAGTAAAAAAGATCTAATTCAATAAAAGATCTATAGAGATAAAAGATGTGTATTTATATTCTATTTTATATTTATTTTTCTTGCTGTTCTATTGGTTCACTGCTCAATGAAGTTTAGGGAAGGAAAAACAAGTGAGTCAAAACAAATGTGAGCCTTGACTATAATGATGAGTTTCACATCCCATCTCAAAAAAACTAAAGTGTCTGTTTTAGAGGGAATAAGGATGGAACATTCTGCTGGTTGTCATTACTGGAATATAATAAGACATTCTTTGCAATTTTGCAGTTCTCCCTGTAGCGATCTCAGCTGTATTTTCAATCCCCCCGCTCCGTAGACTTAATCGCGGGGTACGGCCTCCCCACACCCTGCTCAAGTGAGGGGCCCGGTGAGGTGGGGGTGGTGGTCTGCATTTCTACAGTTGTTCCTGGCCTCCATCCCCCCTTCACAAACCTGCTCTCTACAAAATTAGCTACAAATTTATTTTCTAAAATTATTTTTTATTTTTTATTTTTTTTTTTGCATTTTAAACCATCTGATGTTTTCCTGTCCAAACACATAAAGCTTTCGAAAAATACCTCATTGAAGCAGTCACTCCTGATACACACGGGTTATCTCACCAAAATACATTCTTAATTTTATGAAATAAGTCACATTTATTTAGTCTTGTTTGTGCTAGTTTGCCGTTAATGTTTCATTAGAGTTGTGTACACTACAACAGTATGAACCTATGGGGAACCTACGGTGAAGACTTTCTCCCTCTTGGGAAGTTTATCAGTCCTGTATGCATCCACAGACTATTCTACACAAACGGATCATCAAGTTTCGTGTAAAATATACTCTCAGCATCCTGCCTTGGGTACGAATGACTGAATTTACAGCACTGAGGTGGCGGCGAGTTTAAAGGAGTTTGGATAAATGCTTGGAAGCCAACACCCCTGACTTATTTCAGAACATTTCACCGGGCGTGTTCAGTAATAAAACATCTCAAAGACTTCAGGGCATTTACCATTCGCAACAGGGAAGCAGAAAGGCAATAACACTTGCTATGTAGTTTGATATAAAGGGTTTCATATTTTATGACAAAAACTAGAAAATGGTCTGTTATTCAATTTCTATCAGTTTCTTCTTTTTTTACACTCTTTGTCATAACCTGAAATGCCACAATGTTTTGCAGGTGACTCACCTCTTCGTTGGCAGGTACAGACCCTTGCTTGAGGTTAGTTTCATCTCCATGTTAATTTGGTCTGGTTTCTCTCTGTTCTCCTTGATGTTATCCTTGTATCTTGCCAGTCCATGACACCTCTGGTTAGCTGCTCTACGCATGAAATTCATACAGGTGCCTTAAATAATTTTATTGTTTGATGTGCCTTATCTGAACATTCATATCGCAGTGATGCAATAGGACACAATCTATGAGTGTTTATTAAAATTCACAGCCATTGTTGATGCAATTACGATAGACTACCTATTTTTTTACTGTGCAAAAGTGTTAGGCAGTCAGAGGAAATGTTTAAAGCTATTTATCTGGGTCATAAGTGTATATTTTATCACAACATGGCAACATATGTATGAGTAATGCAACAAAAACTAACAAGTGGAAATTTTTAATTTTTAATTTAGAAACGTTAATGATGTCGTGTTGGATGGTTAGATAAACACCTCTTTGGTTCCCTAAGGGGCACCTCAACCATTCCATTTATTTGTTAAGTTTCATAATCATAATCAATTAATTAAACTTGGCCAAGCAAGGTGTGCGAGTAGTCAGCTCCAAAATATGTGTGTATTGGATGGTCGCAGCAAATAGTAGGGAAAGGTTTCGAAATGGCAAAGCTGACACGATGTCATAGCTGTACACCGACGTGAAGATCATTTAAGTCTTTCACTACCTAAGACTTCTGCACAGTGCTGTATGTTTACATATTTTCATCAATAATGTTACTAGCAGCAAGGACATCCACTTGTGACTGCAATCCCCATTGGGGACATGCTGTCACGTCACATGGAGCTGGCTGTGACAATAATAATGGGGGAAAAAAGTGACAGATGAAGCTTTGGAAGTTGTCAGCCCCGGGAATGATTGAAAATCTCTTTTGCACTTTTTCACACCCAGTCTTGACTTAAAATGAAAATAAACAAGGGAGAGACAAAATCCAGGTCTGAGAAGTTCAACTCATGGATGCAATGTGCTAGAATTACATTATGATTTATGAACACGTACGTTGAGTGTATGTGTTACTTCTTACCCTTCCATCCATCCATTTCCCAAACCGCTTATCCTTACTGGATCACAGGAGGTCCGGAGCCTATCCTGGAAGCAATGGGCACCAGGCAGGTAACAACCCAGGATGGGGGGCCAGCCCATCGCAGGGCACACTCACACACCATACACTCACGCATGCACACCTACGGGC
>JAODJX010000020.1:23098769-23115341 GCA_026776945.1 Isichthys henryi | reverse complement strand
CTCCTGTCCCAGGGCAATTCGAATGGGTGGCAATCCCCCCCCCCCCCCCCCGAACATACATGGCCACCAAAAAATAAAAACAAAACAGGGAGCATTTAATTCTGTAAACCAGAGCTGGCCAACTCAATCACAAGATAACTAGTGCATAATACGTGTGATTACCACCCCCCGCCCTGGTCAACAAAATATACCAGATATACCCCCCCTACAACATTACCCCACTGCCAGCTGAGAATAATCATTGGTTCTAATCCAGACACCCCATTGTACGGGGTCTGGCCCCTGTGCCGGTCTGCTGCTGGTCTCGATTATACAGTTCTTAAACCCCACAACCTTAGGATCACTAGCCACGAGCTTCAACCTGGTGATCACACTCATCAAGTAGTTCTAGGTGAAAGGGGCAGTTTACCTTTACCCAAGGGCTGCTTAAGATGGCGACCTCAGGACATGGCTAACGTTGTCTGACGCTGTCGGACTCAGTCAGTCCATCAGGGGCTGTAACTCACCAAAATGATGTCACTCCCGTGAGTGTGGTCTCCGAAGAATGTTATACAGCCACAGAAATTTATTGATATTTTTATTATTTTACCAACATTAATGTGGGCCAATTTTTCACACACATTCGTTATCCTCTCAAATTAACAAACATCGCACCTGGTGTCCTTAATATTGCAAAGTGTTCACCAGGACACAAATGTATAAAAAGGATAAATAACTCAGCTCAAAAAAAGATGCTTTTATTTTCTTCTGGTGTTTCATATGATGAGTGCAGCAGCGATGTAAAAATGATTAATCCTGCATAGGCCTGCTGGTGACAGTTTCATAAGGGCTTATAAAACTCCAGTTGGTGCTAATTAATGAAGACGAGGTTTAGCTTGGTTTTTCACCTGTCTCTGAGGCACCATCTTGAGGATGAAAACATTCTTGGTGCTTCTGCACCCCCCCACCCCCACACCTTGGGCTGCTCCTGCTGTACCTGATGCTCTCCATCCATTATTTAACAAAGGTAAGTCCTCGGACCGATCTGACATCCTCGCTCCCACACGCCATCGCCGCCGAATCGCTAACAGGCCGCCTCGGGGAAGCTCTCCAGAAGCCTTTGTCTTCACGCCGCTGGAGGAGGCGGACTGAGACAGCGGACGGTTTCTTTCTGCCTTCTGTCAAGGCGCCATGCTCTTTTACATGGCCTGAGTGTCCACGTTCAATTTTACAAGTTTACAATGGCGAGGTTCCCTTTCAAACTCCAGGCACACATGACTATATTTAATCATTTCCATGGGACCTGCAATCCACAGGTTGACCCAGGCTGAAGCCCAGGGGCCTACACTAAAAAGAGGTCACAACTAACCTCGTATAACAACATCTTAAACCCCCAGGGCCCTAGGGGCCTCTGACCCTATTATCAATATCTATTTTATGGTCATTTTAAAGACCATTTATTTTATATCTAGATAGAGCTAATGTTTTTCTTGACACTTTACACATCTGCTACCTAAGTTTTGCATTCAACATTTCACAATAAGCTAATTCCATATGTGAATGTTAATTCTATGTTTTTCCCCTCTGCTGTATTGTCTGCTTTATAAATTGTTGTGTCTCATATAAAGATTTCATTGCCAGCCTATGAGAGGAGGCCTTCAAGTTGATACCCTTGGAAACTGGAAAGGCTGGTGGACACAGAATCAGAATCGTGTATTTATCGCTTTTATGTACAAGGAACTCACCTTGGGGTGTCATGCAGGACAATCAAGGATAATTAAGACAATCAACATAATAAATTATGCAGCGCTTAGTGCAGATAATGTGCAAAGTGCAATACAATGTAGCTTGATGTAATGTAGCAATAAGTGGTCTAAAAGGCAGGGGTAGGGGGTGGATAAAATCAGTGGTTATTGATGAGGCATTAAAAAAATAAAATAGTAATGAAAAAAGTAGTCTTGTAGCCATGCTTATGCTTTTGGTCACGCTGATGTTGGTTCATGCAAACCAGAAACAGGGACCTGTCACATGCTCAGCTATTCTCGTAAAGACTCGCAAGACTCGTAAAGCCCAGCCAGTTTACAGCCAACTTTGTTCAGTCGAGTATCATTCCAGAGCCAGAGTCGCCCTCTCTGAGGATCACAGTCAGGATCACGTGTCATCTGCTCACCTTTAATAAGCACCTGTGCCGCTTGTAAAAGAAAAGTATCAGTTGGATGAACTTGGTGTCGATGTCCTTCTTTCATACGTATTAAATTCAACCCTCAAAGTCTATGAAGAGATGAAAGGTTTTTAACTGCGGTTTTTGCTGTATATCATCTGGTGCCTTAGCATCTGACCCCCGAGTGCTCAAGGCAGACCCGTACCAAGCCAAAGACACCGGGAATTGAAAGCAGGTGAGAGTAAATGCCCTTGAGAAAGTTTTGCATAACTGCAGCATTTCATCGCTCGTGGTGAAGGCTACTTGCCTTCAGATTGTCCTCCTTTTGATTCACCCGAAGAGAAATATTGCCTCAAGTTTTGAGCTGTCTGGCATCCCGGCTATTATTGCGCTGTTTGAAACACTGAGGTCAACTTGTACGACTCCAGGAAGAAGTGAAATTAGAATAATACAAGTGGCCTCTTCAGCCTGCCTTTTATGCGGTATCTGCTCTGTCTTATGTTACAGTGCCTCAAAAGACATCTGCAGGAACCAGAAGTGGGAGCCCGGAATGTTCCGCACCAGCCAGAGTGCCGCATGCAGCCTGTTTCACGGCATGTTTTTCTCCCTCCTTGCGCCCCGTGGAATGAAGTGAGGCCCCTCCCCTGCAGCGGATGTCCTGTACCCTTAATTTACTCTTCTGGAGCTCGGAAGGGGTGCTGTGAGGTGCAGGCAGGGGGGGGGGCATGCGGTGCAGATTAATGTTTAAATTTAGGGGAGAGATATGGGGTCTCAGCATGGTAATGATGCTCCAGAGATGCTCTGTACCCCCACAGTGAAGAATGCACACCTAGTTGGGGAGGGGGGGTGATGACACACCACCCGATTGGCTGTTTAGGTTCCATAGCAGCTCTGGCGTGGTGGTCCTGAATTAATGTTCCTCTCCTAGAGATGCAATCTGTTACCATGGTCACGGAGTGCAGTGGTTAGGGACACAGGACCAAAATGTCACCTTAAGCTGAAATTCAGCCGTGCAGTAATTTTTAAAAATGAAATCGTAATACAAATATGTATATGAAATGAAAGCGCCTTGCATGCTCAAATAATGCTCAGTATCAAATGACTCCCCATGAGCCTGGCCAGAATGGATGGATGGGCTGTCAGAAGTTGTGCCTTTCCTTGGCTTGCTTCTGCAGTGCATTTCCTGCATGCTGTATGTCCCTTTTCTGCCCTGCAGCTCTCCTATGGTTCCTACTCTAGGCTGCTTCTGATCTCTACTCTGATCCATCAGCAATTTTGCACGCTCTCATTCCGCCCCATAAGAAGCACTTCTGAGGCCAGAAGAGCGTCTTTACATCACACTGAAGCACTGCTGACCCAGGTTAGCTCTCCTGCCTGTCGACCATCGACCATCTGCAGACCCAGTGCAAGAAGCTTTTCATTTGTGTGGATGAAGCGCCTTATAAATGGAGACTTGCTTTTGCTGCCTATGTGGTGTTTTATGTATTAGTACTTTTTAAAGGAGAAAATCGTGTGTTTATGTCAAACACTAATAAATGTATCTCCACTAGGTGGGGGTATGGTAACAATCAAACAAAGAAAAAAGAACAAAGCAAACTTTTTTCTGCGTCTGTCACTCTTTTTTCTTTTGTAATTCTCTTTTCTCTCCAGTTCAGGGCGCTCGTGAACACTGCTCCTTTATTTTACTCCGTCATTTTTTTGAAAATGCTTTGGTTTGCAAACCATTCCTTTTTTAAAAAATCCAGTTTAAGGTGGAAGACATACAAATATATTAATTACATGTAACACGTTGTTTTTAAGCGTGGATTTCTCATAGGCGTTTGTGTCGGCACGAGGAGTCGCAGGATTACGAAATTAATGATTGTATCCAATTCTTAGTGATTTAATTTATGATTGTTTTGTAATGGGTGATCTCTCATCCAAAGTTCGATCCAAAGATCACTGAAGGAATTTCCTAACTGCTTGAATTTTCCGATCCAGATACGGTGGAGCTGAAGACTCAATAGATAAATCTCTTTAAATGAAGCTAAATTTGATTATTTAAACATTAAATAACCAACGTGGGTTTGTAAATGATCTGTATTTTTACAGAGTCTGACTATAAGGCTGCCCCAAGATATATGCTATTCCATGTTGAAGAGAAGAGAATGACATGGTTTTCATTTTCAGAGATAACAGGAAAAAGGCAGGGGAGCTACTGTGAAATGACCCGGGTTCCTCTAAAGAAAATCCAATTTGTGGGAAAGATAAGTGTGTCAAGTTACCCTTAAAATGCATACAAATCAAGCCTTGTCCCACCTCTCATTATATTAAATGTAAGAGTTAAGCAGGGGTTGTGTTTCTGAAACGCTGACCATTGAATCTCTTTACACTTGAAATTGCGAAATGCACTAAATTTCAATCGCGTGATTCGCACAGGAGAATATCTAATATACGGTATTAGCTGATATGGGGCTACAGAGGCGAATGTAATACAATTGATTTATTCAGATTAAGCCACAGCATTGTTTAAGTTTTTCATCTCCAGTGAGACATTTTTCTCCAGATTTTGAAACATGGTCATTATCACTTATCATTTTGAGTGTTACCTGCTTTCCAATTAACTATTGTTCTGTTGCTTGACGATTAATAATGCAGCAGCGTATGGGAACACAAGAGAATGTAACCATCTGCAGACCCAGATTATTCTTCAGTGTGTTTCTCCGTTTTATTTATTTTTTTGGTTTTTTTTTTTTGAATAACGAAGACAAATGAATCTTTTGTGTGCTGCGAGATCCTCGGTAAAGAACTTGATGCTCGTTCTCTGACCGAACAAAGACCTTTTTGTGTCCCGTTTCGCATGATTATTATGTTCAGATGTCTTGAAATGCTCCACTTTCACTTCCACGCTAATTACAGTCGTTTTGCTGCGGCTTTGTGCTGTTGCCATCATTTAGATGTGAGGCCTCTTCCGTGGCTCCCAGAGCTTAACAGCCAGTGCTGTGCACATGTGACACACGTGGATCTGCCGGGTTTTAGTTCCATCCCGCTCCTTCGTGTGAACCATGACACACACGTTTTTTGCTGGATGTCCTTGGAAACTGATGTTTCGCCATTCCCTGGTGACGGCAGGTAGGGAGGCATAAGAGGGAAGGGGAAAATGGGCAATCAGAACCGAAGCCAAAGCGCACTGCATCTCAGAACTTGCATTTTATGTAGACACCGACTGTTGTTTTAACTGTGCTAGAATATTTTATTTGTTTCCATGGCACGCTATGAAATCATAAAACTTAATGTTGAAGACATTTGTTTGAAGAAATATTTTGGTAGAAATAGTTTTACAGGAACTGCTTTTGCTGAATGTGGTTTTCTGTAACTGCTGTAATTTTGTGGGTCGTGGGGGGTCCGGAGCCTGTCCTGGATGCAGAGTACAACCCATGATGGGGCACCAACACACCATGCACTCACACATGCACACCTAATGGGCAGTTTGGTAACTCCAATTAGCCTCAGCATGTTTATAGACTGTGGTGGGAAACCAGAGTAGCCAGAGGAAACCCCAAGACAGCACATGGAGAATAAGCAAACTCCACACACATGGAGTCGTGGCGGAGACTCAAACCCTGGTCCCAGAGATGTCAGTACTAATAATTGCAGAGTGCCTCCATGCATTGAAGTTTATTGGTATAATTTGTAGCAGAGCGTGTATGCTTACACTATTGCACAGAGAGTACACACAAAACTATTTAGCTTTCAGACCCGAGAATATTTATAGTCATAATTATTTTTTATAATGTCGCAGGGATACGACACAAAACACAGTGACATTTGCACAAAATAAGATGAATCCTAAATGTAAATCACTTTAGTGTGGGAAAACTCCACTTGAATATTAGATAATTAGCTGTGTTCAGCCACCATATGAAGTTAATGACCCCAAGCGAGACCTGGGCTTGGAGGTCACATCACGCCTGTTATCCTTCTCCGTTACGGCTCCAGCAATCGGCTCAGTAAGCCAAAAAGAAAATGAGCAAGCCAGCCTTTAGGGGTCCTTTAGCAGGGATAATTCTGGTATTTTTTTAAGGTGGGAGGCATGAAAGGGGCCTGAATTCATACAGAGCAGTCAGCCTTATCCTTAGCCAATGATATGTTTTGACTCAGTGAATACGAGGAGTGGGGGCACTCTGGCAGTACTCTGGTGCCTCTGTGGTCCATCCCCTTCTTAGACCCTTGTGCAGCTTTGTGTTTCCTCACACTGAGAAGAAAATGAAAGGCACTGATATTCGCAGGTACATGTTGGGTTTGAGCAGTGCAGATGAGCAGACATTACTGAGAACTGTTTCAGGAGATATGTGGTCAAGCCCCCCACCAAAACCCCAGCGGTATGATAGTCTTGCCAAATGTTAATGTACTGATCCAAGGACACGTTGAAATGGCCGCATAAAGAACAAAGGCACAAATCCACAGACAAGCACTAACCTAAATTGTATCAGTATTTAAAGAAGTGAAAAAGGTAAAATTATCAGCTAGCTGAAGCTTTTATTCAAAGCAGCAACTTCTATCGATTTATATGGCTGAGTATTTTCCTAGAGCTTTGCAGGAAATCCATTCCCTTTCCTTCTCAGGTGTAGCAGCGACTGGCGCAGGAGTATTAGTGAAGAACAGAATCCCGAGCCCAGGACACAAATCAATGTCTTGCTGTGACTGCCTGGGCAGATGGATTCTCATGTAGTGAATTCAGTTACATCAACTGAGACTCGCGACACCATTCCAAGTCTGTGTCTTTAGTCACTACACTATGTACGGCCCACAATTCTGAGTAAAAAACAAGGCAATGAAAGTACACAAAAAAAATCATCGCAATATTACTTTAAAAAGTTATTATTATGGTATCTGAAAGCACAAGTAGTTCTGCCTTCCTCCAGCAGCTGAAGTAATGATTCTTTTGCTTTTGAACTTGAAGTTTCTGGGAATACAAACCAGCCAATTGTGACCCAGAACATTCAACAAAGCTCTGCCTAATGAAAGGATACGAAATTACAGTGAGCAATTCGCAGAAGGTTGGTATAACTCCTACATGGTATAATTCAGTGCCCTTGGTAAGTACGTGGAAAGTATGTCGGTGGTGGCGTCTTATTTTTCATCTTAGTTCACATAAGAAGTGGCTCTCATCTGCAATTCATTTCTGGAAAGTGTGTTGTGGTAAAACATTTTAATGGTATAATTTGTCCAAAAAAAGCCAAGTAGCTTGCTGCTGGTGCAAACAGAAATAACAATGTCCAGTGAATTTAAATCTGAAATAATGTAATTTTTATATCTACATTTGTGTTACAATTACTTACTTAGCAGATGCTTTTATCCAAAGCGACGTAGGAGTGAAATAAAAAAGCACATTACAAACACAGGGCTGTTGAGGAGTCAACTAGTGTAGCTATACATCTAAGTGTAGCTATACTGTCCTTCAGATGAATAGTTATTTAGTTTACGCTTATATTTTTTTCACTCCTTTCCCCAAAACTAGATTTAGCTCATTTGTGAAACACTTTCTCCACTTTCTCCTGCAGATTGTGGCTGGTGTAAAACTTTATGCTGCCTGGGTCCTGACATGCAACCTACACTGCAATGACAGGGTGCTGAGGGAAAGAGCCTAAATGGTATGTCCATCCACTTCCCAAAGAGGGGGAAGATTAAAATAGGAGAAAATGTGAGACAAGGGAAGATAGAGTGGTTATACAGTACGCATTGCAGGATTCTAACCCTAACCTTGAAAATATATCTATAAGTATAGTTTTGCATCCGCTATTTTAGGAATATAAAGGAAGTAATCCTTTGTCCTTAACAATCTTGAGGTTAGCACTGTAAAATAACTTGTGTGAAATACAAAAGAGAATCTCCCATTCAATATAACGTGGTATATCAAACAGAAATTATAGTATGACATGCCTGTTGAATATGGAATTGGCTGTCGTTACATAAATACTTTCATGTTCTGATTTACAAACATTTTTGCTGCTGTTCTGTGCTTTAGGGCTGGGCGGATCCTTTGTGGGTGTCCATCTCTTTCTCTAATCCCCGGATTTTTATCTGCCTTATGTATTCCTGACTGTGTTCTGTTATTAAAACAGGGCTACAGCATGAGATTTGCATCAAAATGTAGGATCAATACAAAAGTGAAATGAGCGTTATTTGTAGCCAACGTTCACCACAGTAGGGGCAGTGTGTGATGTTTCTGAATAGCTGAGATTCTTCATGTTAGCCTTTAGGTGTTAGGCTTCCAACATTGCACTCCTCTCCTCCCTCCGCCCCCACCCCCCCACCAATGTTAGAAAGTGATACATGACAGCATATATTTATCAAACATCTGTTTCTCCAGGTTATGTGTGATAATGGAATTGCTGCACTAAAGGCAGATCAAAGAGAGCCAGGGGCCCAAAGATCCTCTGATACCGGCAGCCAAGGCAGCCCCAATTAACGGCCTGTGCATTGATCCCTCAGGTATATGAGATCCACACACGTCCGCCTCTTACCTGCGGCCACGGCAGATTTTCCGGACCTGGAGGACAGCGGCTGTCGGGGGCCGTCATCCGCGTGACCCGTATGTGGCCATGTGAGTGTCATTCACACCCAGGCCTTCACAGATAACAGTCTCTTGGTTTAGCTCATGTCTCTCTCTCACAGGTTGGCAAACTAATCAAGGACAAAATGACTAAGTGAAATTATGAATTAGCCCGGTTGGCAAGTTTCTTTGACACCCTTGGGTGGACAATTTTTATAGTCTCCACCCTGCTGCCATAATGCTCCCCAGGCCAGCATTGCTAAGGAGAACCCACCTTTTTGTGATAGCTCACCAAATTGTAGCACCTGTGTTGAGGTGCATGCCTTCAGTTGACAGGCTGCACGCATACATGCAGTATGACATCTTGGTTACATGCAGCATAAGGCTCGTTCCAAAAGATGAGTGAAGAAACCATCCAACCATCCATCTTCCAACTGCTTAAACTAGACAAGGTCACTGAAGAAATAGTGTTTCCTTTTCATTTGGGCTTTTAACATACCAAACATTCCTTGCTTCTTTTCTTGATTTTTCGTGGAAGGGATGCACTCTTCGCCACTGAGACCCTGACCCTTTGTATATGCATAATATGAAATGTTTTTACCTGCATTTTCTTGTAACAGGAATAGCTTTAAGTAATTTCTAACGGTCAGGTAGGAAAGAAATAGATTGCTTTTTATGCAGATTTGCTGGTGGAGGATTTCAGTTTATAAATGATATTTGGACGAGTTCGATGTAAAAACCAGCATCCCAGTGATTCATCTTCATTCTGCAGTAAACTGGGAACGATACGTAGCATTTGCTCGGAGTGCTGTCATGGGTTACGACACAATCGAATCTCTGGCTCACACTAATCAAAAGCAGCAAACTCTTTGCTATATAGAAGTGGTGGCTTTATTTTCATTGGAATACAAAGCCTTCATTCGTGCTTTAATCTGTGACTGAAATTTGTGGATCCTCACGACATTTTTATAAGTACTTGTATAAGTGCTTTGGTCACAGTTATGATTTAGTCACATATATTGCAGGTGCTTAAAAAACTGGAGAAGACTGTGATCCAGAATTTCACTTTCAAGCCCTTAGAAGTGCCCGCTTTTAATAAAGTATTTAATCAGTTCTTTCAGTAAACGGGCACATTTTGAATGGAGAATGTCTGACAAATCGCGTCCTGTTTACTCCGCTTTGAAATCAAAGTATCTGCTGAGAAACACGGTCGAATTACCACAGTATGTTGCCAAGAATGTTGACTATAGTGTAAAATGTGCGTGTTCATTTCAGATGATAGATGGTGCAAGAAGCAATGTTCCGGACCTGATCCTATCTTCTCTCCCCCGTCTCTGTGAAGAGATCAAGAGAGATGGTCCCTTCAACGCTTAACTCTTCACCAGGGAACTCTTTAGGAAGGTTACGTGTCAGGTGTGGAGCCGGCTGACGGGTAGGGAGAGCAGGGGCCGCAATAGTCAGGAACTCTGACGCCTGACACTGCCCATCGTTCTACTGTCACATGGTTTCCAGCAGTCACTCCTGTTATCTGGCATTAGCCCTGCCAGAAATGCAGCGATGTCACCTCTGCTAGAGGGCAATGAAAACCAGGGGTGTTGTGATGTGGTGCTAAACAGGGGGGTTGGAGGAGCATGCTGATCCTAGGGATGACCCCCCCCCCCCCAAAAAAAAAAAAACAAAACAAAAAAAACAATCTGTTAATGATAAAGGTTGAAATTTGTTTCTCCAAAAGACCCTGCATTTCATCTGAATCTTTGGTAATTTGAGCTACTTTGCCAGAGGGCTGTGACGGTCATCGCCCCACGTCCAAAAGTTAGTTTTTCCATTTAAAAATAGCCATTAATGGCAATCAAAATATTTGCATATATATGAATATATATTTGTATAAACTTATTTAATCAAAGGATTTTTGTGACACTGAAAAATACAGTGAAGTTCAAGTTTTTTTTTTTGTCTGTATTTAAATGGACAGATAAAGGCAATGAACTGTAAATTCCTTCAATATTGAAGTCACAGGATGTTTATCATTAGTCATTTTGGGTCCATTAGTAAACATTAGCAAACAACCTGAAATGTTGTATAAAGTGCCAGTAAATGGTTAATGCTGATGTCATTGTTGAGACTTGTTGTCAACAAGTCATCCTCTATTTATACACTTATAGTAGATATGATGCATTGGCTTTGTGTTTGGGTGGGAAAATAAGTGAAGCAGCCATTTGTTGGCACCTATTGTACGTTCTTTGCTGTGGGAGGAAAGGTAACAACAGCAGGAGAACCGTATGCTTTCGTCCATCATTTACCTTTTCTAATCGTGACAAACAACCACCTAGGTTTGTTGACATTGATGGTTTCCCTTTACAGATGGTGTTCCCAATACAGTGACCCTGCCTCATTCACGAGGGATAGGAGAAGCAGATCCCTGCCAATGTGGAAAGTCACAAATAACGCTTGAGCACATTATTGAAAGTGCAAATTTAATGGTGCAGAAAAATGTTTGAGTTACTGCAAGAAATGCAGGATTCCAGGGTCAGATAGCTAACATGTGAGTTGCATGCTGAGACAAAGATGTGTGATGTTATGGGTGGGGAAAAAAGGGAGGGGGTTGTAACCCCCCCCCCCCCCACACACCTAGTTTCTGCAATCAGCAAGCTCTATAAATATTCCCATTTAAGTTCTCAGAGCCCAACTCGCAGGGACTAATTTCCCATTCCATTATTTTTTACTCTGCATAGTATGTGAAGGACACACTAGTGAACAATGCACAACATTTTTGGATGGAACTTTTCATACAAATTATGCTTTTATTAACAGCATATTGAGCATAAAATGCACAATTAATGAGCTAAATGGTACATAAAAGAAAAGATATAAAAAGTTATCTTTCATACACAACTTGCATTCCATCTTAAATTTGTAATGAGGGCAGAATTTTGTATATAAGTAATTTAATCCTCATTGTTTCATTATGAAAAACAACAAAGATGCAAATATCTGAATTCTTATAGAACTTCATAAATTATCTAGCAGGTACAAAACAATCTAGATATACTATATACCACAATGACATCAAAAATTAAGAAAGTTAACGTCATCAAGAATGTACTAAACTCACAAAATGCCAAGAATGTGTGTTTGTTCATTTTAGTTAATAGCTTCAGGCCTAGAAGCAAGGGTGCCAGGTTGGTTTCAACACTAGAAAGGATCAAACAGCCCTGACCCCCTCTCCTTCCCAAACACACACGGTACTCCCACAATACTGGTAGGAACACGTCCCTATTGTCCATACCCAAATCTGCATCTCGCCTGGTCCCATCTTCTCCCCTTGTTTCCATGATGAGATCGAGAGAAGGCGTCTTCAGAACCTTTCAAAACTCTTTACCGAGGAGCTCTTCAGTGAAACGGTGCTGATAATATACCTTCTGAAGTGGATTGCAGAAGACGTCAATAACCATGCACTTCAAGTAAAATTTTTATGTAAAAAAATGGCTAATTTTTGGTTCGGCTCACTTATTACTCAAGTGAGACAAGCCATATGTTTGAAAAGCACAGCAAGGCTTATTAGTGGTATGATGTATCTTTATGTATCTTCAAAGACAGTACTGCAGCTCTCCGTAAAGGCATGGGGTACTTTGTACAAATGTAACAGTATTGCGCTGTTTGATGCTAGAACAATATTCATATAGTAGATTCATGCAGATATTTAGGTGTAATGTGGCAGGATATATTTATACGTTTACTTGTTGAAATGAAATCTGTGTTACATTTTTTCCAGCATTCCCACCACCGTGAGTGGCTTTGACACAAGGCCAGGTAAGGCCAAGTACCCCGACCCAGAAAATGATGCTGAAATTAAAGTAGGGGAACGAGAGAGCTTTTCCTTCCTCGTGTTCTCAAGACTCACCATTTATTCTGCTGCTTGCCTGCATCAGCTTTTGCCAGCAAAGAGAAGGGTGCAACGCATCCAAAGGAAAATTCTGACAAAGCAATAGAAATTCAGTGTGACCACTGAGAAAATATCTATGGAGATAATGAAATATCTGATCAGGATATAAAACAATGCACATTTTGGCAATTTAGCAGCAGTAATCAAACTAGTTAGACATAAGGTAGCGACATCATCCCTGCGATGCCAGTCCGCTTTGGGAGAAAGTGCGTCTGAACCTGTGGACCGAAAAATTATATAATCTCAAATTCATTTGGCAATCTCTGACGCTTTCGCTTAATTTCTGATATTCTTCTGGAAAATAAACTGAAGGAGACACAGAAGAGACTGGAGGCAGTGAGCTGTGAAGCTCCATACGCCCACTGCAGCCTTGTTTACCCTAGCTTGATAGGGTACATATCTCAAGCAAAGTTAAATATGTCTAGCCAGCTAAGCTTTAAACCTGACATTAGATTTCCTTCTTCTGCTGCTTATTACAGTTCATCGCCTTCAGATTTCCTTTGCTCAGCCACATTACTTGTCACAGTTGTCAGTCTTTACACAAACCTGTGTAGATTGTGCGGAAATTCAATCTGAAAGGAAGCCCAAATTCTGGCTCTATGATTCAACATTTCCCTTAAGATAAAAACACATCTAGCATCTTCCCTAACTGCAGATCTAATACCAGATAACCAAAGGAAGCGCTGTATATGATCTAGATGGGATGCTAGAACCTCACAGGGAACATTAATGCCCACACTACAGATAACTGACTTAGAGACCCAAAATAGTGTAAACCATGGTGTAAGGAGATAAAACACAGGGTCAAGAGGAGAACATGAAACTTCCAGGAATGTTCGCCAGTGACAGCAAAGCTTCAAATATGGTAGATCGTCCGATTTTAAGACTTATCATTGCTGCAGATCAGTAATGATGATGAGTTCTTCAATTTTGATTGGTTTTCACAACAGGGCATTTACTGTGGGCATCACACAGATAGAAAGACATGGATATTAACTGTGGATATGGAGACAGGCTGAGATATTTGTTTCTCAACGTAATAGTCCACCCATTACATACTGAAAAGGGTGTTGAAAAGCAACTTTAGATATGTATACTATATATAATATATAAAATAATTGTTATACTCTTTTAAAGGTTCAAAACTACCTGTATAAATTGTTTTTACCCAGTGTTTTGTTTGTCAATGTTTATCAACATCACAATCCAATATTCAAAAAGAACACAAAAATATTAATCAACAGGTGAAATATTTAGTTATGTAATAACCATGTGTTAACGTCTGTCATTGCTACTGACTTTCATTGGCCTTTTCATAATTGTTTTTACAGTATTTCAAATGAGTGCTTGAGTATCTACAAATGAGGGAAAACAGCATGATGTTATGCCATTACTGTATGTGAAACACAGAGATAAAAACCATTCTCCGTTCAAAATTAAATGGAAATCATAAGCAGGTTCTTCGCTATTGATGGCACACGCCAAGTACATGACAAGAAATCCAGTGAATAAATCAAAAGCAACATAGTATATAATGTAGGTATCCATTGACCCGAAAATATCTCTGGTGCAAGCGGGTTGGATCAGTGACAAAGCAGCATTCTTATTAACGTATAAATAACTTGGAGAAACACTGTATGCAACTGGCTTTGCATTTGGCCTACAGCCTCTCTGAGTTAGGGCTATAGCCTCCATGAATTAGGCCTGTAGCCTCTCTGAATCTCTGCAATAGGCAAGACCGTCATTACTAGTCCACCTACAGTATAGGGTGGCAGCTAAGTCTTTGGGCACATAAAATAAAGACGTAAATAATAATCGAGGTGAAATGAGCGAGTCCCGTAGCTCTGGTACGTGTGACCAACCTGTTTGAACAACGCGGCTTATTTTTAATTACGTTTAAGGAATAATAAAACATATAGCAGGATGAATATAAGAGTGCATAAACGCCTAGCAGGAGTCCTTCCGGCCGCAGCCATGTGTTGTTAGGAGTAGGCACAAACTGATGGCTGAAATGATTGTCCGAGACTGCCCCGATCTTGCGCATGCGCACTCACGCAGACGTCCCATTTCAAAATGGCAGCACCAACGGGGACACATATTGCCCTTTTATTTCAAATAAAACCATATAACCATAACGTTTTATAAGTAATGAAACTCGTTTTCGGTATTTAAAATAAAA
This sequence comes from Isichthys henryi, assembly GCA_026776945.1. Lineage (NCBI taxonomy): Eukaryota > Metazoa > Chordata > Actinopteri > Osteoglossiformes > Mormyridae > Isichthys > Isichthys henryi. Next base: position 23,100,544 of record JAODJX010000020.1, on the reverse strand, counting down.
CATCCTAAGCATTTGGACAACAAGAATCAAGGAATAACGCGGGCAACCTTGTGAACAGCTTTCCCAGAAGAGTTGAAGCTGTTATATCTGCAAAGGGTGGGCCAACTCCATATTAAAGTCTATGTATTAAGAATGCGATGCCATTAAAGTGCATGTGTGTGTAAAGGCAGGTGTCCCAATTCTGAGGGGCCACATAGCAAGTTGAGTCTGAACCAGATCTGGGTAAAAAGTTGTTCAGAAATGGCCACAGATCTGTAAACTAGATCTGCTCCGACCCGTACGGCTTTAAGAGTCAAAATTACGAAAAGATGAGCTCTGAATAGGACTGGTGAGTGGCTCAGTGGGCTAAGTCACTGTGCTTGTGATTGGAAAGTTGAGGTTGGCGGTTCAAGCCCGCCCTCAGCAGGATGGTTACAGGATGGGTCCTTGGGTGCGCTGGCTGACCCTGCAGTGTGGAGGAGTGTGCAGTGTGTGCGGAGGAGTGTGGAGTGTGAGAGAGAGAGAGAGAGAGTGAGAGAAGAGAGAGAGAGCGCAGGATCAGTCAGTGTGCTCAAGGGCCTGCCCTGTAACTATTCCGCTGAGGGCAGGCTTGAGCACACTGACGTGATCACAAGCACAGAGATTAGCCACTCCCCAGCCTTTTTTTTAAAAAAAATATATATATTTTTTTGTGCACGATTCACACTCATGTCCCACCTGTTTCTCTGTGGCCCCTCCTCCATCTCTGTGGCCACTCCGCCAAGGCTGGATTTGAACCAGCAACCTTCTGATCACCGATCAGAGGCTTAGCCTGCAGCGCCACTCGCCATCCACACTTGTATGCTGTTTTTCATATGTATGTCTTTTTTTTCACTATCTTGCCAAATAAAGGATTCACACACACCACCTATCTCTTCTGCCCAGGCTGGGCTCGAACCAGCAACCTTCTGATCACAGATACAAAGGCTTAGCCAGCAGTGCCACTCGCCACCTCTGCTTGTATGCTGTTTTTCGTATATATCTTTTTTTTCCCCTATCTTGCCAAATAAAGAATTCATACACACGTACCACCTACCTCTTCTGTCAAGGCCGGGCTTGAACCGGCAACCTTTGGATCACAGACACAGAGGCTTAGTCTGCAGCGCCACTCACTACCCCTGTTTGTATGTGCTGTTTTTCATATATATGTTTTTTTTTCCCTTGCCAAATAAAGGACTAACACACATATCCCACACACACACACTGTGGGTTAGAGTTAAAGCTGTTGCTCTAGGGTCTGCGCTGTGATTATTCTGCCAAGGCTGAATAACAGATACTACTCTGCTTGAGGTTTGAACCAGCAACCTCCTCCACCGCAGGCACGGTCACTCAGCGCGTTGCGCCACCCTCCGACTAACCACTCTTAGGGGTTCATGATGATGATATGCCGAGTGACGTGACACAAAAACAGTTATTGCCCTACTGGAGGATTGAACTGGGGATCTTCTCCATCGGAGGCCCGGTCACTCAGCGCACAGCGTCGCGCCACCGTCCATCCTCTTTCCTACCGCCTTTAAGGGTTCATGATGATGATATGCCGAGTGACGTGACACGAAAACAGTTATTGCCCTACCGGAGGATTGAACCGGGGATCTTCTCTATCGGAGGCCCGGTCACTCAGCGCGTCACACCACCATCCATCTTCTGACTGACCACCCTTAAGGGTTCATGATGATGATATGCCGAGTGACGTGACACAAAAACAGTTATTGCCCTACCGGAGGATTGAACTGGGGATCTTCTCCATCGGAGGCCCG
>JAODJX010000020.1:23080816-23091144 GCA_026776945.1 Isichthys henryi | reverse complement strand
CTCGGACAATCATTTCAGCCATCAGTTTGTGCCTACTCCTAACAACACATGGCTGCGGCCGGAAGGACTCCTGCTAGACGTTTATGCACTCTTATATTCATCCTGCTATATGTTTTATTATTCCTTAAACGTAATAAAAAATAACACATTAATAAATACATGTAATGAATTTTTATTCTTTTAAAGTTTGACGGCAACCCTTATCTCCCAAACCATATGCCCCCCCGTATCGGCAACATGTGGCATAAGCATGTATGTTATATGGAGATACCCCCTCGACCAATTAGAATAAGGGACACGCCCCCTCCCGCTTATGACGCCAGAAGCGGAGCCAAATTTAAGCTCCGCCCATTCTACCAGGTAACATCTCTGCTGGCCCTGGAACATATAAACAGAAACAGAGACTGAAAATGGCAGTAATTTAACATGTCGAAATAACTATTATAATTTCAAACTGATGAACTGGTGGTTGTGCGTTGCCCTGTGCTACTGCACGACCAATCTGTGCCTGCTTAAGAAGGGTACAGGCGATGCTATTTAAACAAACAAATTCGGCTATAAGAGCTTTATTAAAACAGTAATCCATGTGTGCTGCCTGTCACATTATTCTGACAAATCTATAATGTAAACAAATAAAGAACAAAGCTGAAGCGTGTACCGTACTGCTGATTCTAAATCATCACTGAAACTCACGCCAATGGATTTTGTACCAGAAAAAAACGAAAAGTCGAATATTTGTATTGAGCATCCACACCACCTGCAGTTCAGACTAGTTAATCCATCTGAAGCTAAGCAGGTTTGGGCCTGGCGAATACTTAGGTAAGAGACCAGCTAAGAAAGCTGGGTTACTGCTGGCAGAGGTCCTGGCGTAGCCAACAGGTTGGCCCTCTCTGAGGTCATAAAAGATTCCTAGGCATCTTTCAAAAGAGTAGGGCTGGGACCCCTGGTTAAAATTTCCCACTGAGGCCTAATCATATCTGGGCTCTTAATCATCTGTATCTAACCGGTGAATTCTTTCCTGCCTGTTAACCCTGTTGCCTAGTTACCGTGTGGTGAGCGTACAGGTGCAGAATGGCTGCTGTCACATCATCCAGGTGGGGCTACACAGTGGTTGTGGTTGAAGTGGCTCCCCATTGCTTCTCTATAGTTCTTTGGGTGTCTTGAAAAATGTTGTATAAATGTAACATTCAACAGCTGATTCTGATTCGACTGACAAAATTCTGAGTCAGGTGCAGCCCTACACCTTCCGGCAATAGAGGTGTGTGTTTCCCTTCCTGCAGTAGGACCAGGATGTCACCGTATTTCAACACGATAATAATGCTCGTCCTTGTGCAGCTCACCTTACACAAGATTAGCAACAACAGAATGTTCAATGCCTTGAGAACCATACTCACCAGACCTGAGTCATATCAACCACTTATGGGATGTTCTAGGTCAACACATAGCCTCCAGGTTACCATGTCCCAGTAACAGACAGATGTTGGCCCTACATCTGGAAGAGTGAGTAAGGATACCACAGGCTGTAATCTTGTACTGAGTGACAGATGTGAGAGATGAAGATGCATTGGTAGTACAGTGGCACAGAGAGATTATACCAGATAATGAGGACAATAGCAATCACTTCTGTCCCACTTCTTCTTGTCCTTGTAGTCAATCAATACACTGTCAACAATTGGAAGTTATTCTCTGCCAAAGGTTTCATAATTTTCTTTTTTTTGCTTGGTGTGTGTCTGTGTCTGTGTCTAATATATATATATGGCATCTGTGACTTGAGACAAGCAGAAACGAGTGGCCTTCTTTGAAAAGAGCATGACTGCCAGCTATCAGTTCTCATTAGGATTAAATAGGCCTGCTTCCTTTCAGCACAGTCTTTATCAACATACTGTAGCCCAACATTTCTGCAATATATAAAAATGATGAAAATACTATCCTGCATATTAAATACAACTTCTCAGCACTTTGCTATTCACCAAACAATGATAGTTCATTGAGCCTTACAAGAAATGCAGTTCAGTTCAATGTTTCTGGGCAATAAACAATTTTTTGCAACAATGCCTTACTGCGCAAATGTCTGATATATAAATACCTTCACAAGCACATTACACACAGACTATGCAATGGTGTTCAAAACAGGAATACCGGTTTCCTTTGAAAATAGTGAGTTTTAAAAACAAAGATAAAAACTATATATCAAAATTCAACAGACCCATTCACAGTTAATATAAAAAATAAGTCTATGAATTCCATTTTTTTAGGAATGACCACTGTGCCTTTTTATTAAATCCAAACCATCTTCATATATGTGTCCATGTGTCCCTATACTGTAGTCCATTCACCTGGTTACCAGTGATGTCCCAGTATAAAAATCATTTCATTCACTGATCCTTATGATCTCAAACACTGGGATGACACATTCACTTCAAAATTATGCTGTACTGCACAATGGTTGTCCAAGATTCACCTCCTCTTCAGCATGTTTTACAAACTCCACAGTGGATGTTCAATATTTAAGAAATAATTTTAAAAAGGAAATGGTCATCTTTGAAAAAAACAAAATGAGACCTGCACCTCCAGTCTCTGCAAGAGGACAAGAAAAATGCACAAGGTGTCACAAACCAGAGTAAAGGGGTCAAACCCTCCCTGGATTGTCAAACAAAACATATCCCAGCCAAAACATGCTGATCCATCTCTCACGACAGAACCCTGTGCTCAGCTTCTTAAATTCCACGCTCATTGTTCACCATCTGAACTCAGTATAAATAACGCCTTTTTCCATTTCAAAGGAGTACGTCCTTTTCCTTCAGGTATAGCATATTTTCCTTTTATGTCCTGTACTTTTTTGCAACATCTTCCTCCTTCCTGTAACATCCTCTCCATGGTTTTCGTGTCTTGCTGCAGAAGACAGAGTGCACCTCTAAAGGTCACTGGACTCGGACTTTTCATATAGTGCTCTGAGTTTCTCAAAACGGGGCCCCCAGTCTTTCAGACTTTGTTGGCCCCTGTCCTCCTCAAGGCCGGCTGAGCTGAATGAGCTGAGGGAGCCAGCAGGGGAGCCCCCACCCTCTGTGGAGAACACCCTCAGTGAGTCAAAGGGTGCCATGTCCAGATGCTGGTCTGCGTCCCTGATGACATCACACAGGTACCGTGCTAAGTCCTGGCTGGAGAAAGAGAGGCTTTTGCGGGCTAGGAGCAAAGGTCGACTTTGGACCTGGTCCTGAGTCCGGATGGGTGGGACATCCAGGCGTAATGTAGTGGCACAGCCTACAGTGAGGGTCGTGTCCTGTTCTGTAGCAGGGTGGAAATGAGCCACTCGTGATTGGCTATACTGGACAGACTGGGCGGGGCTAGGCTGCAGGGATTTCTGTAGTTCTACCATGTCATAGGCATTCTGATAAGAGAGAGAGAGAGAGAAAGAGAAACAGTCATTTCTGTATTCCCTACCTTTAAGATTTAAAAATATTACTTTCGATCACCTCTGCTCTGTGTGTCAGGCTTACATGCTCTCCCTATGCCATGTGGATTTCCGGAGAATACACCACTTCCTACCTACAGAGGTACAAAGGCATGTACTAATTGGTGTCTCTAAATTGTCAATAATATATGATTGTGTATGTGTGAGTGTGTAAGCGTGGGAATGCGATGATCTGCCATCCAATCCAGATGTATCCCAGCAAACTAGGGTTAGGTGTGCATCTAGTTTTTGGTGTAGGGTTGTCCTTAGGTTTGGAATCTATATTAGAGTTAGGATTGGGCTTAACATTAGGGTTAGAGCTGGGGTTATGGTTAGGCTAGGCAACAGGGTTAACATTAGGGTCAGGGTTATGAATGAGTGTTCGCATTACAGCTTTGGTTAAGTTTAGATCTAGGCTTAAGATTACATTATGATATTATGGCAAATGCTAGGAATTAAACTTGGGTTTAATATCAGATCCAAGTTAGGATTAGCGCAAGCAATAGCATTTGTTCAGTGTTTATAAGTCTAACTTTAAATCTAATAAAATCTGGATGTGCCCTACAAAGGGTACACTACATAGTGTGCACTACAGAGCACACTCTACAGGGTATAATGCATTTCCCATAGGATACACAGGACATTGGCTGGTGATTTATTATCAGTTTTTATTGGATTAATTTTCATATGACTGGTATCTCTTTAAAACCGAAACAAATTTCAACCTTCAATGAATATGAGCAAAGTCATTGAAGTGGTGAAGAGATTCAGAAGTTTACGTTTGATGGACATACACTCATTACTTGGTATGCTAGCATGAGCAGATGGAGTGACGACTGAAAAGTTCGTAAGTATATAAATAATAAAAATAATAAACTTTCATTTGTAATCAGTGTACCTTTTTAGTACTATTCCTTCACAAAATGTATTAAAGAGAAAAAAAGGAGAATAATGCCCAATTAGCGACTTATGGAATCATAATTAGTCTTTTTGGAATTCTCATGATTAGAAGTGTTAATCAGTAATTAGCAAGTTATGATTCAGCTCCTTGGAGATACTGCAGTAAGGAGTAGCCAACAAAACATTTAATGACTAATTTTACTGCAGACATAGAAAACAGATCAATGCTTCAGTAATAGAATACACCATAAAGAATACTCTGTTGTGTAGACTTGCACAGTTAACTCCGGCCATATTTTGTGTAGGGCACCTGAGCGCTGTACCAGATCTTCTCTACCGTCTCTGCAGGACATTTATACCTGGAGATGCTGGAGCAGAGCAACCAAGGTCATCAGAGACTCGCTCCATCTCAGTAACTGTCTGTTTGAGCTTCTGAATCAGGTAGGTGCTTTAGGTGCATCACGGCAAATACAGAAAGACTCAGGAGGAGCTTCTATCACGCCGTGAGACTCCTTAATCAGGACATGGCACCACTACATCCTTAATACACACAACTCATACAAACTCTTCCTACTGTACCTGCCACCAACCTGCTCATTTTAACAATCTGTAAATTACATATCCAATCACCTTTGCACATATTTATACTTATGTCACTGCAACAAGGCACACTGCACTTTAAACCATATGCACATGTATAGTTTAAACCTTAAGATTATTTTCTATATTAGAACAGCTACATTTCTCTATATTATGCATATAATATTTTCTTATTTTTGTTTTAACTTTTAGTTTATTGTAAGATTTTTAACTTGCTGACTTATTCTTAATTCTATTTTTGATTTGCAGTCTAAGGGTCGTTCAGGGTACATTCCACTACATGTTGTACTTGTATAACTATGTATGTGACAAATAAAGTATCTTGATCTGATCTTGATCTGTCACTGTATCACCTCACTCTTGCTTCACGTTCTCACCTGATCCTCCTCCCCTCCGCCCTCTTCATCGTAGTTGAGCACATTTTCACGGACGTCCTCCCAGCCATCGTGGTGAGCAGATACCTGGTACACACCATCCTTCATTCCTTTGTAGATCTTCCAGCGTGTCCACAGGAAAACTCCAAGCAAAAGCACTGTGGTCCAGCCAACACAAAAGTCTGACTTTATTTCATACACATCTCCAATTAACATTTTTGAGAAGCAAACTCCCACAGTCCACCATTAACAACAAGAACTGCCTGGCCAGCTGTGATATACATTTATGTTCTTCAATAGATTGGGTGCAGCGACACTTAGTAATCTCATCACGTTTTCTTTATATATTTGATGAGTTCAGCCAAGTGAAGATAGATAAAAAAAAAAAAAAAAAAATCAATTCAGATAGTTTTAATGCAAAAACTTAATAATCTTTTTTTTTTGTGTATCAGTGATGCTTTTGTGGTTTCCTAGTGTTTTAAGGTCACAAACCATTGTTCATGATTTGTGTCATCAATGGCCATGATGTTATGTGTAGCCTGAACAAGGCTGCCGGATGTGCATTGTATTAATACAGTTTTTGGCTGGTGATATCCCCCAGACTAACTGCCAGGATTCTGTTTATCTCGGTATGTGAGTCTACAATAAATAGTGACCACTATCACCTTCTATCCCTAAACCAAATCTGCTTGAACCTCAAATCATGTTGTCAAATGCTATAGAAATAATCAAAAGGCAGGCAAAGTGAAGACTGTCCAAAACGGATGAATCAATATCATTTCACCAATTCTTCACCATCTCTTCAACTGGAGAAAAAAACACCCTCAATGCACATTTACAGGAGGCATCAGTTATGCCACATTTGCTCTACAGAAATGCACTGATGCAAACACACAACCCCTTCGGCTCGTTATTGTGGCAGAAAATGTGACTTGTTTATTGGGAGTGTTTCGCTTTGCTATTGGTACTCTGAAATGATGCCTCCGGTTGAGTGCACAACAACAAAAGAAGCTAAGGAAAGCCCCTCTGCTGTGTGGTGAAACGGAGTACAGTCTTTCTTACTCCCTAGTATCAATCATGAATCACTGAGATGCTGAATGGCAAAAATTTGCACTCCCAGCACTCTTTACTGCCCTCGGAAATTCCCTGTACTGCCCTCACAAACATTTCAAATGCTGGATCTATGTTTAGCAAATCATCTTTTTTTATGGCCCTTTGTTCAATTAAACCAACTCTGGCAAATAATAAACCTATACAAACCTAGACAAAAAAAGACTATATACACACGTACACACTATAATAGACCATAAACACATGACCCTAAACTAGGGGACACACTATAATCACATGTAAAAGTATGAACTGTAAAAACTAAGGAGAAGACGCACAATAGGTATTGATTGTAGGAACCATCTTCATTGGTATTAGGGCCCCTACATCCCACATGACTTTTCCCCATGAAAACAGAAACAAAACAAAAGCCCCAATTAATTCCTGATTCAGCAACAGACTGATGGGAAACACTAGAACTGAGATGACAGGCACATGCTGTTTCCCATGAAGCACTATCTTCCTAGTATGGCGATTCTGGTAAAACTTCCTATGAATGGCACGTCTAAAGAATCTATGAACACATTCCTAACACATTATAGTTCTACTTATTATGCATTATGAATGCTTTATGAAGCTCTTATCCATAATGCACTATAGATATGTAGATATACAGCAATGCAGTACAAAGCATTCTTAATTGTTATATCAGCCATTATAATGAAGGTATCTATAATGCACTACAGACGAGAGCTTCATTGGAGCTTATTAAGTATTATAAATCAACAATATGATGCCCGATGACAAAGGCATCGATAGTGCATTATAGACGAGAGCTTTAAGTAAAGTGTGACAGAGATTTTAAAAGAGAGCAGATCTCATACTTGGCCCCTGGACATGAACTGCCCTTGGCCTGGTATTCCACATGGTTCAGGGAGGACCCCAGTGCAGAAGTCCAGCAGCTGTTCAGGAACATACCCAAAGTGGCATGGGAATTGTGGAGAGACAACTCTAGGAGTTGAGACCCCATGAAGGAAGAATTCAGTGAATTTAGTTGTCCTAAGAATGAAAACATGGTTTTGAGCATTTGACGGTCAATCTTGGCAGCTTTTATGAGTAAGAACAAGTAGATGCTATTGAACTATAATACTGAATAAGTAAATAAGCGTTATTTAAACAACAAAAATAGTATAAATAATAGATGTCCATCCAGTCCAGAATATTGTATGTTGTATACACAAGTACCTAAGGCCACATTCTATCAAACTGCCATTCGGCTGTGCCTGACCTTCAGTCTTGAGGACATCAGTCTTTGCTCGGAGCTCTGCATTCCTTGCCGATATCGCAGCCTGGATAAGAGACCATCCCCCCCAGCTGAATCTCTCTAAGACTGAGTTTCTTGTCTTCCCTGCCAGCCTTGCCATTCACCATGACATCTCTGCCAGGAACGAGGAACCTAGAGGTAATAATAGATGAGCAGCTATCCCTTGCTGACCACATAAGCTCCTGTAGATTTGCTCTGTGGATCAGCAAGATCAGGCCTTATTTGTCAGAATATGCAGCTCAGCTCCTATTCCAGGTGCTATTCATCTCGCCACAAGCCACTGCAGCTCCTTACTGACAGCACTACCAGCTTGCACTGTCCAACCTCTTCAGATGATTAAAAATTCAGCAGCATCTCTCTTTTGTTCTTACGTTACACCCTTTCTTGTCTCTCTTCATTGGCTCCTTATATAGACACTGCCAACCAGTTCAAGTCCAACCAGCACCCATCTCCATCAAGTCACTAATCAGGATCTACATCCAGTCTCGTTATTATTGGTCAGCAGGTGAACGCCGCATGACGATCCCTCCACGATGTGAAAAGTTTCTTTCTCGTATTGTTCCTCAGTTGTGGAATAAGCTACCCACCCACAACAAGTCATCAGTATCCCTCTCCACCTTCAAGAAATAACTCCAGATCCATCTGATCCGAGAGCATCTTAAGTAGGCATTCAACCAGTAACCTGTCTTCATTTGTGATCCCTCACCTGGGCTTTTGTGTGTCCTGGATGCACTAATATTTTTGCACTTGTCTCTGATAAAAATATATATGAAACATATTGCATGACCGTTGACCAATGCTAACTTATCACTGCTCATTCACTGGAAGCTCAACACGTAAACCTGTTTGGCTCCTTGACAGCTGCATGCTTGTACATTTGCTAATGTATGTAAATGTAACATATAATGTTAAAAAAGGTTTTTACAATGTAAAAAAAAAGTGTATTTCCATAGCAGTGAACTGATCATGTCTCCATATAAAATGTGCATTTATACATTATTGTGAGGTAAGTATATTTAAAACAGACTGGTGACAAACCCAAAACACTAAAAGATAATGGCAATGAAACCAAAAGACATATTGAGAAATATTTAACATTTCTTTCGTTTAAAAAAAAAAAAAACATTTGATCATTAACTTAGTCAATTAGCATAAATCAAACTATTCTGGAGAAAGTTTCATGTTTAAATTTTGATTTTTCCTCTTCAGAAAAAAAGATTAATATTCTATACGTGTTTTGAAAATGCTTAATCAATAGAATGAGAGGCTTTTGGAAACATTTGCAGAATCATAAGTACGGTTTCATCTAAATTTGGTAGCACATCTTCCGTTTGATCCTCGCCCTAGAATTGACCTACAGGAACAATGGACACGTCATGGACTAAACAGATCGGAACTGACTCACCTCTCCACTGCCCTAAGTTGTGCCCCCCGCCATCTTCTGAATGGAGACCACAGAATAAAATGTAACACCTCCATTGTTTACAAAAAATTATTGTTGTATATTACATGGTGCTTGTTGTTTATGGTGAATAAGATGTTAGTTATATCAAAGTAGTTATATTTGAATCTGGCCTCATAGTAGCTGCTATAGATTTCCAGAATTTTTTCCTTACCCAGCAAATTTTAGCTAAATGTTGTAATTGTGTTCACATGCGCTCGATTCACTATGTTCTCACACATATTATTTTCTTGTTCCCAAAATATTGGCACCTATCCCCTCTTACAGTTTTTCACCTAGAATACCCGTTCCACCTCTCAAATTTTCCACCTATTAAGGAAAAATGTGCTTGAATTTTTCGTTTTGATATTGCAGTCACACATCCCTCTTTTTCATCTCTCTTTCCATCAAATCCTTCACCTACACTTGTATGGGAACTGCTCCCATTTAGTCATTCCTCAGCATAAAACCTTGCTAAAGACATCAAATGTGCAGCTTAAAAGTATTCACCCATTTAACCCTCCTTAATCCTTTCTTTTTCATCCATCTATTTTTCTTCCATTGAATTTAATTCTTTTTTTCTCCTCCCACGGTTTTTCACCAAGAAACTGTTCCACCTCTCAAACGTCCAACACATTAAGGAGAAGTGTGCTTGTATTTCTCTTTTTGATATTGCATCCACAAAAACTTTGTGGATCATCTCTTTCCATCAAAATTTTCCCAACAAAAAAAAGGAAAATTGAGGAATGAAAAAGAAGGATTAAGGGTTAAACAAATGAAAGTTGGTTGAACACGTTTGAGTTTTTAGCTGATAGTAATCACGCATGTTCTCGCTCTTTCTAAATGTTACAATCGTGTGCTCTTAAATCATTTTAATTTGCGCAACTTCCCAAAAAAATCCATCTTAGATGAGCAGCACAGATAAACTGAAGAACATAAATTATCTGCGGCCAACATGAAAACAAGTCGACTCACGTGGTGATTTATACAGCTGTACTGCTGCACGCTCTACAGAACCCTGAAATCTGACTGCTCACATTACATCAACTTTATGTGGCCACATGCATCATGTACAGTGGCAAGAACAGGACATGTCTGGAAGCTGGGTGTGAGATTTGCTTCGTTGGGGGGGGGGGGGGGGAATAATACAGAGAGGTGGCCCAATAGTGGAAAAAAAGAATAATGAAC
>JAODJX010000020.1:23059564-23080716 GCA_026776945.1 Isichthys henryi | reverse complement strand
CCGCCGCCCCCCCCCCCCAATCATCCAGAGAGGGGGCACATTAGTGGAAACATCTCATCATGTCCAAGTACTTTTTTCTGGCGCCTTACAAGTCACGCGTCTATTTGGACTTTGGATAAGAAATTCATACGTAATTTTCTCCTGAATTATGGCGATAGTCTCAAGTTTGTCTTGAGTTCACAGCAAATTGGCAGTAAGATGCATGTTCGCAGAGATAAATAAGAGGTGTCGTTGTGTAAATATTTTCAGCAGGAAATGAAGGTGGTGTTGCCAAGGCAGTGGTGTGGCAATGGCAGGCTAGCACTTCACAAGTAGGCCTGTTAATTAGGCGAAAAGGATCTTCTAAATCAAGACCATTACCAATTCATTACCAATTAGTGTCATTTCACAGACCAAGTTTACCCAACCGAGAACGAACAGAAACTGGGAGAAAAAACGTATTTACTTACTTCGAGTATACGAGATACATTAGCTAACATTCTCTTAAATTTAATAAAGAGTCTGTAACTTTAATAACTATGATTGCAGGCAGCTCTCATATATCTGGAAATACACGCTTTGTGAAAGCACTAATGCAAAATGAATGTCTTTACACTTTATCTTTTCTCTTAATGTTTTCTTCAGTATATATTACTAGTATATTTTTGGTTTACATGTTTTTTGCAATAAGGTGTCTTGAATGATTTATTTTGGAGGGGGGCAGTAAATCCAACTTACGTAAAATTTGGGTTACATGAGAGTTTGTAAGTCAAGAATCTTGCATGTTCAAGATGTACATCTGACTCCTAGCTAATGCAATTCAACTCTTACATCCCTGTAGTCATGAGCGTTATTTTTAAATAATGTAGTACCCCAAGCCAGGTCAAATCACCACTGAACTTATATTAGGTGGGAAGAAATGAGATTCTACGGAACTAGCTATGAGATCAAAAACAATGTAATACTGCAACAATAAGTATAAAAGATGGGAAACTGAGGAGGCATTAGGAATAAAGAGCAAACCATGGAAATGGCCTTCTAAGGTGAAACCTGAGCGAAATCATGTCATACATGAAAGCTTGGGATTGAGCAGATATAGTTACCCAGGAGTGCCATGAAGCAAATGCAGATGGCAAACATGGAGCTGAAGCTGAGGCCCAAGTCATCGCGGTAGGCGGCCAGAGCAACCTCACAGTGCTGGCCCCGGTAGCCCTCAGGGCAGTGGCAGGTGAAGTGCAGGGGCGACTGTGCCACACAGGTGCCGCGGTGGCACGGCTGGCTGGCACACAGGGTATACACACAGAACTTCCCTGTGGCATTCTCCTTCACCATGTGACTCGGGGGGCACCTGGGGTTATAACACCAACTTTCAATTACCGAAGAGCAAACTGGAATAACACATTTGATGTTCTTTCCCCATGATACAATACTGGTCCCACAAAATAAAGGAATTTTATTACGCTGAAGTAAATGCTTATATTTTACACCACCATATTTCAGAACAGGATAGAATTCCTTTACTGCAATTGCACAGGTAGAAAGTACAATGAAATTCAGGCTTTGCATATCACAAATTGTTCTCCTGAGACACAAACACAGACAAATAGAGGTGAGAGTGAAGCCTGAGTTCAGAGCACAAGGTCAGCCATTAATCTGCCCCGCCTGGAGATTGTTTTGGGGTTAAGCATCTTGCTCGAGAGGCTCAGCATCACCCTGTTCTCATACAACAGAATAAGGTTTTTCTTTAATATTAAGATGCTACTGAGGTTAGACAGTCAACCTGGTGACCCAAGACAACAAGTTCACAGTATTGTATTTCTGGCAATGATGCAGGAATGGTCAAGAGAATGAGCGGCTCATTTATCCAATATGCATTTGAAAAGCAATGACCCCATTTTAGTTTACACTAGTTGTACAAATTAGACTCCTTAAATCAAGCTAACCTGTGGTTACCCATTAAAAGGGCCCCCCGAAAAATAATAAAAATAGGTTATGATGTCTGAAAAAGGCATAACTTTTCTAACCCTAACCCAAGCTTCAGTTGGCTAACTGTAACCCTAACGCTAATTTCAGGACTTATGGTGACAGAACAGACCATTGCAAAGTATGAAATATGCTCTTAAGGAGATCACAGAGCAAGGAGAATTTAAAGGACCTGCCCACACACCGACACCCACAGATGGAGTGCAGCTTGTTTGTCGAGCTTCACAGGATGGAGTCCTTTTAAGAGTCTGTGCTGGAGTCAGCCCACGCGAGCCGACAGAGCTGGTGAATGGTTCAGGAAGACGTCTCAGAGGTGGCCTGGCTTACCTACATTCGTGAACCCTCCAGAGATCAACACAGGTAAAGGGGGGATTGCACTGGTTACTCCGGCAGGAGTCAGAGAAGCAGCCCACGGACACCCCCTCAGAGCTGAGCAGAGAAGCCACCTCCTTGTTCTGACCATCCAGAGGTATGTATTGATGGTTTAGCCTTAGGTCTCGCATACATCCTGGAAGGAGAGCATGGCACAGGTCATACTTAACCTTGTTCTTCAGGTCCATCTCAGCCATGTGTTAGTGGCAGTACCTTGGAAGCTTCGGTTGGTGATGACAAAGGAGCTGCCAATCATCACTGCAGCAGGATCAATGACGATCTCCCGGCTTCTCCCAGGGGAAGCTGTCACCTCTCTTCTCCCTCCTCCCCCATTTAGCCTCAGGGTCAGCTCGTTGTCGTAGCGCTCCAGCTGGACCTCGTGCCACTCCCCATTGTCCAAGCGGCAAGCAGGCAGCACCAGACTGTAGTCCCCATCTCCAAGGTTGTAGAAAACGGCCAAGGAACCCTGGAAGATCTGCAGAATGCGGCAAATATGGTGCCTCAGGGCTTTGGGTCAATGCCACTGTTCCTCTGAGAACTTTGTAATACTTGGAGCTGGATTTGACAACCAGCTACACTAAAGAATTAAACATACTGTCCATTTCATTAGAAACACTGGCACAGGATAATTAAATACAGAATTCATTTACTGAGCAACTTGTTTCAGTTTTGGGACCCTTGGCACTGATGTCTAAAGAGAAGATTTTTTTTACCCGATTTGGAGTTAGAAATGCTATTCACCATCAGTGTGCTTGCCCCTGTCTTGATCAGAATACAATGAGCTACACTGATTCTGCCTCCAGTTTGATTGGAAAAACAATTTAACAACAAACTTTTCTGCAACATTCTGCAGAAGCTTCCACTTCTTAATTGCATAGCATTAGAACGCACTTAAAACCTTAGTCCTTTTTGCCTCCCTGGATTTTCGGGGGAAAATGAACGTGTCTTAACTGGTCCTGAACCAAATCATTTGACTTACAGTGAGAAACATTAATCCTACACCGACAACCAAAGCAGAAGAAAAAGAAAATGAGCAGAAGGGATCAGAATATGTTCATATCTCTGCCATTCTTGAAAAGCTGACGAAGCCTTCATTTCAATTTCAGATGCACTTAAAAAGTCCCTCTGAGCATAATTTGTAAACTTCTGCGTTATTTCAGTGAAAGTAAATAATAGTGGTAGATCGTCTGACATCGGCACTTATTTCTCACATGAAGCTGTGTAAAGCCTGCAAATAAGATCCTGTAATTCACCCCCTTCTGTTCAACCTCCCTATTATCTGCTTAAACTATATGAGAAATTGTATTAGCAAATATCTTAAGATTGCCCTAAGGGATATTTTTTTTTAGCAAGTGTGGTCTTTTTGAGGCCTCCTAATAAACCATTAGCTTAGGCTTACGTAGTGATGTCACTATCGGGGAGAACACTGCTGACGTTCAGAAGCTCAACGCATTTTCTAGCATTTAGGTTGTTTAAACGCTCTGTAGTTTTTCTGGCTCTTTTCGATTCTCCAGTTTTTATTTGCACTCGCTGATCTACTTCTCCAGCCTGTGGTCTGACGGCTCTGCCCCTCTCTCGAGTCCCCTCTGCTGCTGATAGCTCACGTTTCTCCCTCCACCAGCCTGCAAAGTTGGTACCCCACTTGTACCGTCTCGCTGCTTCCGTTCACATAACTCTTTGGACTTAATTAACTCTGTCAGAGCCAGTCTCAACTCGCTCTTCGGGCTGGGATGCCATCTCCTCTGCCGCTGCATGAGGCTCTACTTTCCCATTCTTGTTGGATTTGGTTACTGGTTACTAGTCAGCTACGCAGTATATGGAGTTATAGACCTTTCTAACCACCCAGACCTTTTCCTGAGCTTTGGTCAGCTTCTGATCAAAACAACAGCCTTGATCAATTTTGCACTTTTCAACTAACTGTACCATGACTACTGATTTTCTCGACCTGCTTGATTGTTTTCACCCCTCCTTACATGTTAGCTTGCTTATTCACCTCAAAAGTCACACCCTTGAGCCGGTCTGCTCTGTTCTTATGCCTGTTGAGTATCTTAGATCATTGAATTTTCCTCTCTATGACCATTCGACTCTTCTGCTCTCTGTCTCCCTTCCTTTACTCCATCAATTTAATATCTTTTTTACATAACAAATCTATTGTTCCACTTGCTGTAACTCAGTCTATATCCTTAGCTCTGTCTTCTCACGCTGTCACCTCCTCTCCTGAAATGTTAGCCTCTGACACTATTCTGATCCAACACTCTTGATACTCTATCATCTCCAAAATCCTGTACTTGCTTTGTATTTTTTTGTTACCTCTTCCTCCCCCTGATACACACCTGAGCTGCATTCCATGAAAGACTGGTTGTTGACTGTAGAGCCAATTTAAAAAAACTAAGCTTGCAGGCCATGCTAAGTGCTACAATGCCCCTTTTTCAAAGGCACCTCTTGCACTGCTAGAACTGCCTATTATTCCACTGTCATCAATGGCACAAATAGAAACCCTCATACTCTTTTCTCTACTGTTAAAAAAACTGGTAAAACCCCCATCTAACTATCCTACCTAGATTTTTAGGACAAAATTTCTACTCTTCACAGCTCTCTGACCGCAACTACTGCTTGTCATCCCCTCACCCCTGATCTCACTGCCTGTCTCCAACTGCCCCCTCTCCCCAAGTCAGCTCTTTCTCTTCACACCCCTGGACTCCTCTCAACTCTCTGATAAAAATCAGTGCTTCTAAGACTATTACCAGTTCTTTGGATTCCCTTCCATCTAACTTGTCTAAGACCTGCCAGACCGCTCTCTGCTTTCATCTCACTGTCCTCTCTCTTGGGTTAGTACTCTACATCTACAAGACTGCTACTGTCACACCGATCCTAAACACAGTGTACCACAGCATCTACCACAGCATCTGCCATACAAGTCTCCGTAATCTGGCATTCAGGATATTGCACCAGACCGGTTCTCATTCTACCTGAGTAACATTTCATATCAAGGTAATCATCTTCCTCTTCGGTGGTCATTCATGGGATTCCTCAAGGCACAATTTTCAGACCACTTACACATTGTCCCACTCAGTTGTATTATTAGACAGTTCAACACCAACCTCCATTATGCTGATGAGACCCAGATTTACCTGAGCACTAAATCGATCCATTCTCCACCCTGTCCCAAATTGAAGCATTCTTATATGCAATCAAAACCTGGATGTCACATCTCCTCAAGCTGAACAATGGCATGACTGAGTTTATCCTGGGTCGTTTCAACTACTCATTGATGGCACAGCAGTTCTTCAGTCCTTAACAGTTTGCAGCCTCAGTGAAATTCCAGACTCTTCTCTCAGGTAGGAAACTCGTGTTTTATCCATCAGGAAAACCTCGGTTTCCCACCATGGTAATACTGCCTGCTTCAGACCCTACCCTACCTCTCCCAACCTGCTACTAAATCCTACAACCAGGTCGTCATTTTCAGTTGCCTCAGTTACTGAAACTCCTTCCTGATTGGCATCAGCACCTAAATTCCCACTCAAGCTTCAAGGACCAACTGGATTATAACTCTGCAGCTCGACAACTGACGAATACCTGAACCTACCTATGTACTTCTCTTGTTCTCTATTACCTGTAGTGGCTCCCTATGCATTTTTGCCTCAGCTTCAAAATTCTTTTCTTCACCTATAATGTTCAGAACAATCTTGCTTTCCCCTACCTGTCTGAACTTCTCATGCCCTATCAGCCCCCACATACGCTTAAATCTTCCTCTTCTGGTATCTGCACTGTCCCTCTTTGTAAACTCCAGAGCTTCGGTGATCGAGCTTTCTCTAAGGGGGCCCCTCGTCTTTGGAATTACCTTCCCTCTGATATTCATAAATCCCTTAGTCACTCTCCCAGTTTTCAAAATCTCATTCTTCCACACTTTCTAGATCCTTCTACTCCACTTTCTCACTTCGATCCCTTTGTGCTCCCCTTCACCCTAGGGTATCACTCATCACTGTGTACTTTTTGTAACTATCAGATTCTGTGGCCAGTACTCCCTCTTCGTGTCCTGTGTTATTGAATGTTGTTAGCGTTGTTGAGTTTTGAAGAATACTGGAACAATAGACAACACTTTACATAATAATAATTATTTTATTACTTCATTTGCTTCTTAAGGTCAACAGGGGCTTGTACAGTGAGAACTTGTCCGATATAAGGTATAAAGTCCATTTGACCTGGGGTTCCTTTAATCTGACAAGTCATCTAGCTAAGCAACAAATTTTGCTTCGTGATACAGGCCTCTGATCCTTATCATACTAAAGCAGGATTCGAGAGTAGCCTGTTAGCAGCAGACATAAATCCAGGCTCACTGGAGATGAAGGTGAGACAATTCCACTCTTTTCCTAGCTGTCTCAAGCAAAATCTAATATGAAACAAAAGCTAATAGGAAAACATGTCTCCTTCACCTTTGACCACGTGTCGCCTTATATTGCTAAGCAAGTGACATTTTGTATAGCTGAAAATGCATAGAAGCACTAACACCATGTAGTATCGTGTGACTAACCATAGAGTTTGCTTTCCGTTCTGCAATTCTAATTTGCAGCTTCCCCCTCATGCTTGAAGCTCCTTCATTGCTATCTGCAAGCATCATCCTGACCTGCTGTCACTGAGGAGTTAACCAAACTGATGCATAAGAATGAGGATTGCAGTGCTATACAGAAAGAGGGGCAGACAGCCCTCTGACGGTGGCTGGTGCCTCGATGCCCCAAAAAGAGAACTCAGCAGAGAGGCGGTGCTCCGGAAGTTTGCTTTAAAGCAGATATTGAGGAAGAAGTGAGTCTACTTATCCACAAATAAAAACATGAGAAGAAAACAGGAAGCAACAAAGCACTTAAGAGAAAAAATGAGGAGGCTCTTTCTTTGAGAAACGAAGATAATTGATTTATAAATACCTTACATTAATCGGGAAAAAGGGTTACAAATGAAAAAAATGATTAAGCTCTAGCTAAGCAAAAAATGGGCAAATGAAGGGTAAATTGCTAAATGGGTTGAGTGCCTAAAAGTACTATTAGAAATCTCACAATGGGTCCTGAAAGGCTTTCTGCCGAACACAAAAAGGAAGAGGCATTCTCACAGCTGATAAGCTGAAATCAGGGTGTTCAGGGAAAGAGTTAGCCGGAGCGCATTCTGGAAAATATTACAGCTTACGGAAGTTCCTTCTCAGGGTCTGCTTGGAGCTGTTAGCTCTGGCTGAAGATGTTTCTATGGATGAACCATGAAGTATGTGGATGAGCCCTGAAGACACTACTGTACATGACATCCAAGGCATACTTTGTGCCAGTGAGAGGGAACACAGGGACAGATTTGGAGAAAAGGAGATGAGTAAATAAAAACTGATTCCTGTGAAAGGCATAGCAGGCTCCTCCACTGAGCCCCTAGATTAAAAAAAATAAACTTTTTTTTTTTTTTTGCTATTTTTACAGCAACTCAAATAAGAAACTGAATAAAACACCTAAAAAGCAAGATTATCACAATTATTAGTTATTATAAGTTCTACCAGTACTGAAATGCTGTGTCCACATGGGAGCTCTCAGTTACAGCCAGACAGTACTATAATGAACATAAATTGAGCATAAATCAGAAGCAATTTCATTAGCAGCTTCACTGGCCGATCAGTAGGTGTCCCAGAAGTCACACCACTCAGGAAAGGCTGTGACAGGCAATGAAACTGAATTCCTATAAAGTTTGATTGATTCTTCCCTTGAGAAAAACCTCAGCCCATCAAATTAAAAATACTGAGGCTTATTCTGGATGTTAACAAATTAAGTTCATTATGATGTGGATTCTTGAACGTGATGCCTGTAGGTTGGCAGCTGCTGGTACTTAGATGAGAGCACAGGGGGGCTCATTGTTAAAAGCTAATATCTAGCCCTAGTAATCTCTTCTATTGGTTCTGTTAGACGAGGTTTTTATCTTGGAAAACCTATGCAAGCATCAATGCTGGTAGCACAAACACCAACATGACTCTGTGAATCAGTGCACCATACTAACATATTAAGGCAAGACAACAGAAATGTTCTGGCTCCCAACCCAGTGAATTGCTACCATCAAACCGGAGATACAGAGTTTCAAGATTTAATAAGGTTAGACTGAAGCACTCTTTTGTGTATATTGAATATGTCCTTGTGATGATATGTTAAATGTATGTATTTGTGTCTTTTTGTGTGATTTCGCATATTGTATAGAGCTACTGTAAAGCACGAAAAATCAGACTCATGTATGGCAAAGTATCACGTCACATCACATCACATCATAGCTGATCAATGTTATTGTATTACTGTTAAGATGTAAATAGAGTAATAAAAGTCCTGACTCACCTCCAGTCTTAGGTATTCGGTCCTTTCCTCAGAGACCAGGTTAACTATGATGCCGCCGTGAGTCCTGGTTCGCAGTAGAACTTGTACATGAGTCTGACGAGCCGGGAACAAGGACGTCGTACGCAAGTGGGCATGACTCCGGCCATCAAAGGAATATTCTGGAACCTCTATAAATTCCAATCAAGAACTGATGTTAATCTCTCTGTGATCAGACCACTTCCTGTGTTTCCAAGCCCATGTCCCATGAGTAAGGAACTGGCCATTAGAAAGGGAACAGTACAGTGAAACTCATTCACCCCATCTTAATCTCCATGAGGCACACAGACGCATATAAAGGTGAGACGGTGCTTGAAGTGTAAAAAAACAGGTGCCTTGTTATTCAGTACCGGTAGGTTATGAGAGGTGCCAGTACGCAATAAACTGTTCTTGGCATTTTTAAGAGAACAACAAAGTGTCAGCCCACTTCAAGCACCGAGGGGAGAGCAAGTTTTGGGGTGTGAGCACAGGGTCAGCAGGTATGCAGCAGGTATGCAGCACCCCTGGAGCAACTGGGTTTAAGGGTCTTGCCCAAGGGCTAAACGGTGGCATCGCTCTGCAGGCTACGGGATTTGAACCTGCAACCTTCTGTTCACAAGTCACATCCATAAAATTCATCCATCTGCTTCTTTTTCTTCTCAGCTTTGTACTGGGCATCTATAAAGAGCATTTGTGCAGTCTTCCAGTCGTTGGTAATTCTCTGATCTCACAGTTAACTTTCATGTCACGTGATCTAATTGTGCTCTGTTTATTGATGCGTAAATATCAGTGCTGAATCTCAGTTCTTGGTAGAAAGAAAGGTTTAAACTAGGTGATGGCGAGATGCTCACTGGAATAGGAGGGGACCTATGTCCTGCTATTCATTGCTGTAAACCTTGGGCAGACCAATTAAAATATCCATACATTTTGCATATTACTATCAGTTGCTTGCTAACTGCATGTCGTTTCAACTTTACACCTGAGCATTCAAAAAAGCAAACGTTCTGTCTTGCCTTGCCCTCTGATAAGGCTCATGTTATGTGCGATTCTCATGCATCATCAAAGAACGTGCCACACAGAGGTAGACCACTGCAAATTTTCAAAGACATGCCTACTAAAACAGCATTAATCCCTCTTTAATTTGCATAAATGTCAAACAACTATTCTAAAGAGGGATATACACACTTGGCCAAAACTTCAAAATTACACCAGCTTGTACAACAAATTAAATATGCACTTTGAATTTCAACAAAGACTTTCATTAATTATTTAATATAGTTATTCCATTACTTCCTTTACAACATTCGTTCTTCTTTATTGGTGACAGACTACTGGTGTTAAATGGGTAACTGTGCCAAAGTAGTTTTATTCCATCTTTAGCTCCTAAATATCTTGATGGCGCAAGAAGAAACAGCACAGAACATACAGTGCGGTGAAACGAATGCAGGTCACCTTAGACCATGGGTTTTGGTTATATTTTTTACCTTTATAATGAATTTCAGTTTGTCATTATTAGAGAAAAATCGCATTCATTTTATAACGTCAGTTACATTATGAAAACACTGACTCATTGACCTACAGGGACAGTTATTGTGTTAACATTCAATTCACTGCAAAGAATTCTAGTTCTTTTTCCCCCAATTGCACCGGGGACCATGACCAAATGTAACATCAAAGCGATTGTCTTTTTGGCTTTGTGTGTCCTACCCTGCTGGCACTGGTGCCCATAGTAGCCAGGTGGACACCGGCAGTTGAAGGAGCCCCAATCTCCTAGACACCTCCCTCGGGGTCCACAGGAGGGGCCGCCCATGTTCACACAGTGCCCATCCGTCACCTGACAGCCGGGGGAGCTGTTGAGGGAGTCTGCAGGAGAGCCTAGATCATAGAACTGAGGAACAGCGGCACACAGGTAGAGAGAGAGAAAGACAGGAGAACATGAGGAACAAGAAGGGTAACCCATCCAGGATTTTCCCGGGACCAGGCCCGATTATGCTCATCCATCCTGGAATTTCACAGAATGCCCCGATCAATTTCCCTATCAAACAGACCTAAACAAAGCATATTGTACTATGTGCAGTATTTTTGGTGAGTGATTGGGTGTCCAGGATCTTACAGGACTGAGGTGGCAACCCTAGCAACAAGCCCTCAAATTCAACCTCTGTAACAAACTACAAACCAGCTTCAGTTCACGATGAATAATTATTTATTTTTATTACACTGTCTTTCACTTGTGTTCCTTCAATTAGCACTAAACGATTTGACTAGAGTTTTATGATAGCAAAGAATAAGATACTGAAAACCTTCATATGCAAAAACCACACCCAACCTTGAGGGTAGACTGGTTCCATTGAAAGTGGCCGTTCAGATTGCCAAAAGCACATTCTGCCAATTCCTCCAGGTTTAGCTTACAACAGGTGTCAGGGAGATGCTAATATCTCCCCAGTGACTCATTTGCATCTGCTAATGCCTGAGTTGAGCTTACATGTACTGACAGCTCTCAAACCCACTCGAGCAACAGTTTGTGACACAATAAGCTTGCAGATAGGTGCCAGCCCTAATAATAAAATTTTATTCTTAATTTTGCGGAGGGTAATTTCGAAACAGCAAAATCTCTATCAGCCAGTGCTGGCCACCCAATTTTCCATCATGTCAAAACAGTTCCTGACAAGCGGGTTAATTGGGAGAACATTTCTGAGTCAAATTCTTTTTGTTGCCAATGTCATGCTTCTCAGCAAGCAGAGAAATGATCAAGCAAAGTAAACGTATTGAAGGCTGTCATTCTGATTGAATATCTAGCTTGTTTTATGTCAGATAACTTTCATCTAGTAACTATAGACAAACCTTGCATTAAGAAGGCTGTCAGGTATTGGGCATCTGGCTGAAATCAAGAGGATACTGGGGGGGAAAAAAATCATTCTTTACTGGGTGATTGACGACATTCAGTACCTTGCTGTCCACGACAAGATTGCGGATGCAGCCGGAGAAGTGCTTGTGCTGTAACTGAGGGTAGATGTATGGCAGGTTTTCATTGACGCCTCCCAGTTGCAAAACCTGGGTCATATTCAGGTATCTAATAGTGAAACATCAGTATATGGGACTCAAGCATCCACTAATTACTAAGAAGGACAATCACTATGTTCTAAAATAAACAAAACTACATGTTAGCTAAAGATCCAGCCCAAGATTTTGTTTCTACCAACCAGTTCAGGTTAAAGAATCACAGAGTATTTAACTGGTTGGTAGAAACTAAATCTTGGTCTGGATTTGTAGCTTCTGGAGCTGGAATGCCCAACGCAGAAGATCGGTAACTGACATGCAGTAGGTAGGTAAGCTGGAAAATTCTGGATGAAATGTGGATACTGAACCTGTCTCGGTTGGGTGTAACTCCAGTAACCTCACAAGAATGTTCCCTGGTTGTAATCCAGCTCCCAATACCCTCCATTTCCATGACAACAGCAGAGGAGCATCGGTCCAGAGTGAAGCGTATCTCCTGAGCAGTAAGAAGCAGAGGGGCTTAGGAGATCATGGCCTCAATGTGCCTCTCACTATTGCAGTCCCACAGTTCTCAAATCTGACAGGGCAGGCATGCGGTCAGACTTCCCTGTTGTATTTTTCACTATAAGGAACTCAAGAGTTGAGTGTGCAATGTGCAATAAGAATGAACTGTTTTTAAACTCAACAGGTGTCGGGGGGGGAAACTCGTCAGATAGTGCCACGGTGAAGCCGCCGCAAAAACACTCACCTTGCCATTACTCCTCACATCCAACCGGTGCCACCGTCTGTCTGCTGTGTTGACGTTGCCAGGCAACCGTAACACCAGCGTGCCAGAGCCGTGGTTAATCTTCAGAGTGGGAGCTCCATCAACGATCTCTGACACACAAACAAATTTTCAGATGGCTCCTCACGCCAATGAGAAACTCTGAGCGTTCACTGGCAAATAAAAGGTCGCACGTGTTTAAATGTACTTTTCACTTTAACCTTCCTCTCTTCAGTTAAAAAACCTGTTACTGATAATATGTACATAAAACATGTGGATCTGCCACAAAGTCATCAGTCCAGACAAACCACCATTCAATAGATGGAAGCCAAACTGAGAGAAGCTAAAAATATGTCTTTTGAAACACATCTGTTCGGGCTGATATAACCACCACTGCACTCACATATCACCTATATCTGTTTTCTCTCTCTACCCAAGACAACTTGACATTTTACTGTTTGCTAATCTCTGCAAACTATCAGACCATCTTGGTCCTAACACTGAGCACTGAGAAGGGCAAAGGCTGAAGAATCCCAAAATATAAAAAACACGTGCAAACCACTATAGATATCTTGGAAAGCTCTTTCGTCTGTGACCAAAGCATTTCCCTCACGAAAAACATTACACACCGATGAGAGAACTGCCTTAGATGACCCTGTCCTCTGGGTTTACAGTGCTTCCAGTCAGGGCTGACGAACACAATTAACTGAGAGATTATGAATTAAGTTATCGTGTCAGCAAGCCGTTTACTGCCTAATTAATATTAATGTAAATAGAAATGTCAGGTGGTGGCCTTGGAGACGTACAGACAAGCATTATACCCCTCTTTGGTAATGCATTTTGAGAAGATGAAAGGTAATACACAATCAGGTTTACACTCGCCTGGCTTTAATCCTGGATCATCATAACAACATTTTTATACCCTGTGCATAACTGTCTTTGACATCAGTAACGAAAATCCCCTGGATGGAGAGGAAATTGGGGATTTTAAGCTCTATGGTACCGTAAAACATGCAACATGCCTCTCCTTGGTATTTAATGAAATAAACATAAATCTATGGTTTAAAGAGAGTTTTCAATGAACAAAATAACCAACCAGCAATTTCAGTATGTCTGCCACACAGAGATTAAATCTGGCCTGAGCAAGCCTCTTTCATAATTCTCAAGGAAATTCCTTTTTGTTTTTTAACAAACTACACATGAGAGATCAAAATGTGAGGCACATTTGGTCGTATTAATCATTATGTGATTGTGAGATGTGGGGTTTGCCTGTGAGATCAGTCACATCACACTTCAGGAGGCAAAGATCAGTTCGGAGGAACATAAAGTAAAGAAAATCAGTAAATTTGTGCATTGGTGTGTTGCACGTCTGAGAAAACCAATTGCAGAGTTATTCGTGGGAAAACAATCTTTTATCCTCAACTACCCTGTAGTATTCAAAGAGTACGACATACAAAAGAAAATTCCACAAGCTGTCCAAAGAGATCCCATTGTGAATCTAATTTACACTGCACCAAAGAGCTAACCTGCTTTAGCTGGCTAGCTACAGCCAATACTATAAAAACTTAGAACATTAAGCCAATCACAGCTCTCTAGCTGTCGCTTTTAATTCATAGATCCTAAGACAAAAATGATCTGTTGGAAGAGGCTAGTATGACAACACAATGGCTTTCGTGCAAGACACATGTTTGGGTGTGCAAAAGACAAATTTAAGAAATCAGAACAGCAGAAAAGTTTCCTACTTTGTCAGTGAAACATTCGCTGGACCTTTTGCACCTTATTTAACACAGAGCTGCTGGAAACCTCCTCAGACCAGAATGCTTTGACTTTGCCTTTCCAGCCCTCGCAATCATCTGATATGTGCTCAGGCAGAACTGTGTTCACTAAGCCCACTGAGATTTCCAGATTGTGCTATCCTGTAGAATGAGTGCTGCATTCCCTGAACTGAGATTCCATGAATCAAGTGTTTGTACTTAGCAATTGCATCTTGTTAAAAATATACCATCACTGAAAAAAGTGTTAGAAAAAGAAGTTACCCAGTGTCCATGTGGGAACCCTCAATAATTGCACTCCAATGGCTAGATTATGTAAGATGTGGGTCCCCTTTGACAAATCGCACTTCCACTGAGTCTTTGGCAACATGCCCCCCCCAGCCCTCCCGTTCCAAGTTCCAGCAGCTTTTATTGAGCTAATAAACGTCCCGCTGGTGCACTGCGGTTCATTTATTCATTCTCCATTTCACCTGTTTCTCATGACTTTATAAGTTCCTAAAGGCACATACGGAACTGTACCTATTACCACGAAGTCCTCCGGTTCCCATGGCTGTAACTGGGCCACTGGCCCGCTGTAGAGTAGCAGGCCATCTGCAACCTCAGTGATGAAATCCAGGGAGACGCGGCTCTCAAAGCACAGCATTATGGGAGGAAACCAAGCATACCCGTCGCCATGGAAACTGCGCTTGGTCTGCTGGCACTCAGGGCCCTCAAACTGCGAAGGGCACTGGCACCTATGGCACAAGGAACACAACAGTGACAATTTCACCAATTCATACTCATGTCCCTACAGAGACCACCGTGACATACTTCTGCAGGATGAAATAGCATAATTGCAATATCACAGGAAAGGAGCTATTATACAACCAGGGAGGAAGTAGTTTTTCTGCAAGAAGCAATTTTCATTAGAGGGGCATTGCCCAAGCAATTTGTAGATTTGTTGTTCTATTTATTTATTTATCTATCTATCTTTTTTTACATTTGGACCTTAAAAAGAAGGGTATTTTGATTTAGGACCCTATTAACAAACCAGGCCTTAGGTTTTCCCCATAACAAACCAAAGCAAATTAAGACAAACACATGAGCCCAGTGTTTCGGATGCTCACTGCAGGTGGATATGCCCTTTGACCAGAACAGTGTGACAAATCCTCGGCTACGGAAACGCTTTCCTAATGCCTGTCCCTTCAACACCCTCCAGCTTCAAAACAAGAAGACCGTTCTTTAATTCTTACACTTCAGGTCAGATTGAAACAAAACTCAAACAAAAAAGTTCTCTATCTCTCTTTGTCTTTCTCTGTCACGTACACAAGCACTCATCTCACACTGAGGAAAGTCTTCATCACACTCAAAAAACCTTTGGCTATGACAGACCATCTGGGGCTCAGAAAGAAATATTATCCAATAGCTGCTACTAATACAACCACTCGGCTGCATTTTCTAAATAACATCTATCTTAACAACGTCTGTCCTTCTCCACTGATAACACCTACATACGGTTAACGTGACACCCATCTACAACTGGTGAATTGGTGATATGATGACAAGCTAAATTCACGAGCTGAGATTCAAACATTCAGACATAGACCCATAACAGAACTATGAGATATACAGCCGTGGAAAAAAATAAGAGACCTTAGCTTAGAAGATTCGATTTAACACACATTAAATCCAAAACATGAATGTGTTACCACTACCTCAGGCAGCGTGGGGATTCTTTTCATCAAAAAACCATTAGTCTGCTGTTATTTTTCTCACACAAACGCTGACATTACATCATTTACTTGCTTTCAGACACTCATAGCTTAATGTTTCAGACCGTAACAACCTATTTGTATATTTATTTTACATTTCGATCAGATTTCAAATTCTAGTCTTAGCTCAAATACACGTTTCCATTCGTTGTATATTTAAGCAAAAACAGTGCTTTGTACTCTGCTGTATATTCCAGAGAGTGAAAGCAGTAATTAAACTGAAGACTTGGACTGTGCCAATTTGTAAGACAAAGTCTAAGCATTGGTTGCTTTTTAATTTAGTGGGACACATTTCCATAAACAAATTGTCAAACATCATAAAGTGTTCAGACCCGAGAGAATCAGCCTGGGGTCACTTTACGCTTGGACTCCACTTTTGAAACTTCAAAAGTGGCAGGAAATGGAACGAAGGTTCGCCGGAGGGGAGATCCCTGGGTCTGCTCTGAAAACGGCACAAACAGCTGCGTCTCTGCTTCAGTATTCCGCAGGGGCACAGGAATAACACCGGGAGAGTGTGTGTGTGCATGGAGATGAAGAAGAACTCGGCAGGCAGGAAATCATAGAATCTCCTACTGCCATTAGGCTAGCTGTCGCAAAAGCGTTGACTGGGATATACTAGAAGCAACTACTAGTACACAGGCATGAAGGGGGGGGGGGTCTTTTCAAACGTTTGAAAGTGGCCCCTCCTTTTGATAAGCCATGATCACCTGTGTGGCCGGCACAATCATTACGACCACATGCCAATCCCCCCCATTCAAGCACCAGCCCCTCAAAAAGTCTGTGCATGGCACTGCCAGTGCTTAATGCTCCCCTGAAGTCACTGCAAAAGCAGCTCTCACCATAAATAAGATTGGAGATTCTTGAACGGGACAATATGCTGCCTGTCTTCTGGTACAATCTGAAGACCATTAGGTGAACTGTACTGTATGAAATGTCATCAACGAGAACCTCAGACCTCTGCTTGCCCCCCAAATACTCATCTGAGGCACATGACTGAGCAGGTAAAATATGAACAAACAGCCTCTAAGAGATGAACAAAGGGTGAATAACTGGAAGGTTAGTGCAATATATATTAAAGTTTCGTAAAAAGTATTGGCATGTATAGTTCAAAGGTTCTCTTAAATACAGTACTAAACACCAAGTGTGTTATGTTTAAATGCATGCATAGTTCATATTGAATCGCATCCTTCAATAAGCTTCCACAAATTCTTGTGCTGATGTTTTAGTTGTCACATGGTGTAGACTTCTGACTGAATAGCTACATGCCTTTGAGTGAGCCTCTTATCTAATTACCCTTCAATTGCTTATCTGATGATTTTCTATGTTGCAATTTCACTCATTCGAATATGTTGGATCTCATTTGTTCAAAATGAGGCATTTCAATCAGCAAGCTTCAGATCACAGCTCTTTGTATTTAAATATTATGCTGCAACGCAGATGACCGGAGTCGGTATTTTACGATGTTTTTGGCTGTTATACAACATCCTAATTAGGACATACCTGGTACAATAAATAAATAAGCCATTAAATTGACACACTATCAATCTATCCATCCATTTTCCAAACAATTATCCAGTGTTGGACTCACAGGGTTTGCCTGGAACTTCTCCAGGGGAAAGACAGGGTTGCACCCTGGATGGAAAGCCAGTCCATTGCAGATTAATGCACTCATTAAAAATAACCATTACTCTACAGAACACAATACTGTTTTGCATCCATCAATCTTCTAAAGATTTATCCTGGAGCCAGACAGTACAGAGCACGGGCAGGGGGGGCCGTGGACCAGGAGGAGACTGGCTCACAAACGAAACCCGGGAATTTACTGTCAAGAGGCCACAATGTGATATTTTCCTGCTGAACAGGTACCCTCCCCAAACCCCCCAGGTATATTTTGCCGACCGGGTGGCCCCCTTGGTTTATGTTAGCACAGATTGGGAGGGGCATCCTCCTTGGTTCATCTTGACGTGATGGCCATCATCAGACACATCCCCCAACGGCCAGTCTGCCCCTGGACAGGATAGCAGCCCATAGCAGGATGCATACATATGCACACATTCATGTACTACTGGCAATTCAATGACACCAATTAGCCTAACTGCATGTTTTTGAACTGCAGCAGCAGAACTGCATGACACTGGGAAAATATGCAGACGCCACATAAAACTGAGACGTGATTTAAACCCACCAGCCCTGGGGGTGCAAGCAAAAGGTACAACTCACTAAGCCACCATGCCGCCCCTAATTATATTTATAACATGGAAAATGGCTCTGACTATAGGTACGAGTATAAATGTCTCAGGCAAATTCATCTGAAAATAATACCCAATTCCACTGAGCCTTTCAACAAAGAGCAGTTATTTAGCCTGTGTTGTCATAAGGGTGTTTTGGAAAATGCAGTCTTGTTCTACCACTAATAGAAGCTTAAATTCTACCTTCATTATAACCCTAGAGCATAAGAAGAAAAATATCAATGTATATCAGTCCATTTAAAATGTTGTTCTTTCATAGATTGAAAATGGACGTGCTAATTAGGACTCTGGCGTATTGATCTACACATCTCCTGTTGCAACTTCTAACGGCGAAAAGGTAAGCAGCCTTCCTGAGATGTTTGCACCACCTTTTCTTTCCCCCAAACGCACCACCCAGAACCTGGCAGATTAATTAAGAAGGTAACAAGGAAGAAATGTCTGCCACTGTGAAGAGGGGAGTTAATGCTGAAGGGCTCCCACCATCCTTCGGGGAGGCAGAAGGCCACGACACACGTTTCGTCACCCAAACGACAGGGTGAAGCAGACAATTAGTGAGCAAAGGGAAGAAAGCTGACAAGGTCTACCTGGCTCGTCTGCGAGCTTCTCAGGAAGTCTGTTCGAGCAGTAACACTCCTCAAAATACAGACAACACACACATACCCAAGACTTTGTCTGAACCTAACACATCTGGCACTACTTGTCATTTAAAATCCTTTTTAATTGACTAATAATAGCAATAAAAAAAAAAATTGTTGTTTTTATTGTTTTTATTATTACAGCCAGGATAAGTGCTCAGAAGATGGAGCCACCAATAATTCACTCTGTAGTATATATTTTACTGAAGCGACTCAAAAAATATTTAATATTACAGAAAGTTTCAGATTATATGTTACTACTGTATTGCTGCTTCTGGCCTGAACTACAATCAATTAAGAAAATTAAAACTTTTACATTTAAAATGATGCCAATAAGAAGTTTATTGACTCAACTCAATTTTAACTTGATTATTCAGTCAGTGAAAAGAAGGTTCTTTTTTTGTAAAACATGCAATTTCACTAAATTTCATCATTCTGCACTGGTTTCATATTTACTTCTCTATTACTTTTAATACAGACTTGGGCTTTGCTATCTATTTCCTTCCAAACAATCATCAAAGACAATTATTAATTAATGCCATAAATCGGTTCTTCGAATCTCTCTTGGTATTAAAGAAATAAATACTAATTATTATATCAAATAAAAGATTATGGTGCCACACCTGTCTGTTCAGTTGCTTGACTTTCTCCTGCAATTAACGGAATTGAATACCAATAATGCATAATTCAGTTTGAATTCACTTCTTAATGGTCAACCCTGTGTCAAGCTTTCATGTGATTATTTCAACCAGATCAGAGTAGAAACAGCAGGCTTTTCCTTCATAAACTCCAGTCTTTAGTCATTCGTACAGGCATGCTTCTAGAATCCCTGCAATGAAAAATATAATTTAAAAAATGATTCTATCCACAAATGGAAATTTCCCACATTAAATCTAAACCTCAACATTCTCATCTTGGCTTGTCAACAGTAACAGAAAAATCCTGCCTTTAAAATTTCTCACCTGATTCCACATGTCAAAGCAGGTAACACAGCTAAACCTCGCCTGTGCCACTCTGGCTGTCAATAACAGTAAGGAATATCTCATTTGTATCCACTGTGACAAGCGTGACCTTAAATATATCTTCTCTGCCTAGGCAGGTACTCCAGGATATACAGCATTGTCCCACCTATATCAGCCGTGGTTGTCAATGCTGGTAAAACATACTTCACCTCATCTGTATCAACTGTGGAGCTCTGTGATAGCTAAATATAACACCCAAACATGCCACTTTTCATTCCATCCACGAAAACCGGACACAGTGATTGAGACAGAAACTTTTGGTTTGGACTGGCGCCTTCCACAGACACCATCAGCCAGATGCAGGTCCAAGCATGTAAAAAGTGCACAGCTTTGCTAGAATATATATGGCTTTAAAAGCATAACCCTCTTTTTTAGCTAAGCTAGGCACCTTGCAGGCTTCAGTGATCAAACACAGCTCAGGGCTAAGAATTCTTTTAAAGTAACTAAAATGCTGTCTACTGTCTATGCTAAATGTTTAACATCCTCCTTCATCTTTTTTGTACTTTCGTTCCTTGTTAACAGTCTTTGGAGTCAGGCAAGCAAACATTTCACTGCACACTATACTGAATGCAACTGCGTATGTGAGAAACTTTGATTTGTGCAGCATTATACAGCAAATGTAAATAAAATATATATTATGCTACAGGGTGAAGATACTTTATTGTCTTGTTGCCTACCCCACCTTGCTGTCCATGAAACACACAGACAGGGTAGCACATGCTTAGGCGGCACTGCACAGGGTTAGGGGCCCTCCTCAGAGGCCCCACAGTGACATCACATTGCAGGCAGCTTTTGGATCATAGGCACAGAGTCCTAACCCTGGTAGTCACACAACGGCCCCCAGAAATTCTTATGGCCAGTGCAAAACTGCATCTAATCACTACAGCTGGCTGGTGCTGTATTCTATATATATTATCAATATAGGGGGCTAGTGCTGTAATCTTTATACTCTGTCAGTACAGGCGGCCTGTGCTGTATTAGGTCTGTGCCGTGTTCTTTACACGCTGTCAGTACAGGCGGCCTGTGCTGTATTAGGTCTGTGCCGTGTTCTTTATACTCTGTCAGTACAGGCGGCCTGTGCTGTATTAGGTCTGTGCCGTGTTCTTTACACTCTGTCAGTACAGGCGGCCTGTGCTGTATTAGGTCTGTGCCGTGTTCTTTACACGCTGTCAGTACAGGCAGCCTGTGCCATATTCTTTTTTCGCCATCAGTACAGGCGGCCTGCTCCGTACTCTTTATAAGCTCGCTGTACAGGCCGTTTGTGCTGTATTCT
>JAODJX010000020.1:23044679-23056480 GCA_026776945.1 Isichthys henryi | reverse complement strand
CCGGAGTACCCGGAGGAAACCCCACGACGACATGGGGAGAACATGCAAACTCCACACACATATGACCCAGGCGGGGATTCGAACCCGGGTCCCAGAGGTGTGAGGCAACAGTGCTAACCACGGCACCACCATGCCGCTATGGGGGACATTTGGTCCCCAAAATGTAATATAAACCTAATCCACACACTCAGACCTGTACTCATATCTTTATGGGAATGGTTCATTCATTTCTATGGGCAAACCCTTAATTCCAACAATGACAACCTTAACCCCTAACCCAGCCCTAACCTTAACCATAAATAACCAAACAAAATACAAGTTTTTTGGCATTTTTAGTTTTTTGATTGCAGTCACAGATTTTTATAGAATTGAATATATAAGCATATAAACATTCATCCACAGTGAACAGACAAGAATATGATGAATTACATACCTTCTGCTTGTGAGCAGAAAGATACCCGTGCAACCTCTCCGGCTTCACATAGGGGGCGCCGATCACAGAAAAATGGATATCCAGTGAATGCTCCTGTACGTCCATCAGGCTGAAGACGTCTATCTTGTCGGGACTGGCGGGTAGCATTTCAGACAGAAAGTCCCGGAACAACTCGTATCGGCTCCTCATGTTCACCGGGCGTTCGATAAATTCTTTTGCTGTGATATCTACGTCAAAATGAAAACAGAATTCATCTATTATTCACAAGGAGATGCCCCTTTACCACGGGCTCCTCTAGAGAATTTGGACCCCATGAAAGCATATTATATTTTGTCCGATCCAATTTTGTTCCAAATTTTTTAGGGCCTTGAGTGGGCCCCTGGAATCGTTGTGACTTCCCCCTGCTCTTTATGACAATCATTCCTTAAAATAAAAAACAAGCTGTGGGAAAAGGGGAAATGAGGTTTTAAACAGATGATGGACAGAAGAGTAAAATTCAAATAATAAAGGCCCTTTAAAAACTATAAGTGTTATCCTATCTTTTCATTTCAACATATTTGCCAATGACACGTCCCCTAGAATCCACCCAGCTGACCAGATTTAAACCGTAACGAGGGCAGCAGTCTAATAAGGGCCAGCTGGGTTTTCATTATCTGAGCCACTTCTTAGCTCAAGGCTGGTAATCAATTACTGCAGCGATGCACCTGATTAGACCGCAGCACGCATCAGACACTGGGCTGCTCCTGACCACTCACAGCAGAGGTGACCATAAATGTGCACAGCTGCAGAACAGACAATATGCAATGAGCGTGTTTATAATCCTGCCGTCCGCTGAGGCTTGTGCACATCCGGTGCCACAGACAATGCTCTTGCTACCAATGGAAATACATGTTTTACACGGACAAAACAGCAGAGGTAGTCAATAACCAATAATGAAACGCGTGGGGTACAGTGGGATGGTACAGTATCTAACCAGGCCCGATATTCAGAATTTCTGTGCATTATGTCTGTTTTTACTAAATGAGCAACATTGCTGTATAGAGATATTAAGGAAATCAGCGAGTGGAAAATACTTTTTATTGTACTAATTACTGTTTTTGGCAGACAAGTTGACGGGATATTAATGCGTTAATGTAGCATAAACTAGTGGCAGATACATGATTATTATGTTTTAGTGAAATATTGTGGGAGGGCAAAATAAAGTATTATTACAGCTCCCAGAATTGCAAGATTAGATGTGTAATTTTATTTGTATGTGTTAGTAAAATTATTATACAAATAAATATAGCAGAGCATTTAAAATAGATTTGAATAAAAGGAAACTTGAAGATAAAGTAACTTTTCCTACATAAACATAAGAGAACATTGAACACAGTCACTGGTGTGTTTAAGAACTTAATTATAGATTTAATATTCCATACATGATGATAGATTACTGTCATAACTCCAACACGGGGGTACGGAGACTTAAAATGTCTACTAATAACTACTGAAATGGCATTTTAAACCATAAAATACTCAATATGAAATAAGAAGCTATCAACGTTTAAATAATCTAAAATGTAAAATTTCAATTTTAAGTCATTGTCTGGATTGTATTTATTCCTCTGTCGCTTCTTTGTAAACTATAAACTATTCTGAACTGTGTTCGGTTTCACAGGAAAAGGAATCGTGTAATTGTATCACCAAATAAGCAAAGAAAGTTTCCTACAAGACTGCGCATGGATTTTCTGAACCTGACTTCTTCTCATGTCCGTGGCTAGACTGAGTGATAGGAGCATTGGTTTAGATCAAAAGAATGAAGGAATCATGTCTGAACGTGAATTTTCAAAAAGGCACGTCAGACAGCTACTGACAGTCCCCTCCAGAAGCTCATCTTTGGATGATCATATGCGTGATAAGAATCTATCATCCAGCTCAGACTTCTCAGGTAGGTCTCTGCTCACGACTCCTACCTTCACAGGGTAAAGCAAAAATACAATCTCTTTGAAATATGCTCAGCTGTTGGGACACACTGGCCTCCAAAATGGTTAAGAAATAAACTGGAAAATAGAAAAATAAATGTAAAACCTACTGTAGCTACAACTCATACAATATGACTGCAGCCCCACATCAGAATTTCAGGAAGACCAAATTGATGTTGACATTGTTTTTCTTGAACTTTCTGAAAAAAGGGGGAAGAAAGACAAAATCAAAGAAAACTCCCAGCTATTGAAGTGCATCATATTGTTCCTTCCTAGCTCACTTCCACTGTTCACTTAGGTTCACAAGTGGTTTTCAAAAAGCATATGTCTGGGTAGGTTACAGTCCTAAGCCTTTTACCTCTCAATCCCCTTTCCCCTCATTTATGAGCTCAGTGAGGCAGGGTTCATTGATTTATTTGATCTTGTATATTTTTAACCGGGCTTTTGCGTGCTGAAGCTGTCAGCAATCCTATGTAAAGAATGCTTTTCTGGCCATAGTGTAATAACTGTTTATAAGAATTCCCTGTGACATGATGTGGTTGAAGTGGTGACCCTGACATCCGCACTGAAATGATCAGTGGTACATTTATGTCTACAAAATGGAAATATTACACAGCTTGGGGAGCCTCCTGACCTAAAATAGGCAGATGTATGTATAGTAATGTAAAATGTAAAATAATGTACATTTAATGTAAAATATGGCCGAGTATAATGCAGCATTTGCACATAAAGATTATGCAGATATGCCTGTTGAACGGGTGATCCATAATGGTTGGCATTAGGGCTCCACATTTCCAGGATTCTCTTCTCTGTGTAGGCAGTATGCACATTCTCCCAGTGTTTGCATAAATTTGCCCCAGTTTTCCTCCTAAGGACTGACTGAATACGAATACATTTTAAGCAAATCTGTGTCTTCAGATCACCTTAGCATACTATAGTGTGTGTGCCCTGTGAGGAACTACCACCTTGTCCAGGATGTTCCTCGGCTGAGTGCCGTGAACTCGCCATTGGTTAGGAGATGATAGCTTGATGGATGGATATTATCCATGACACAAACGTGCTCCAAACAGTACTGGACAGAGTTTCTGTGCACCTGAAGACGCTGGAGACTGTGTTACGGAGACATCCCATCTTCCCAGAAAATTCATTTGTTAACAAGACTTAAAATGACACAATATTGTTTATCGCTACTTAAGGTGTAGAAGCAGAATAAACCCATCAATGAAGCCAAAAGCACCTCTTACAGAGCATAACACACTGTAGTGCTTTATAATGTACAATTTAACGCACAATGAGAAGCATTAGCTCGCACAGTAGCTAAGTGTTTTGCATCAGACTGCCAGCACTGGGGGTTCGAATTCTGCCCCTGACTCTGTGCGCGTGTGAGTGTACATGCTCTCCCTGTGTTTGAGTGGCTCCCTGCCAAAGGACCTCTCAATGACCCTGGTGTGTGATCGTGTGCATGAGCACATGTGCCCTGCAGGCAGCTAGCATCTTGTCTAGGGTGTCCCCTGCCTCATGCCCTATAGTTGCTAGGTAGGCTCCAGGTTCACCATGACCCTGCACTGGATCAGCGGTTATGGAAGTTATGAATAAAAAGTTCTAATTTAAAATAGAATTTCTATTTCTGAACTATGTTCTTCAAAATCTACATGTTATAATATAAAACAAAAAGTAAAAGATGACAAATTGCTCATCTTAAAAGATAAAGTGCATTCATTTACCACATCCAATCCAAATTGAATCAGATACAGTAGTGATATTAACTTCAAAATAATCATTTAATTTAAAGAACCCTAGTATTTCCCTGCTCAGTTATGGCTTGCAAGCTAAAATGCTAGTACAGTAAATATTCCAGTCATCCATGGTTCAAACAGATGTATATAAATGGAGCCCGACAAAGTACAGCTCCACCTCCTTATGTCCAAGTCACACCTAGTCAGAACGTAGATCCGCCTCCTTATGTCCAAGTTACACCTAGCCAGAGCGTAGATCTGCCTCCTTATGTCCAAGTCACATCTAGTCAGAGCGTACTTCCGCCTCCTTATGTCCAAGTCACACCTAGCAGAGCGTAGATCTGCATCCTTATGTCCCAATCGCACCTAGCCAGAGCGTTTATCCGCCTCCTTATGTCCAAGTCACACCTAGCCAGAGCGTAGATCCGCCTCCTTATGTCCCAATCACACCTAGCCAGAGTGTAGATCTGCCTCCTTATGTCCCAATCACACCTAGCCAGAGTGTAGATCTGCCTCCTTATGTCCCAATCACACCTAGCCAGAGCGTAGATCCGCTTCCATCAACGTGAGTCTTTTCTCTCAATGTATTATATTTAGTGAAGTATTCAAAGTGAACAGATGAATACAAGGTCAGTTTTGTGCTAAAAATCCCATCAGCTTTAATGCTGATTTGCATTAGTAGCTGTGACTCTCCAGTGAATGAGATATTCCTAAATGACACCTTCATTTCTCACCCATGTTTTTTGTATTTACATTTCACTCACCATACTGCTGCCCAAACTTCGCTTACTAGTTAGCTTTTGCTCGAGGTAAGACGCGTAAGAAGCAACCTGTGAATAACGTATTTTAATGCATTTTCACAGCGACATTTGTGAATGAATAAGCAAGAATATTGCTGATAGTGATGACGCATTTATCATCTTATTTTGTATTGCTTATCTGTGGTGACACCAAATGGTGACGAATGAACATATCGCGTCTTTAGAATTGGGATTATAAATTCATATGACAAGTAATAAACTTGGCTTGGCTGGTTATCAGGCTTATTTAGAAGGCAAGTGAGGATGATTACAAGGGCATCTGTTAACAAATTTAGAACATATGCTTTCAAAGGGGCCCAAAATTTCTAGTGGTGCCTCTGGATGTAATATTACTTTGGGCATCACATGCTTTCAGTACAAAACTGAAATTCTCCTTCTCTACTAACTTTTTAACTACCCAGGTGACAACCCCCAACAAACAGCCTATTTGACCTTAAGCCTATATAAAGATTACATTTCTCCTGTAACAAGTCAGGCTTACCTGCTAACCGCAGCGAGGCAGAATTGTGGATGGCCTCATCCGACAGGTCCTTCACGTGTACATGCACGGTGGACGTGACGTCTGGCCAAACACCGTCTGACACATGCACCCTGAATTCGTAGCTGCCTGTGGGGGCGCTCTCCTTCATCATAAGAAACCCTGTCCTCTTGTTCAGCATGAAAAAACTGCCCAAAAATTGGAGGTTCAGAAAAGATATTCAGTGGAGATATGTGGCGAAGCTCTACATGAATTTTGCTAGTTCAGTTATTTAGCTACTATCATAACCCCTGACGTGTGCCAGTGTGTAGTGAAGTGTTATCCCTTCCTCAGAATAGCTATTATAAAGACAGCAAAGAAAAGTAATAAACCTTTCATGGTAATCCACTACTGTTTGGTACCAAATGTTCCAAACTATTTAAGCTGAACCTGAAATAACCAATGTTCCCTGAGTTCTTTAGAGCTGGTGAGCACAGGGGAGAAGTCCAGATCAAAATGAGATCATAATATCGCTTAACACACCAGAAAAAAGTTACGAATCTAACGGTCGGTGTCAGAGTTTTCAGGAACTCTTTTCTCTTGGATTTTGCCCTTCAGTTTCTCTGAATGCAGAGATGTTTTTTTTACTACATGGATTGTACAGTCATTAGGTTTGGCCTGCAAGTCTCTGAGACATAGGTGAGACATTTCAAAGCCTTCAGGGAATGAGGCTGACGTATATAATAATAGATGGTGCTGCCACATTTTACCGTTGGAAAATAAAATATATTACCGAGGGATGTGTCCCTCAAAGGCATATGTCTTGTTATCCCAATCATCCGGGTCCAGGGTATAAACTTTGCCCAAAACTGTGGTTGGCATCTTTCCTGTTGAGGGAAAAACAAGATATTTATCCTATTTTGGGGGGAATAGTGTGTTTTTTTATTCCAAGTTTACAAGTGACTTCAACTTTGTCAACCTCATCCAGTAAACACTTAAAACTTGAGCACACATTAGGGCCAACTTACAGAAGAGCTTTTAAGAAAGAAGAAGAAACACGATCACATAATGGCAAAAAGCATTTTGCAAAAAAAAAAAAATTGTTCCAATGAATGTATTGTAGTTACCCTCACCGTTTACTTAAACTAACACTTATTTTTGGAGTGTTCTCAGGAGAGCTTAAGTGTCTGCCTTGTGGTGAGTAAATGTAGCTGAAAAATATGAAATTACTGGAAGAACAGAAAAAAGAAAATACTTAATAAAAAAAACTCCAATGAGTCTCCCTCTTATTACATCTTATTCTGATGACAGGGAAGTTTTCCCAAAACAACACCTCCAGTAATGGAGGACACAGTCAGGTCTCACCTCTGTTACTATGGATGTAGATCTCTTTCTCTCCAGGCAGGTGCGGATGATCATTTTTGTCTCCGATGGCGATGGTGAGTGTGCTGGTAACGGTTTTACAAGGTCGGCCACCGTCCTTCATTATGATGGGC
Organism: Isichthys henryi; assembly: GCA_026776945.1. NCBI lineage: Eukaryota > Metazoa > Chordata > Actinopteri > Osteoglossiformes > Mormyridae > Isichthys > Isichthys henryi. The sequence continues at coordinate 23,049,573 of JAODJX010000020.1, read as the reverse complement.
AGATAGAACTCCTTCTGCTTCTCACGGTCAAACACACGAAGTGCTGTGATTGTGGCTGTATTGTTGCCATTGTCTTGTAGGAAGAAGTCCCCACTGTCTCGGTACTCCAGGGGAAGCGAAAAGGAAAATGGTGGGCCATTTTCAAAGGAGTCTCTATCTATTACATGTAGCAGCATTGACGTCTGATTCATCTGCACAACCTGGGGACCGTGTGTATTCTCCCACACCACTGGCATGTACTCTACTTCAAACTCTGGGCCATTATCGTTGACATCTAGCAGATCCACCTGAACTGTGGCACTGCCTGTCTGCGGTGGATTTCCTTGGTCTATTCCTAAGATGATTAAGAAATGTTGCTCCACAGTTTCTCTGTCCAGTGGGCGGACAACAGTGACAATTCCAATCTGGTCTATTGAAAACTGATCATACGGATCCGAATCTGGCAGAATGCTATAGATTATCTGCTGGTTTGGACCAGAGTCTGAGTCTGTGGCCGTGACCTTGACAATGCTGGTGCCAACAGGCACATTTTCAGATAATGGTTCCAGCAAATAGAAATGGGGGACAAAAACAGGGGCATGGTCATTATGATCATCAACATCCACAATGCAATGGATTAGGCTGTAGAAGTCCAAGTCCTCCACCTTGAGGGTAAGGTTGAACCTCTGCTCATTTGACTTTTCATAGTCCAACTTTTTCTTTAGCCTTAGTGTCCCACGTTGCTCCTGCCGGTGACTAACAATGTAGAACTTTTGTTCCGGGTCCCCACCCACAATGCTAAACGTTAGTTGGGCATTCTCCCCTGTGTCTTCATCTATGGCCAGCACCTCCAGGACTGCCGAATTTACCTCACTATTTTCAGAGACCCGGGCAGCACAGGAGCTCTCGAGGAACCTGGGGGCGTGGTCATTGACATCGGTCACCCATATGGTAGCAGTGGCTGTGCCCACCATCCCTCCCCCGTCTTTAGCCTCCACCACCAGCAGGTACCTATCGACCTTCTCTCGATCGAGGCTTCCCTGCGCCACAAAGAGAGTGCCAGTGTTTGAGTTGATGTCAAACAAGTTTATGTTTGCGCTATTTTGCACGTTTCCCACGATCTTGTAGGTCAGTATGGCGTTCTGTCCCACAGTGCTGTCGTCCATGTCAGTGGCACCCATGTCCATGATGGAGGATCCAGGAGGGGAGTTTTCTAGTACATGGCCATGGCAGCTCTCCGGCATGCAGGTGAAGATGGGTGCATTATCATTGATGTCCCACACATTAATAATGACGTCCGTGAAGCCGGTCAGACCCTCGCCGCCTTCGTCTGTGGCCAGCACCACGAAACGCCAGACGGCACGCTCCTCCCGATTCAGAGTCTTCTGGGCATAGATCTTGCCCGTCACCCCATCGATGATAAATTCATTCTCTGCCCCCTGACCATGCAGGGAGTACCTGAGGGCTTCTTGGGCAGCGTCTTTGTCTGGGTCAGTTGCAGTTACCTAGTACATCAAACAACATATTATTTTTTTTGGTTTTACAGCTACATTCAACCATAAACAGACTGTTTCATTATTCTCTCTTGGGGTATAGCAGTGTTTTCCAACTCAATCCATGGGGACCCACATTTCGTCCATGTTCTTGCTACCGGGAACTGAGAGGGAGCAAAAACGTGGACTGGCTAGGGGTCCCCAATGATTGGGTTGGGAAACACTGAGTTATAGAAAAGAGAGAAAAAAAACAAATCAGTCAACAAATATGTGATTGCTTTATAATCAGGTCCCAATCTTACATGTTTCTCAGCACCCAACACGGTGACTAGTCTCCCTGAATTTCAGTTCGAATTAGGATTAGGACAACAAGAATAAATTGTTGACTAGCTAACTTAGCATTAATACATTTTCTGAAAACAAGTGGACTGGCATCAGACACACATAGCCAAGTTAGTGATTGAAAGGGGCTCACCTTACAACTGTATTTTGTCAATTAATGGTGTTTTTGATTCCTTCAGGCTTGCTTTGATATTTAATTTTTTTTTTTTACAGGAGTAGTGTAACAATATCATTATTACATTACAGTGTGATACATACAGCATTCATCGTATCTTTTAGCTGTAGGTCAATAAATTGAACAATGAAAGTACGATTTCTTTGTACAGAAATGCTTGTACAATACACAATAATTAAGGCATGACAAATGATATACATGCATCCCTGTGTAGCAGCATTCATGGTTAATTGGGGCAATTTTTAGTCATATCTATCCAATTATTCAGGTTAATAGCTAGTTAACTTAGAATTTTCTGGATACCTGCATCTAGGGTTTTGAATGTAAACAGAAAAAATATACATAGCATCTAAAAAGAACTGAGCTATCCATACAAAAACTAAGTTCATAAAAATTTGGTTAGGGTCACTCATTTGAAACTGTATATCAGTAATGACACTTCACATGTATGCAAACTACATTTTTTTCCATATTATCTTACCTTTAATTCAACACAGTTCATCCTTGAATCATAGCACTGTTTCATGCCCCTTAAATTTACAGTTTAAGTTCTATGAAGTTGATAACCAGTGCAAATTTGTCCGCACCTTATTTTCCATTAATTCTGTTATAGAAATCAAACTGTGAGCGTATCAATCTCAGGGAGGGAGAGATTTCTCAACTTGGGACAGGGGGTTACTGACAGTGAAGTTTGTCGCATTTCACTGCCACTGAATTGCGGAACAACAGATTTCTGGGACACTGCATATCATTCTCGGGAGCTGCTGTCAATTTACGTGAGACTCCCAAAACTACCGGGAAAGGTGGGATGTCTGCTGTTAACTGAAAACTTAATATCAGGCAGTGGTATACTGGGGAAAAAAAATTCTCACCATTTTTGGTGCTAGACAGTTAGTACCCTCTGATTCTCACCTCGCTCCACTTGGCGAGAAAGTTATAGTGCTGCCATTAACTGAATCTCATTAAGTAACTGTGAATTTTCACCCTTAAGACCACTGCATTTTTTTTTTTTTAAATAACAGCGACAGTTTCAAAATTGTCTTCCATATTCCCTATGCCTCTTTTCACAATTGTGACCCATCACCATGAAATGAGTCTTAAGTCGCACTGGTAGAATTACACCCATAAGACTCATTTCGTGGTGATGGGTCACAATTATACACTACAGTCTCAGAACATTCAGCATATTATTGTTGCCTATTGCTCCCCAACTGTATAATACAGCTTGTCTAAATCCTACAATGGAACATTTTGCTCCTGTGTGGTGATCTTAGCTAGGAATTACAGAACGATGCATGGTTCTTTAAGTTGCCAGATCCCCATGCCTTCAGTTTCCCTTCAAAGCTCCTCCTACATTCCTCCAAGAAGTATCAGTTACAAACTTAATACAACCTGAGGCTTCATCAACAGGCTTCAGTCTAATTTAAAATCAGTCTGCATATTAGAATCAATAGCCCAGGAGGAAACATTTAGAATTTAATCATAAATAAATAGATCGATGTTGAGGCTTAAAAACTGGAAAACAACGATGGAATCTCCTCATTGCGGCGGCCATAAAAAAAAAAAAAAAAGAAACACTTCAATGAGTCACAAAACATGCAAACTATTTACTTACCTGTCTATATATTTTATGGAAGCAATTACTCATGTATGCTTCAGTCTATTTGCTTTATTATTGTGTTCAGATGTTTAGTATAAACTGTCATAAATAGCACAAGATTTTTTTTTTATGTTGAAACGGCTTGTAACAGACTCTATGAAAAGTTGTGAAGAAAAGAAAGGACGGTGCATCACACTTCCTACACATGCTCTATATAAGGAATTCTAAATGCATCCCCAGTAACAACTTGGTCCATAAAGACAGACACTTTTACCCAAAGTGGCATATATTTGGTCAGTCTCTTCCTAGAGCAGGTGAGGGTTTAGGGCGTTACTCAGGGGCCCAACTGCAAAATCACTGTGCCGACCCCACAATTTGACCCTACAACCTTCCATTCACAGCCACATTGCAATAACTCACAGAGCCACGCACCAACCTCTAAAACTCTGTTTGAACAGGGACTTCAACCCTGCGATCTTGGCTTAAAGGTTAAACGCTCTACCAACTCCAGGCTCCATAAGGAAGCCACATCATAAAACGAATGGCATCTAAGAAACACACCTGAAGCACGAAGACGGGAGAACCATCGAGTTCTTCTGTCACACTGCCGTAGTACTCATTCATGGAGAAGACCGGCGCCTCATCGTTCTTGTTGATGACGTTGACATTGACGGTGGCGTAATCCTCCCATTTCCCGTCCGAGGCGAGAAGCAGCAGCTTGTACTTCTTCACACGTTCATAGTCAAGTGGCTGGGTGATGAAGATGGTTCCCACCTCAGGCTCCATGTCAAAGATTCCCCCTGTGTTGCCAGAAGTGATCTGATACCGTAGCTTGGCATTGGCTCCTAGAACAAGTTGTGATCATTATCATTCTAAGTAATACAACTACAAAATTACATAAAGAAACTCACATATGCAAAATAGAGCAATTCTACACACTGTTTATATTTATATTAGAAAATCATGTTAAAGGTCTTTGTTCAGAGTTCACCACCTGGGCCCTTTCTGGGACATGAAGCTGTGATGTTCTGTTCAGATGTTCAGGTCGCACGCCACTATCCAGCTTACATCGTAAGAGGCTAATACTGACTGCAGAGCTCAACACAGCACTTTAAAAGGGAGCACAGATACAACAGGATTTGATGTGAGGGCAGCTAAGCCTAAAGAACCGTGGTGAGTGCGGGATTTCGCCCAAAGCACTAAATTCAACTTCATGATCTAACTTATCTTCGTCTTGACAGGAGACTTTCTACAGAAATGGTTGAAGAAAAGAGCTGGGAAGCTTAAGCCATTGTGTGTGTGTGT
>JAODJX010000020.1:23011105-23034851 GCA_026776945.1 Isichthys henryi | reverse complement strand
CCCCCCCCCCCCCCCCCCCCCCCCCCCCCCCCCCCCCCCCCCACGGCCCATTTTGTCGCAAGAATTTCAAAATACCACCATATGCTGCATTACCTTAATACCACTTTAGTAACAACATTAAAAGTGTTCATTAAAGTTTACACATTTCATTACACTGCTTGTATTTGTGTTTACTGCAATACATCTGCTCTCTGCTGGTTTGGTGCAATATCACTGATGTACGTATTAGCCGACCGCAAGTGTCTATGTTTGCAAACAAACGCAGTACATACACAAGAGTCCGTGCACTTAAGTATGAACTAGACTTATTGGTGTTCCAATCATTTTGTCCATGCCATTTTCACCTGTTTTATTATTTAAAATAATATGTTAAATCATAAATCAAAAGCAAAATGTCTGCTCTTCAGAATATGGAATGAAGAGTGGTGAAGTAAAGTGCCAATTACTTTTGTCAGTTTCATCCTATTTCATGGAAAATAGTCTATTTTCAAAAAAAGGAAATTACCGATACTTTTGGCAGCATCTATAAGAAATACACAAAAGTCACATGATAAGCAGAGCAGTTTACTCTCACATGCACATCCACATATACAAAGTCTTACACTAATATCATTGGTAATGAAGATTATATGGAAAATGGAGGGTATTATGGTATTTACCAGTGATATTGATATAGACCGTGCAGAAAGCTGCCAGGGGAACAGGGGCCACGTTCTGGGCACGGACCCTCAGTGTAAAGTGACGCGTGGTCTCGTAGTCCAAAGGCTCAGCCACCAGAATGGAGGCCGATCCATCCTCACGGTTGGGAGTCAGATAAAAGCGCACTGGCATGTTGGTCTCTGGCACCATGCCGTCCTCCAAGTTATAGGTCACCCTGGGATCACCCAAGGCCGACACAGCTTTGATTGTCTGGTGATGGGGGAGGAGGAACAGGAAAGCACACGGTGGTATCATCAAAGAACACTCTAGAAGCTCATGTAGTGTCATTCCTTATGTCATGGAGCCTGAAGCTTTCTCCATCATTACAGACACATATCCCATATACCAGTGTTTCCCAATCCGATTATCAGGGACCCACAGCAGTCCAGGTTTTTGCTCCCTCCCCGGAACTGGGAGGAAGCAAAAATGTGGACCATCTGGCAGGGAGCTTGGGAGGAGCAAAAACATGGGCCAGCTGTGGGACCCTAAGGACTAGATCGGGAAACACTGCCATATACTATAATAACAAAATAAACATTCCCAGACAGTCTTAGCTAAATGCCAAACATCTCCCATCAATAAACATCCCATCATCTTATATCAATTATGTGTCAACACACTCCATTACACTTATGCTTAGTGAAATATTCATTTACTTTTTAAATGCTTTTAATAGCTTATTCAAAACAATGAAGGAGATTATCCAATTCCATTTCCAATGCATTCGGATAATTATTAGAGAGATTCCTTGTTCAGTCACAGAAGATAATGACTTAATTCAGAATAATTAAAAAAAACAGAATACATAACTTGCAGGCTGAGATGGGAAGCATTAAGGGATCGGTGGTTTGATGGTTTAGTGTCCTATTGTCCTGCAGCAGAACATGTGCGATGACCAAGAATACGTAACAGCCTCACTAGTAACCAGGGGCTTGAATTGCACATTAGGTGCCCGATGCTTGTGCTCTACAGACATTTTTCAGGCACTTTTGACGAGGCCAGTTCAGGATAAGTGCCCCAATCAAGGGAACTATAATAAGGCCCCTTCAGGGGTTTTAGCAGAAAACATTGGAGATAAGACATTACCTGACTGGCCCTGTTTGTGCATGTACAGTACAGACAATCCCTTATATTACAACATTCTTTTCTGCAGAAAGTGGTTAAAAAGGTTAAAAAGTAAGAAATTTGCACCTTTAATCTTGGCTACGGCATCTTTGTACGGCATGTCAGACTCACAGTCACTGATTGTAGGTCCATCTTTACTAGTCACTGTGATTCAATCCCGAAACTATTGCTCCAAACCCAGTAAATTTATAACAAATACTAAGGCACCCTTTCAAAGCCTGGAATATGAAGCATCTCATTTGCAGTACAATGTGTACAATGCTGTAATTTGACTGGTCTCCCAGCATGCATCACTCAGCTGACTAGGCTAATCCCTGCAAATGAGGAATAGGGAACTTTCCCCTTTTCTCTGCCTTCTGCCACGACTCTCACCACAACTGTTGTGTCCCTCATGGTATTTTCTGGGATGACTACATCGTAGCTGTTTTTTTCCCACTGGGGAGGCTGGTTCTTCACGTTGGTGATGGTAACAGCTAGCTCCACCATGCTGCTGCGGTTCCCCCCATCTTTGGCAATGATCTGACGAGTAATGTAGGTCCTCTGGAACAGGGGTGGAGAGTCAGGACAAAAATGATACCTTTTTCAAGATGAGTGATTACAGAGCAATTACCTCTCTCTGATGTATGACTGCTGATGTCATGGTTACAAAGCACTATAGTCGAAACATGGTAAGTATGTCTTATGTGATATATCACTTCTGTAGAAATAGCACTTAGACAGAACTGCACTCTCTTCCCACACCATCCTTCTCTAATCCAGTGATTCAAGGTAACGCACACTTCACGAGGATAAACATGTAGCGAGATCTGCCCTCAAGTTTCATGACACGGCACTGCTCATTTCCCAGAACAACACTCTGTCTGATAAACATTTACTTTAGGATGAGACGTTACTATGGGAAACTCATCACGCCTCATCCTGAGTAAGTGTTGAACGTACTAATTGAGATGGCGAGGCGTTCAGCTCTGATGCCTTCAGAACGTACTGCTTAATATTTTTGGATAGTTACTGAAGTAATTAATGTTCATTATACCATGACACTGTGAATTCTCATGTCTGATTGGTCTGAAGGGTGCTGATTAATTTTCTACATCTGTACATGTAGCGCAGGCCAGGCGAATCACAGTAAATCAATGCGTGATTATAATCTTCAGTTCTAACTAATGCAACTTAAAATTCCAGATGTAAAACACAATTTAAAATAGACAGCGACTAAGTAAAATGTTTAATAATTGGAGGAAAAAAAGTAGCTCTAATACACTAATAAATTCATTTTTGGCCTATAAACATGGAAATAATGTCTTTGCACTGCATATTGGGGTGTGCTTAAGGGTAGGTTCCTACCATCAATATACAGCATGGCTTGTCATACACAGTCATAGCACTTCTAGTACTAGCAAGAATAACACTCTTTGTGTCATCTGCTGTTCCATATTTTCATGAAACACAGTCCCACCTGCGATATGGGCTGGTTGACGTACACCCATCCTGTGACTGGGTTCACCTGCAGGTACTCCGGTTGCTCGGCGGACATTGAATAGGTGATGGCAGCATTGGTGCCATAGTCGTCGTCATGTGCTGCTACACGGAGGAAGCTGGTTCCTATCATGGTGTCTTCACGCAGGAAGTCTACAGACAATCCAAAATGGTTACTAATGTTAGCTACACGCACGGGTGTCGTTAGGTCCGATCAGTAAGGGATATAGCCCCAAGTATTTTGAGCCTAGCCCAGAGTATGTTAGCACCGATGTCAATCTTCGTTCAAAAAAACAAAAAGTCAGGCACCAGGTAAACTTGACCCCTGGTCTTTTCAATAGCTAGAAGCTCCCCTGGCTACAATCCAGCATGAAAAGGAAGACCTGACGTACCTCAAAGCTCTTGTGAAAAAGTTATGTCAAGGGGTCTTTGTTTTAACTTGCAAATTTAAAATTAATGGAGAGGGTGCCAGTCACATGTAGATATTAACACAGAGTACAGTATCAGTAAAAAGTCTGGAAACATCTGCTTTTAATTCATTTTAGCTGTTATACACCTTATAGTAAAAGACACTGAGGCAATAAGGTAATACATATCAAATACTGTAATAACCAAGGGAAGTGTACAACATCTCAAAATGTTCCTACATTTTAGATTCTTCAAAAGAGCCCCCCTTTGCTTCGATAACAGCATTGCAGACTCTTGGCATTCTTTCAATCGATTTCCAGAGGTAGCCCTTGGAATGCTTCTCCAACAGTCCTGAAGGAGTTTTCAAAAACTCTGGACACAGGTTGGCTACCATGCGCTTACTTGTCAATCCAACTAATCTCAAACTATCCATCCATCCATCCATCCATCCATTTTCCAAACCGTTCATCCTACTGGGTTGCGGGGGGTCCGGAGCCTATCCCGGAAGCAATGGGCACGAGGCAGGGAATAACCCAGGACGGGGGGGCAGCCCATCGCAGGGCACACTCACACACCATACACTCACTCATGCACACCTACGAGCAATTTAGCAACTCCAATTAGCTTCAGCATGTTTTTGGACTGTGGGGGGAAACCGGAGTACCCGGAGGAAACGCCCACAACGACATGGGGAGAACATGCAAACTCCGAACACATGTGACCCAGGCAGAGACTCGAACCCAGGTCCAAGAGGTATGAGGCAACAGCGCTAACCACTGCACTACCATGCCGCCCCCACAATTTATTTACTTAAAACATTCCTTTTTCAGAAATACCTGACATAGTACTTCTGAATTCTTACGCAGCTCTTTTCCTTGTGTGTGTGTGCGCGTGCGTATAAAAAAAAAAAATAATCTGCACTTTCTCAACGGAGTATTCGGCTAGATAGTACTCATAGCCTGGGTCCTTATTGAGCTAGCATTGGAAAAATTCATCGCAGACTCTCGAAGCACTTATGTAAGTCGCTCTTGTCATGCCCCGCTCGTCCGATTCTCCTGTGTGCCACGCCCCCCTGATCATCCACGTGTGCTTCCCTGATTGTACCCAGCTGTGTCTAGTTACTTTGCTTTAGTCCTGTGTATTTCAGTCCGTGTCTTGCTTCAGTTCCCTGTCTGTCATTGATGTTTGTAAGCGTGAGATGTGTCCTAGTCTTCGTTCCCCAGTAAAGACCTGTTTTTCCCCCGTATTCGGCTTGCCAGTCTGATCCTTGTTCGCTCGCCAGCACGCACGATCGCCCGCTTCACCGCACTCCACGGCGATCATGACAGCTCTGGCTAAGGGCGTCTGCTAAATACTGTAAATGTAAATTTATTAATTCAATTCAAATCATGAAATAAAACTGGAGTTGGAATTAAAATTTCCCTATGAAATTCAAATTCAATTTCAATTCTGTTCGCACCACCATGCCGCCCCCTAATCTCAAACTAGCACTATAGAATTTAAATTGATGGATTGTGGGGGTCCCGTCATCAGTCACAGCACTCCATCTCTTTCCTGGTTCACAAGATAATACGATACTTACATAAACTCAAGGTGAGCTTAGGGTCTTTATCTTCTTGAAAAACAAATGATTTTCAGTAGATATATCCAGACTTTTGACTGGAACTGTACATGACATGAGTAATCGATACCTGCAGGAAGTTAGACAGCAACATGGCCCAAAGCCGATACTCACACTCATAGCGCAGGTTCTCGAACTTGGGACTGTTGTCGTTCTCATCCAGGATTAGAATGTTGAGCTGGCAAATCCCGATGAGAGGCTCGGCTGCCTTATCAGTCGCTGTCACCGTGACAGCGTACTCTCTCTGCCGCTCGCGGTCAAACTCCCTGGCTGTCACAATCACACCTACAGGTGGCAAGCACCCCAGACTCTTGTTATACTCTCAGAGCAAAGTGCTACAGTAAGTTCACCCATCAGCTAGTGGGCAGCACCTCTCAGTTTTGGTACTCATCAGAGTTGACATGTCGGATTTCCGGGCTTTATTTAAGCAGCTTCAAGGCACAGTACTATTTTCAGTCTCTCAGTTCTTTCACAATACTATTCTCAGTTCCTTTGCAGAATTGCTTTCTATAAGTTGGGTAAAACACCTAGCTGACTCCCTCAGCTTCACCTTTGTGCTTATTCTTTTTCGCCATCTTGTCTTCTCCTGCCTGCCCCCAGATTTTCATCTCAGTCCCACCTGCTGTGTCTGTGCTGAGATATCTCAAACCCAGCTTGCTTAAATGAGAGCACCACCTGTTGCTTTGCTACATTAGCTGTGGTCTACCCAGTCACATACCCCAACTGCACTCCCGGTGTTCATCCTGTGCCTTCACAATCCTGCCCATTGTTTTTTTTTTGGCAGCTAAAGTTCTTATGGTTCAGAGAACATGCTCCTCAACCAAGGATATGTCCTTGCTATGACATGCAAAAGGTCGAATAAGATACAGCTGTTTTATATATTACTTTTATATACCCAATGGTGACTTTATTAGGTACACCTGGGTAGAACTATGTCAGACCTATTTTTGCCTCTAGGATAGAGCTCTGTGTTCAGAGATACTTTTCTGCACACCACTGTTATACTGAGCTGTTATTTTTGCACATCCTGCCTATTGACTTTAATGAGTCTGGCCATCCTCCTCTGACCACTCTCATTAACAAGGTGTTATACACCAGATAAATGTCATTGGCTGTTTTTTTGTGCATGACATCATTCTTTAGAAAGTTTTTGCAGACATGGTGGTGAATGAAAATTGTTATTGTTTCTGAGATGTAAGAACCGCCACATCTGGCACCAACAACCATACCACAAAATCTCCATATAAGTCAGTTGTGTCATGCATCTCAACCAATCTACTGCCGAGTCATACAGTAACTGGACCTCGTGACCCTGTATGTGTCCTGTATGTATTCAATCACCGTCCGGTGATTTGCTGTTTGGAGGAGCAGACTTTGCATTAAGAAGCAGATACATCTAAGCACTAAGTGGATATGTGTAGTCAGTTTCCATATGAACATATTTCAACCCATTGCATATAGAAATATAACATTTCTGTACGTTTTTAATCCAGTCCAAAGCTACCTTTCGTAATCCTAAACTTAGGTTTGAAAATAATGGGGGAAAATAGTATAATGCCAGTGTTTAAACTGATTCTAAGTGTCTTTTATATTGCTTTTTAAACTTTCCTAGTGACTGGCATAGGAAGATGTACCAAGATTGAGGTTATGTTGTATTAAACAGAATTTTGATACATGTAATTCGGCTATTGCCAAAAAAAAAAAAAAACATGCACTGTTTTCCGAAATCTAACTGAAATCACAGCATTATCATACTCTATAATTACACATTTACAAGTATTTAATTTTATCCAAGGTGACGCATAATTGAGAAAACAGGGTCCGTCAATCCCTGAAGCAGTTGGGATGAAGGGCCTTTACTCAAGGCCTCGCAAAGGCATCCATCTGCCAAGCATAATTATTGAACCAGCAACCTTCCAATACTGGACACAGAGCCACGCATATTCTAGGCAGTACTGAACATGGGCTCGTCACAGAGGATGTTGTATGTGAGTATATACTAGAGATGCAACCTAGGTGAGAACATTTTTAATTCCATCTTCAAATCAATAAATTTAAGATAATTAGCAGTAACGGCCCTACACTGAATTCCCAATTGCCATGACTACTTTTAAATATAATGCTCCCAGCAAACAGACTGGTCCAAGTCTATGCCGTCACTGCACATTCAAAATCGATGACCTGTATGCGTACCTGTCTCTGGGTGGATGCTGAACGCAGGAACAGTGCTGTCCTTGTGCATAAACCCATATGTCACCTTCCCATTTGTGCCTTCATCTGCGTCCACTGCGTGAACCTGCAAGACAAAGGTTCCCACTGGCTGGTTCTCCAGTACAGAAGTCCGCTCTTTGTACTGTAGGCACTGGAAGAGGGGTGAAAACACAAAACAATGGGGAGGTGATAGACCAGGTCTGAAGTCTCATTTATTCAAGCAAACATATTACTCTACACAATCTCTGCTGAAAACTTCCACTATTATTAAAGCATAACATGCATTCCTTTAGAAATTCATCAATTGCGCGTGAAAGATCGCATCAGGAAATGCAAAAATTTACTATAATAGTAGAAGCAATACTTATACAATATTGGACAGGGGAATAGAGAATATTTGCAATTTCATACAAAAACTCATCCCATTTTAATATCTATTGGACTTAGGCTGTCCGGATTCTACACATTGCACTGGGACTTCAGCAAAACATAGCTGTATAATAAGGATCCCAGACTATTTCCAGCAACTCATTTTCAACAGTTGCTTAGAATTAAGGCAAAGTACACACACATAATGCAGTCCACTGGAGGGAATTCACACCCAGTCACACTAAGGAAAAGTAGTCACCAGTTCACTTGAGCAGCGTAATCTTTCCATTGTAAGATGTTCTGAGAGCTCTATACTCAGTTGGCAGCATATTTAAAAGCCTTTATAAATGAGGCATGCCAATCTGCAATTTTCATAATTAAAAATGTTTGTAATCTGTGGATACATAGGTTCCTACCATCAATTACTCCCCCAGACAGGAGCACAAATTAAGAAAAATACTTGGAGATTTACTGATGTGAGAAACACATTTGATCATTCCATTTCACAATGAAATTATGAAAAAAGAAAATACATTTAGCAGACACAGATGGTGTACCTTTTCAAATACGGGCTTGTTGTTGTTGACATCGTCTACACCCACAATGACCTGGGTTAGGGTGTAGAGAGGGTGCGGCCCGCCGGAGGCGTTGTCATCAGTCGCAGTGACGTTGAGGATATACTCCACACCCCGTAATTTCGGGGGTGGACTTGAGCGAAGACGGATCAGCCCTGCAAAACCAGCCCGTCTCAAATGGAGATGTGACATGAGTGGCAGTGGTGGTACAAGGACACTATACAATACTTATTTACGCAATAGTACTACTTGCATTCTGAATGAAACCCGTATAAGTTAACATCATCTTGGGTGGATTAATGTGATAAAATGAACTAGTATACATTAATAAGTATTATAATAGTATCATCATCCACTTGTCCTATTAAGGGTCGCAGGGGGGGTCCAGAGCCTGTTCTGGAGGCTGTGGGTGCAACACAGGGCATAACCCAGGATGGGGCACCAACCCATCGCAGGGCAAGCTCACACACCATTAACTCACACATGCACACCTATAATGTCATATCATGTTTATTATTACTGTATATTAAAGCTGGTAGGGTATAATAGGATGTTAAGGTACACCAACCTGCTGCTTATTAACATTCAATGAATACATTATGAATGCAATATGAAGACTAACTGAATGTCCTATGAATGCATTGTAAAGACATTATGAAGGAATAGTTAGTTAAAGCATTACAAAACAAAAGCCTGTAAGGCCGTGACAAATAAAATAGGTCATTCAGAAATACACAGCCTTATATTGCATTGAATGTCTTTTGAATTAAGGCATGACCTGAAGTGCCATCACCTCTGGAAGCCAGTATTTTCTGGCTATAATAAAAACATTAAATGCCACCTCCTCTGTATACTGTTTGGTGACAGAGTGGTACCTCATTGCACTCCAGGATTACTAATTACTCTCTTGTATCCAGTGGCTTATTTTGAGTCCCCACATGTAGGAGGCAGAATCTCCTAAGTCATACTTATTCATTTCCAAAGACAAGTAAGAAAAACGACAAAAATAGACATCCAAGGAGGTATGTTAACTGACATACATTTTGAGCCAGTTGGATGGAATTACCGAATAAGCTTGAAGCTAAATCCTTTCAGAAGTCATGCAGATATTTTGTTCATGTGAAAAGCACATCTTAGGGTCAGGTGGCTCCTGCATTGGTGTGTGTAAAGGAGAATTAAATGCTACACGAGTCAATGTTTTTTACCTGCTTAACCTCAGTGGAGCGGATGGATTTTTATTCTGAGGTGTTTGGCCTGAACAGAGGTCATAGGGGGTCACTGCTATTTTACATACAGCCATGAAAAAAGTGAAGAGACCACAGCACAATTTTTTGTTTCGCACATTTCTCAATTCATGGCTGTGCATGTGTGAATAATACACATTTGTTTTTTGCAAATTGCAGACTGGCTCTTCCCTACTTCTCATTGATGAAGGGTTTCTTCCTTCCCTTATGGGACTTCAGTCCTGCTTCTAGGAGCCTGTTATTCATTGTCCTAGCAGTGCACTTCACACCACTTAATGTTTCCCGTTCTTTCTGAAGGTTACTTGAGGTCATCCTCCGATTTATGAGGCACTGCCGGATAAGTTAATGGCCATCTCTGGCTTTAGAAAGTTACTTCTTCTCTCTACCTGGCTGGTTTTTGGTTATTGCCAGTTTCTCCTGCTTCACTTTGTTCCTGTGTACTGCTGTTTAACAAACTTTGACCCTGGAAGCAGAAGGTGTAGCCTTCTGTCAGCAGAATAAGGGTTAAACCAGAATTTAAAAATGCAGATTTGTTTCAATATATTGAGTGGCAATTTTTTCCGCTGCTGTATAAATTGTTAAATGTATACAAACAAGACAATGCATCACAAAGGACAGCGTGTTGCAGCTGAAATTTGATCATAAAAATAAATGTTAACTGAGTTGGTGTAATTTTTAAAATGTAGGACATGTGACATAAACACGGCCAGGGGTTTTGAAAACCCACACCAGTGTATTTCCTGATTGAAAAAGCGCTCACGCAGAAATGCCAAACCTTGGAGCCGAAAACCAGCTTCCGGCTCTTTCTAAGTGCTTTGAACTTGAGTCTGCTGGGGTTGGGGCAGCAGGGACGTGGGGGGAGGAGCAGGGGGCAGGGAGAGACATGCCAGAAAGACACAGAGTGATCGCCGACGCCTCAGGCTTTCACGCCCCGGCACGCGAGGCACCGCGTGTCCTGCAGACATCGAAGCACATGAGAGACGGGGAAGACATATCCCCAGGGTGCACAGTGCAGCCACAGTGCTTTGTTTGATGGGGGTCATCTCATTCTCATTGCCACCTCTTATTAATGTCCTGTCCCTAAGTGCTGGATTAGAGGGAGCTGGGGGTTCCCTACAACCAAAAATCGCCTGTAGGGAATCCGTAGGGTGGCTCGAGATTTTATGTAGGCCACACAAAAATGTCGGGCAAGGAGGCGAACTGAAAAAAAGAGGCAAAATTAAAGCTATTTTAGCTATTTTACTGGTGTTTATGCTTTTAATATCGGAAAGACCATTACACTAAGGCTACAAGGCGCCAGTGATTACAAAAAAATCAAATTAGAATAGTGTGAGATAAAAGAATATGAATGTTTGTTTTCAATGAGCTCACCCTTCAATACAGTCAAAAATAATGAGGGGAAAAAAGCCTTTGTCTTGATCTTGCAGGCTACCCATTTGGTGTGGAGCTTAATCATATCACTGTATACGTTTCAAATGCCTCGTTTCCAAGAACACGGAACTGGTGCTGTTGCTGGGCTGGTCCTTGCTTGGTGCCTTTTGAGAACCTGCTGGCATTACCATTAGTTTAAAAAATGAACAGAATGGAAATGTTATGCAGACAGAAGGGAGTGTAAAGGTTCATATGTTTTACGTTTTTTTGTATTTGTTTTTATCTGTTTCGGATTTTATGGTTTTATAAGCTTCCGAGCCGGAAAAAAAAAAAAAGTTTTCAGCGTATGTCTCTCTCTCTTGCCCGTATCCACTTTTGTCTCCTGCAAGGCTCCCCTGTCGGTGTGTGTGTGAGTTTATTCTCGCTCCCTGTGTCACCGCCATCTGTGTCACACAATAAAAGAATCTACTAAAAACTGAACTTTGCTGTCCACCTCATGATCTCTTCGCCACAGTATTTTATTTATTCGACCTGTGACATTTTTGTAATTTATTATTAAATTTGGCCAATAGATCGAGCTTTCATTTTCCACAGGATGAAAAAAATGTTACGTTATTCTGCTACTAAGCTGGCAAGTCGTTTCACTGCCAGTACCAATGATATTGGACAAAACTGTAGCAGTTACGGTTGAATTTTTCGGGTACAGATGTGATAGCCCATTCCGGCTTCACTGATATTATGATTCCAAATTGTGTAACTGTCATGCCCTGCTCGTTCCGATCCTCCTGTGTGCCACGCCCCCTGGTTACCCACGTGTGATTCCCCGATCGTACCCAGCTGTGTCTCGTTACGTTGCTCTGTCTTGTTGTATTTCAGTCCTGGTCTTGCCTGTTTCCCTTGTCTGTCATTGTGGTCATTGTGGCATGTTTGCTTGCTTCCTGATCCCCGTTGGCATTAAACCCGTGATTTCCCCCGTATCCTGCCTGTTTGCCTGGTTCCTGCCCGCTGGCCCGCACGATCGCCGCTCCGTTTCCCCGAGATCGTGACAGTAACCAGCTTTTCTGTGGTGGTGTGCTGGAGCCATTTTTTCAGGCACTGGGCCAGTTTCTTTGCAATGGAAATGCGCGGAACTAGTTCCGGACTAGGAAAAAGTCAGGCACCTACTCCGGCACCGCATTGGTGGAAATAAGGCAAAAGTAGTAGTGCGTGAGTAGGTTGAAATATATGAGTTATATAATTTGCATCAGTGTAGGACTCAAAATTAAGATTCAAAAGAGTGCAATGGGAAGAGGGTCACCTTTCTGGCTGTCAATGACAAAATTGCCCTCTTCATTGCCTGCTGTGATTTTGTATGTAATCCCATCACCATCTGGGTCCTTGGCCAGCACAGTGGCAACTAATGTGTTGGGTCCAGCATCTTCAGAGACGAAGGTCCTATAGCTGTCAACAGAGTGAGTGGACCGTGAACACCATATAAATACAACTGTGTTACCCATTCTGAAATTTACAGAATTATTACGGACACATTCCATTCATCTTCTCATTACTTGTACTGCAAACCCCTCGCAGGGTCATAAGATACTCCTTGGATGACATGCCAGTCACACGGTACACACACTAGAAGGAAATTAGGTTAAATTAATCTGTGTCTCCAATTTCTTTGAATCAAAGGAGTAAAGACACAGCATACAACAAGAAGACAGAGAGTAGAGTTGGAATTCAAACGCTCATCTCTGGAGGTAAAACGCAACATTGCTACCCACTGCATCACCATGTCACACCGTCATTTGTCTAATGATTAGTCTTTAGTGGCGATAATAATCGCATATGTAATTCTATCATTCTTATCAGCATAATTAAAAAGTACACATTAGGATGGTATGTTGTGTTGTCGTGGCCTTGGACAGGGGTGAGGAGTAAAAACAAGACAAAAACAAACATTCACAGGCAAAAAAACGCTTTTCCCACTTAAGCACCATACTGTACAAGGACACAAACAAAAACTATGATTGAGTAAATGCTTACATAAAGTACATACATACATGCGTGAAATGACCAAAACCAAAACCAGCTAATGGAAGGTCATTTATAAAATGTGCCCCCCCACTGTGTCTGAATTAAGCAAAAGGTCATAAATTGTATATTCATAGCGGGCCTCTCCCAGCCATACTGTTTCCAAAGGCCCATTTTGAATATGATCTGGTCTCACCAGTCAGACCCATGCAACACTTGAAGTGGATTCCTGGTGGTAAGTTTAAATCTGTTTATTTTTATTAATACACTTGAAATCACAGTATTCTTGTTATTGCTAATTAGGTTTATTGTTTGTGTTGAGGTGTTCAGGTGCTTTTTGTCCCAGCATGCCCACCATAGTCTACTTGTGTTGAGGTTAACATGGCGGTTCATTAAAGTTCAGTTTTTCGAAGTTGTCATTGTACTGAATGACACCTAGGACACGAGGCAGAGCCAAAAGCAGGTGAACACGCCGAGTTGCCTTGTTGGTGCTGCAGATCTGCAGAACTGTGCCGCAACAGATGCTTTGCGTGGGAAAGGTGAAAGCCGCATCAAAGGAGTGATTAGCAGGAGCGTGCAGACACGCCCCTGTCATTTCCCTTTGCCACTTGCCACACAAAGGCCTGTCATCGGGCACAGGTTTCGATGGCATCTCCTTCCCCTCACCACGAGGAGCATGTCATTCTCAAACCGACAGTGAGGGAGAAGCGCAGTGCAAAGCCAGTACACGGCTTCCCTCCGGTTCACGCCTCCCAAAGCCGCTGCTCGCACTTTGATCACATGCTCTCGCGATGTAGCCGAGAAGCGGGGGGGGGTTGACAAATGACTGACAGCATACAGCCAAAGCCCCATTTCGGGATCCGCCGGAACAATGGAGTCTGGCAGGCGTCGACTTGCACAACGCAGAGACTCTTTGTATCTTCATTATGTAACCCATCAAATCCATTTGTGGCGAAATCAAAATTAATTTGTAATTATTACAGAAGTCTATCTTTGTCAAAGCACTAAGAGGCATAATATAAACAGAAGCCTATATTTCTTAATCTTCTTAAAAGACTGACATCAGGTTGAATCTACACATTTATCCAGGCAGCTAATTATTTTGACAATTCATATTCAGCTGATAAAAACACATTAATACAATGATGAACATGACTTCCCACCCCACCCGCCCAACCATTACTCTTCCCGCATTTCTTTTTCCCTTCTTTTCAATTTGACGTTGACTGTAAGCATTAATGGGGCCATTACCTTAGTTCACGTTGTTAATCATTATTTAGATAAAAGCCAGCAAGCATTTACGGTAACGATCTGGTAAAGAGATCACGTCACAAGCCTGATTGTGCGGCTAACAAAGAGCACGGAGGAACGGCACAGCGTGCCATCCGCACATCTCTGGCTGACAGACCCACGTCACAGGCACGCCACGTGCTGCTGACCTGGGGGCACAAAAGCAGCATGGATACCCTGGCAGATTCCGGGGACCCAGAAGCTCAAGCTGCACCACACTGTTAAGTCCATCATCCCTCGGCCATCCCCCAAACACAACAGCCATTTTGCACTGTATTTATCCTCCTGCTGTGTTTCTCTTATGTATGTGTGTGTTATTTTTACATTTATTTTATTAAAGATTTCCCTTTTGCGCATACATTGACTATTGTAACTTATGATGTCCTTTTGCATGAGCCTCAGCATTCTTCAGAAATGCCCAAATAAAAGCACGACTTTTTCCCAAATGACACAGAAGCATGTGCACACACACACACACACACACACACACACACACACACACAATATGAGAGAAATCTTTCTAAGACAACTGATGGCATGGCTGATTGAGCCTGCCTCGCCAATTTCTAGAGCTAGCAACCATAAAATTGGTCAATTAAAAGAGCCAAAAGCCTTCAGTAATGTTGCAGAGTGGAAAAAAAACAAAATAAGTTAATGCAGCAGAGAAGCATAAAGATTCAGGAATGTAACATAAGCAAATGTGAAGAGTTTACATTTGGGTAAGAACACAGATGATGATAAGATCACTATGACAGGCCTTTTGCAATTCACATTTCGGGGATTTGAATTCAATCCTGACAGTGACAGCTGCATGGGATTTTGGGAAATTACAGCATGGAATAGAAAAAAAGTGGGACAATCGAATGTCATGCAGAACATAACAGAAAATAAACCTGTAATATGGGTGTGGAAATGAAAACTACTGCCACCTACAACAAGGGTGCCCAACCCTGTTCCTGGGGATCTACCACCCTGATCAGCACACCTGATACAGAAAAGCAGGCCCATCGGCCACATTACTGTCTCTGATAAGATGCTACTGAAGGACCTGCCTCAGTGTATCAGGTGTCTCACATTAGGGCTGCGCCTAAGTGCTGCCTGGTGGTAAATCTCCAGGAGCAGGGTTAGGCAGCCTTGACCTACAGTCAAATGATGAAAATGACAGTTATATTGACTCATTATAGTCAGTGATTGCTAGTTAGTAATACATTGTAGAGTAAAAAAAATAAGGCTCTCACATAGGCTGAGAGAACTCAGGAGCTTCATCATTGACGTTGGACATGCGGATGCGGACAGTGGCTGTCCCCGTGCGCGCCATCTCCCCCTTGTCCACGGCCATCACGATGAACTCATACAGGTGGTTGGGCCGCTCGTAGTCCAGGGGGCGGGCTGGGAAGATGGTGCCGTGAGCAGAGACTGTGAAGTCGGGGCTCAAGCTGTGGTAGGTCAGCTTCGCATTCAGGTCAGAGTCACAGTCACTGGCCGACACTGCGGTTGGGGGGGGCGGGGAGAAATCAGTTGGAAAAATTAAATGGGTGTGAGTTCTGACCACTGTGTAATGTACAGCTACCTACCAGGAAACTCAAGCTGTAAGTGTCATTCTGCCTCATACTGCCTAAGTCACATAATGACCGGCTAGAGCAGGAGTCTGACCCTCTGGCTTTTCAGGCATAACCCGCAAGTGATGGAAAAGAATTTAAAGGCCGCTTGAAACCGGCATCTCTGGTTTCACCGAGCGGCTCAGCAAAGGTCATTATCCCCAGCAGCTAACATGCAGTACCTTACTATTTAATCCCTTCTTATTCATACAATTAGGTACTTATTAGGGTTGGGGGGAATTCATCAATAAAATCAATTCAAATCAGTAAATGTATTTTTAATTAGAATTTTAATTAGAAAATAGAATTGAAATTTGGGTAATGGACCTTAATTCAATAAAATTCCATGTTTTGCAGGTTCCCTGCACAGAGGTCGCCAGCATGTCGCTTACAAAGGAGCCAATGAGCAGCTCCCATATAATATATTTCAGAAGTGGGATCAATGAGGTTCATGTCAATGTATTTGTATACATGTGTGCATTGGGCCTCCATAAGACATCCTAACTCTGTCTGAGACAATGAATTCCATGCTGTGATGCAGAGAATTAGTCCTGCTGGTTTCATCGTTGCCAACCTCCCCCCCACTAAGAGATCTTATCGTTGCCTCCTCTATCCCAGTCATTTCCCATTAGTAATACATTACACTTAGTTAAAAAGTAAAGCACCTGGTTTTAAGCCAAGATTCCCTAAAAGAAACTCCTCTCAGCACAGCTCCTACATGGCAGCTTATAATCATGCTATGATTAGTCAATCAAGCTTATTACTCCACGTCAATTAATCCTCCTCTGACATGGAGGCTCATGCCTTACTTATAAACTGGAAGCCTCTTCACAGCTAATAGTCCTCAACTGATCATTTCCTTACACTGGAACCATGTTAATCCAAGGAATAAAAGGAGGCTAATGCCAGGTTACTGCATGTAAAAGCAGAATTTAGATAATCCCAGCTGCACTCCTGTCGCTTTATTTTGTTAATTTTGCGGCAACTTTCATTTCTGTCTGGTCTGTCTCCCCTGAAGGGGATGGAGCTCACCACAATGCAACGTGAAGCCACGGCAGACACACGCATCTCACCTGTCGTCTGTCACGACAGACACGCACTCATCCATGACCAAACAGCACAGGCAGGCCAGGGAATCAAAGGGGCAATGATGAATCGCTTTAAGATGAATGAACCACAAGCGTAGGACCCACTGTGCCAGGGATATTTTTGTTTCGGAAAATCGGAAGCATTTACTGACCTTTAGGTCGGTGCTTTATAATGTGAATTTTTTAAGGCAAAATATTAAGATGTTGTCAAGCTTCATCATGAAAATCCAGCCTCAAACACAACAAAGCATTTGCATATTTGGCAGACGATGTACAGGAAATGATCAGAAAGCAGGATCAGACAATGTTCCGGGAATAACTGGGCTTGCAGCTTTTGCTAATGGCCCCAACAATGGCATCAGTTTACCAGCCACTGGATTAGAACCAGCAACCTTCCAATCACGGGCACAGAGTTGAAACCTACAGCGCCGCACACTATCCTCATTACAAAAAAAATCTCATTATAAAAGCTATTTCTAATTGTTTCCAACAGGTGACAGCAGAAAACAAATCACAACATAATTCAATGACCTTCCTTCAACAACTTTGCAAAAATGCATGATGAAAACCCCCTGCCAACAAGTGTATGTAAACTGTCAATTTCACATGCGGATGTGACTTAGCAATAATCAAGCCACCATGTTTAAGAAAGTCGTCGTAGGTTACTGATCTTCATTGATATAACAGGTTTATGTTTGTTAAATTACTACAATAAGTACAATATCATTAAAAAAGGTATCGTGCCATTAAATTTTAATATTAATGAACCCGTGCTAGATTAAACAATTTGTTACTGCTGCACAAAAATGAGGTCATTAAAACGACAGAAGTAGCCAGGGAGGATTGTTCCCTGGGTAAAATAAAAACCATCCAAATTTGTACTGTTCACCACTAAGATACGAGGCCTAAACACAGTTGAGAGAAGCATCACAACAGTGTTTACTAGTTGCATCAGGTTCAAAGTGAGACCATGGTCAAGTCTCTCTGGCGTTGACGACCCCTGTATATCAGGAAGCCAGTGAAGTCAGTGATCCTGGTCAACTACACACTGGAGATGGGGGGGGGGTGTTTCAGCAGGTGGACAAGGCTGGAACGCTCCACAGAAAGAGACAAAAGGAGAGCTTCACTCTGGCTGCCACCTCCAGCCCAGCGCCGCTTGCTTTGAACTACCCAGTTGTGTGCTCTTATCTCCAGAAAGGGGCGAGTGAGAGAGCCATAGCAAGAAAGTCAAAGGTGATCTCTGAGCTGAGCAGCAAGATCCTGCACGGAAAGTCTAGTCTGCATTTCTCCCTCCCTCGACTCCACGTTCCTGTGACGACTTGGTGATAAATGTCCCAACTAACAACCTACAGAATAAAATGAAAATTATGTAAAATTTCCTGAACTGGATAGATTCATTAATTAAGCTCACTGAACTAATCAGAAACCCATGAGATGAAAAGGAAAACAGATGGAGAAGAGGAATGAGAAATACATACAAAAATACAGATAAGAAGAAAGATTGAACTCTTGTTAAGACAACCGAAATAAAAGAATCTGAGGACAGATTACTCTGGTTGCTGAGGGTACGGTCAGTGAAATTCCATGAAACTATTGACATTTTGTCCAAATCGGTCTCGTGCCATTATAATCATAATTATTCATAATCAAAAAGAAGATTCCGCAGAGAAGTGGCAGCTGGGGCCATCCTTAAATAGAATCCTAGAGGATTTTTGTCCAAAAGGTTGCCATGGAGATTGTTGGTGTAGCAGAACTTTAAAGTGCACGGACCATAAAGAATCACCAACTCAAGGCTCCATCCCGCAGACCAGAAATGTCAGTTCGGAGGCGTCATTGATGGCATTTAGGTGTCGGCTCTGGCTTTCTTGACACCACAATGAATTCATGTCAAAATCCCCATTAGAGCCTCAGTAGCAGCTCTCTCTCTGCCCGAAAGGCAGAGCCGTCTCTGATAGCCCCGTCTGCTCCGTCCGCCGACTGATGTGTCAATCAGATGAGTGCCAGGTGATCGATGTGAATGTGAAAACCTTTGGAGGCATCCAAAACATTCTCTCTATAGAAAATCTTTTCTTTTAATTATTGCGTAACGAATGGAAGTATGATACCCACACACACACAAAGGCACACAGATGGAAATGCTCACTTCTTAAAATGTTAAAACACTACAAGAAATCCTCTACAATTTAAAAGAAAAAAAAACACAATAAAAACACAATAAACACACAAATAACCCGTTATGCCAGTTTCCTACACTGCAGGGCTTTTCCATTTTAATTTTGTTTTATTTTACCACAGCCATACTACTGAAACACTTGCACATTTTCCATCAACTCTGTTGAAGTGCATAAATATTCCAGAATCTTATTTGCAGGAATGGATGTGTCTTGGCTGTGATCTGCCATTCCAATGTGATGCAAATGTTACTGTAAACAGAAATAAATCTTGTATACCTCTATGTTGCACGAAAGAACAGGAAAGTGGATCATGTTTGCTGACAGAAAGCTGTCATTCATAGGCATGGATTCAGGAGTAAAGATCTGTATAAGGCTGTTACTTTTAATTAAAATATGTACATGTCATATCTGCCAGACTACCACCAATAGAATGAAAACCTCAACAGATCTGTCTACACCATTAACACAACACTAGGGCAGCATTGATTTAGTAACCTCAGTGTTTAATTTCCTAAAGAACTGGTCATACAATTAAAAACCAGGGCTGACGGAGCGATAGCCTCATTATCCAAAAATGTCGTCTCAGACAAAGGGTGTCACGGCCCAGCAACCTCATTACCCAGCCTGCCTGCCACCAACTCTCCAACACTTTGCGTGCAAGACACCTCGCAGAACCTGCTCCATCTTCTGGTGAGGCTGATGGACTTCTAGAAAGGACATCATGACCACCCTCACTCACTAGCTAAAAGATGAGTGGCAGATCACCTCTAACTCTTGACAACCAGGCCCTTCCAGCTCACCCAGCATGGATGAAGAATCACAGAATGTTCCCCAGCAGGAATTTGCAGGAAAAAGTACAGTATCCAGTCCTACTACCCAGTACTTTATAGGAGAGTTAGAGCTTGCGGTGTAAAGGTTCACTTAAGTAGGAAGTAGTTAATTTCAGAATCAAGATCTGTAGTAGATGGTTAGCAAATATCCCCCATTTCAGTTCCTATCTGCTGATTTTAAACTGAGGTCATTCCTGCCTCCCTTACTAACCATATAGCTGCCATAGTGGTCAATCACTTGTAGTCTGCTCTCTATTTTCACAGCTTCATCCTGAAGGACAAAGACACTATAGATCCACCCTCCTCATTATTTTTCCAATGAATGATAACAACGAACAAGGTAATGTATTTAAACTTTCCTATGCAAAGGAGAAATTCATTTTTAATCAAGGGCGTGCATTTCAATTGGGCACACATGCAGGTTATTAATGGAACAGCATTCATTTTTGTAATATTAAATTTATATTTACATTTCATTAAATTATTATGATTGTGCAGCGATTATAAAGCAATTATATCATCTTTCCACTTTCATCTACTCTCGCATAACTGCAATGTAATGACAAATGCAGTTTTTAAAACACATCATGTTTGTCAGAGAACTAAAAATCCAAGAAAAAGCTGCGGTCTTAGCAGAACTTTGCAATTGTGCTTTTCTGAGGGACAAGTAAAAATAGTGCTGGATACAGGAAGACTGACAGAGGAAATGTAAGGCTGGGCTCGTCTCATCAGAAGGTCTACTCTCTATGCCTGCTATTGTTCTATTTGTGCTGTTAGTTAATTAGCCGGTATTTATTGGCTAGTATTTTGAATTAGATGATTCAAATCACCTCCACACAACATTGTGTTCTTGCTATAATTTCCAGTAATATTTCAGTCACGCTTCTTCTAAACAAAGAACTAGGCTAACCACAGGCTTGATTGATTGCTATGATCAATAGTAATTTAATCTATTTAATTTGGTTAAAAAAAAAAAAAAACACACACAAAGCATCCCCAATGATCAAGAAATCATGAATTAAATTAATCATGTTTTTTTTTAGATATATTTATGGTATAGCCTGCAATATTTATAAGACAGCTCACCCTTACCAAGAATAGGAATGGTACCAAATACCGGAAAGCAATAAAAATATATTACATATTTGTTTATTTTTGTTCTGCCAAATTATTTGATTTTGGCAGTACTCGTATAGATGTTGCTCAACGGATTCACCTCTTTCAGACTATGAAAACAGATGAAATTCTAAACATGACTGAACAACTTAAACACAAAAAACCAAATTCCATTATACAAATTCATGAATTGCACAAAGGATCGGAAGATAGAAGCATATGCATAAATGATACATAAAATATTCCAGTAGAAATAAATGACCACGTTATGAAACATAACATTACGAATTACTCAAATCACCAAGGCCGTTCTGTGGCAGTTAAAGAAACGAAAACTATTTTGCAAAGTATGCAAAATGTGAAGAATCAAAGAAATTCCACATTTACGCATGAAAAATGGGAATCACTTGGACAAGACAAGCAGACCCTATAACAGCACACAAAGATTAATGCAGGATGTGCAAGGATGTGAAAGTGGACAAGCAGACCCTATAACAGCACACAAAGATTAATGCAGGATGTGCAAGGATGTGAAAGTGGACAAGCAGACTACTGTAAATACAACAAAACCATAATTACCATAAATGGCACATTTTAAAATATACTTTTTAAACAAAGTGCTACTTTAGTCATCAAATATCCATAAGACAAAGAACTTAAAAACTGAATTTTTAACCTATGAGACCTAAAAGTTGATAGCTATCCCTAAATCGAGCTCAGGCTACATTTCTGGAAGCTTCTGTAATGTCTGTTTATATCTCCAGTTTACAAATACTATGAGAGATTAAAACTGAACAATTACAAATTAATTCCCACCTGCTGTGCTTTGGGCAAATCAATTGCGCTTTGGAGACATCAATTCACCTCATTGCACATCTTTGGACTGTGGGAGTAAACTTGTGTACACAAACACCAGTATCTTTGTGGGGACCTCCATTCATTTCTATGGGAAAAAACCTAATTCCTGACAATGATGACCTTAACCCTTACGCAGCCCTAACTATAAGTAACGAAACAAAATACAAATCTTTTGGCAATTTTAGGTTTTTTGAATTTTATGAAATTGAATGAGCCCCAGAGATGTTACCTGGTACCTTGGGAGGAACTTCTGACGTCTTAAACAGGGGGCGTATCCTTATTCTAATTGGACGAGGGGTTATGTCCACATATGGAATCATACATGCATATGCCACATGTTGCCGATAAGGGGCCATATAGCTTGGGAGATAAGGGTTGCGGTTAAACTTTAATAGAATTAAAAACACATTACATGTATTTATTTATGTGCTACTTTTCATAACGTTAATGAATAAAGAAACATATAGCCGGATGAATGCAAGCTAGCGCATAAACGCCAGCGGGGGTCCGTCCGGCCGTAGGCACGGGATGTTATGAGTAGGCACAAGCGCCACGGCGTATTTTAAGAGAAGAAAGCACCAAAATACTTTAAAGAAGAAAAACTTTAGCGTTATTTAAAAAAAAACGCAGGCGGAATTTAAAAAAGTACGAACATATCCGAAAGAAGCAGAAGAGCAAATGCTGCGTTTAAACAAGCACAAGCGAAACCAATTAACATACAGCATGTCGTTTTAAAATTAGAAAGCACTTAAAACTCATTATATTTAACCAACATGTTAAAAGAAGAAGACCTTCAGCGGTATTTACCAGTGCTTTATTTCGTTGTTAGGTTAAAGAAAGCATTTAACCAGCAAGCTTTTAGGAGGAATGACCTTTAAGTCCGACGGTAGCTAAAAGGCGAAATGAGCGAGTCCGGCAGCTACGGTACGTGTGACCGACCTGTTTGAACAACGCGGCTGAAATGATACCCCGAGATCATGCGCGTGCGCACTCACGCAGACATCCCATTTAAAAATGGCGGCATCAACGGAGACACGTGTTGCCCTTTTATTTCAAATAAAACCATATAACCATAACGTTTTATAAGTAATGAAACTCGTTTTCGGTATTTAAAATAAAACATCCTAAGCATTTCGACAACAAGAATCAAGGAATAACGCGGGCAGTCCTTGTTTAAATGACTCTCGCTCTCTCTCCATGTCGCGCTTGTGCGTAGAGCCACGATCCCCACGCAACATCTTTTATTGAAAACAACTGAGGCAAGTAGTTTTCTGAATTTTAAAGTGTGTATAAAATAAGTAAACGTGTGTAAAATAAGCATAAAATGTGTTATAAAGCATATAGCCAACGATAATAAAGAATTTAAGCATAATATCCCACACGCACCCCAGCCTATAGCTGGTGGAAATGGCGCTATCCTGTGGCCTACAAGATGAAAGCATATGGCACTAAATTGGAATAAGTAGTCTTTAAAAGATGAAAATACATTACATTAATTTATTAATGTTATTTTTAAAGTATGCTTCAAGGCATAATAATAATTCTTTAACAATTTTAACTGTCACCGGACGCGTCGAGCTTTTCTAGCTAGACGGGAAAGAGAGTATGGCAGTTTTAAATGGTAGAAGCAGTAGTTATGTATTGTTAAAGGGTTATTCTTTAAACAAAATGCACTATTTT
>JAODJX010000020.1:22967251-22991068 GCA_026776945.1 Isichthys henryi | reverse complement strand
CAGCCACCGAATGACCGAGCTCCTCACCCTCTCTCTAAGGGAGAGCCCAGCCACCGAATGACCGAGCTCCTCACCCTGTCTCTAAGGGACAGCCCAGCCACCCTGCGGAGGATTCTCATTTTGGCTGCTTGTATTCGTGATCTCGTGCTTTCGGTCAAATCTCACAGCAGGTAGGAATGTAGATTGGCTGGCAATGTAACTTAAATATTGCTAAAATTTGTGTTTTAAACTACAGAGTTTAAAATGCAGTCTTCCCAAGATGCACTGAAAATTAAATTCAGATCCCGTAGCGTTCCCTAACTTTTCCCATTTGAGAACTACACACAACACTTACAGTCATCCCGGGAGCAAGTCAGTGTAATATATTAGTGTTTACCAAGATGCTGTCGGGGGCAGACAAACATGCAGGTTTAATCAAAGGGAGAAAAAAATCAATTCCTCCAAGTAGGAAATATGCTGGCCCTGTGAGAAGGTTGGACACACGAGGCCACCGTCAGTAAATGCTGCCGAACAACAACAAAAATAAATAAGCCGAGTTTCGTGTTTAACCCCCCGCCACAAAACCCAGCCCATTCATCAGTCAGGAGTCCCTCATCGACTGAACGCCATTCTATTTCCTAAAAAGTAGCTGCACATTGGTCAATCATCCTGGTGACATTTCATGAGGGCAAGCGGACCGGGGAGTGACAGGAGTATATTTTACAATATATTCACCGGCACGCCACACCCAAATTTGCTCGGATTGTGTGTCCGCGAAGAAAGAGAAGATGAAAAGGAACTGGCCTGGTACTGTGGACATCTCGTGCCGCTCTTCAGACTCCAAGATGCCCTGGATAAAAACACTGCCAGTAATGAACATTAATAATGCAGGCGTGCAGCCTGATTAGCGGAATGTCTGCGCTGTATTCACAACGGCGTGTGGTTTTTCCCTCTTTCCCATTTCCTTTGCCAAGCAACTGGTGGATGTCAGCTTGAGTTCAGCAAAATGCACGATTTTTGTGAATATAAGTGAATAGGCAAAGATCCTTTTTTCCCAGGTTTAATCAACACAGTTCTACTGGAGTGGAGTCGTCTAACCATCCCGTAGCACTACTGTTTCCCATTGGTATCCCAAGTATCTCCACCTGATAGGTGTTGACCCCACATCTGTTTCCATGGACATTACATAAATTATTGTCTGTATCTATTAATGGATCCACATATCACTGCACTACTGAAGACCTTGAATATTATCGCAGATGTACAGCTGTGGTTCATTAGTGTCCAGAATAGCTGAATTCATTCTCCAAATAATCGTCAGACACCAGTGGTGTCCATTTAATTTGTGTTTATTAAACAGCATAACTGTCTGCATCTTCCCCAGTATAGTTGTATATGTATATTTAATATGTTCCACATATTTTTCCACAACTTAACTCGCGGATATGGCAATGTGAAGTCATTAGTACTCTCTTGAGTAAATCACTGTTAGCAGAAAAATAATATAATATAAAATAACAAAACCCTTTTAGTTCTACTTCAAGAAATTTTGTAATTATCAATTAAAATTTAAAAACTACAGAATAGAATCAGAATAGAATCAATGTAACTGGAATCACCGACATATGGGTGTTGTCTGTGACCCTTAGGCTTCTCCTTGACATTGCTGAAGGAATTCATGATTTTTTCAGAAGAGATGCCACCATATTGCCATTTACAAATGTCTTAATTTTTTTTAAATAAAAATAATTTGTCTGTAGCTCTGATCATCAATTACAAAATTCAGTTCATAGATCTAATGAGAATAGAGGACACTGAAAAAGATTAATACAACCATAATCAGTTCTACACCTTCGTTCATTTGATGGGTGCCCATGCTTATTTTCAGGCACACATATGGTACAACATCTACCAACACTTCAAATTCAAGAACCATTTTAAATTCAGATTGTTTAACTGTTGCTTTTGCACAAAGTGACAAATAATCCTAATATCATTTTTGATATTGTTTTACGTTACCTGCGCCTTCACAATGCATTCATAATGCATGTACTTCATATACATTAATAATAAACATTAAATAATAACAACAAATATTGTATAACCATTTAATTAATCTAAAGCTGTTTAAGGTATGCTGGATGCTTATGAATGTTCTATAATTGGTTTTTGAATGCATTATGAAGGTTTGCTGAATGTTCTATGAAGGCATAATGAATGCATTATAAAGATGCAGCATTACCCATTTAGGATAAACAGCTGTCTAGTGTACGACAGCAAGCCCTCTCCTGTGAGTGGAGCCTTCATCCCACAGGCTCAGATCCAAGTCCTGTTGGCCTATTTGAGCTCCTGTTAAATATCAGTACAACCAGGGAATCCTCTCTTCAAAAATCTCCTTCTGACCATTTTTCAAGAGTTCGCCGTCTAACCCCATGCTGTCATTCATCTCTGTCTTGCCTATACATCATCCTGCTCCATGTGCGTCCCCATCCAGCCCTTGAGACAAACACATTTTTTCCTCGATTCCCTCAGGCTTACGTAAAGGTTAACAATAGGTTAGTGTCTTTAGAAATGTCACAGTGATGAAATTTATATCTTAACTGTTTAATATTCATCCATGTGTCAATCACAAATGGCCACCTCTATTTCATCAAAACCTGGGAACTCCATCAATAAACATTATGAAAAATATACTATATCATATATAAAGTTACATAAAGAAATAAGGAATGTTTGTTTTTCTACATTTCTACAACCACAAAAGAAGTTCTTGTCTATTTCAACATTTTTCCCTGCATTGAAAGGAATACCTCAAAATGGCAGCGTGACCCCATTGCATTTCACACGGTTGCCATTAATATCCCTGCTACTTCCTTGCTCTGTGAAATCAGCTACATTGCAATTATGACTTATATACTGATCTGCCATAACAGTAACCATTGAAAGGTGAAGTCAATAGCATTGAGATGTGATGCTAGATGACTGGGTCAGAGTATCTCCAAAATGGCAGGTCCTATGGGGTTTTCTCAGTATGCAGTGGTCAATATCCACCAAAAGTGGTCTAAGGAAGGCCAACCTGTGAACCGGCAATGGGGAGCAAAGGCCAACACATACGGTTGGATCCCACAGGAGAGCTACTGTAGCACAAATTGCTGAAATAAAAGTTAATGTTGGCTATCATAGAAAGGTACCAGAACACAAATGCAATGCAATTTGTTGCTTATGGGGCTGCCTCGCCGCAGACCAGTCAGAGTGCCCATGCTGATCCCTGATCACCACTGAAAGAGACTACAATGGGGACGCGAGCATCAGAACTGGACCATGGAGCAATGAAAGAAGGTGACCTAGTCTGATGAGTCAAATCTTCTGTTATATCAGGTGAACAGCTGGGTGGGTGTGTGTGTGTGTGTGTGTGTGTGTGTGTGTGCGTCGTTTTTTACCTGGGGAAGAGATCTCAGGATGCACTATGGGAAGAAGGCAAGCTGGTGGAGGCAGTATGGTGCTCTGTGCAATGTTTTGCTGGGAAACCCTGGGTCCTGGCATTCATGTGGATGATACTTTGACTTGTTCCACCTCCCTAAAAATTCTTGCAGACCCCCTTCATGGCGACAGTGTTTCCTAATGGCAGTGGCCTATTTCAGCAGGATAATGCGGCCCTACCACACTGCAGAAACTGTTCAAGAATCATTTGAGGAACATGAGAAAAGGTTCAAGGTGTTGACTCGGCCTCCAAAATTCCCAGATCTCAATCCTCGAGCTTCTGTAGAATGTGCTGGATAAACCAGTCCAATCCATGGAGACCCCACCTCACAGCTTACAGGACTTACAGATCTGCTGCTAATGTCTTAGTGCCAGAATCACAGGACACCTTCAGAGATCTTGTGGAGTCCATGGCTTGATGAGTCAGAGCTATTCTGGCAGAAGGAGGGGGGACCTACACAATATTAGGCAAGTGGTTTTAATTTAAGGCTGATCGGTGCATGTAGAGAAAGGGAGAGAAAAGCTAAGTACTGGCAATTTATTAAGAATTGCTATATGGGAAATTAGTGTGTCTTTTCAAAAGCCTCAGCTACCTCATTTAGATTCAAGGACGTTACACTAGAATTTGATGAGGAACATTTCATATTAAAACATAAAAGACAATAGAAAGGATAAAATAATAAAAAAAAAAATAAGCACTGACGCTAAATGGCCTAAATTCTAGGTAAAAATTTCTTTCACATTTATCAAAGCAATGACTATAATATATGTTCAGTGGCACACATACCCAGCACACAAATGCTAAATGCTCACCCAAGGCTCCCAAGACACACGTCCTTGAGACACAAAAGGGTGCAGTTTAATCTTAATTAAGTGTTAAATACATTTTTTAGCAGTGCGGAAAAATATGTCTGGTAATGCAGTAGGTGCGTGGGCTGCATTATCACCTGTGTGTATGTACGTGTCTGTGCATGTGTGTGTGCGTGTGTGTGTGTGTGTGCGTGTGTGTGTGTGTGTGTGTGCGTGCGTGCGTGTGTGTGCATGTGTGTGTGCGTGTGTGTGTGTGTGCATGTGCATGTGTGTGTGTGTGTGTGTGTGCATGTGTGTGTGTGCCTGCGTGCGTGTGTGTGTGCGTGTGTGTGTGTGTGCATGTGTGTGTGTGTGTGTGCATGTGTGTGTGTGCGTGCGTGTGCATGTGTGTGCGTGTGCATGTGCATGTGTGTGTGTGTGCATGTGTGTGTGCGTGTGTGTGTGTGTGCATGTGTGTGTGTGCGTGCGTGTGCATGTGCATGTGTGTGTGCGTGTGTGTGTGTGTGCATGTGCATGTGTGTGCGAGCGGGTGTGTGTGTGTGTGTGTGCATGTGTGTGTTTCCATCAGGGCACTCTACCTTCCTCTCAGAGTCAAAAGACATGCAATTTAGGTGAACTGATTACCGTACATTACCCATAGTGAGTGAGAGCCTTACGACAGACTGGCATCCTGCCCAGATCGTGGAGTGGTAGACTCTGAATTACTACAACCCTGCCATGGATAAGTGGCCACTGAAAAAGGATTGATGGCTGGATGGAAATTCATTTTGAGGCAGCTGAAGAAGAGAAGGGTGTCTCTTCATCAAGAGGGTAAACTACAAATTATTGTAATCCTTTTCAGCGTATTGTTTTCAGAAAGTGGGGTTCCAGATTGAAAGGACGGGGCTCCAAAATGCTGCAGGCCCGCCAGATAAATGACCTACCCTGCGCTCAGACCCCAAACTTCTCTCTTAACTGTACATGATACTATGAGAAAATCTCAGGCGGTGAGAGGAAACGATGCTCCATGCTGGTATAAAACAACGATGTCTGTCAAAGTGTCAGCTTAGTCATTTAAAAACCTTCCCTAAAATTACCCCAGCATTTGCAGCAACCCTCCAATATACGGATGTATTTTTTGACTCGATCACCACCCCATCATGCTTGTCTAATCAATACCTCATTGAGTTATTTAACGAATTAACTCAATTAATTAAGTGAGCTGGTAGTGAAATTTAACAAATACATAGAATGGTTGAGGTGCCCCTGAGGAGAGGTTTGGGAACTGAAGCAGTGTGTTTCTAGCCACCCAACAAGATATGTATAACTTTTTGTAATACAGAAGAAAATGCTATTTTTATTGTTACTGTTACTTTGTATATGTTCTAATATGAAATTGTTTTTTTTCCGAGCAAATACACATTTATTACCAAGATGAATAGCCTTAAACATCTTCTTTGCATGTCTAAGACTTCTGCGCACCACAGTACATGCGTGTGTGTGTGTGGTTTTGTATATACTGTATTACATTGTGGGGAGCAAATATTCCCACAATGTTATAAAAAAACCTGTCATGTTGATGTTGTGGGGACCATTTCTTCAGTCCCCACAAGGGAAAACTCAATTTTGCAAAAAATCTGTGGCTGCAATCAAAACACTCAAAATGACAAAAGTCTTGTATTTTGTTTGGTTACTTATGGTTAAAGTTAAGGCTGTGTAGGGCTTAAGGTTATCGTAGCTGGGATTAGGGTTTTGCCCATAGAAATGATTGTACGGTCCCCACAAAGATATGAATACAAATGTGTGTGGGCGTGCGTGCATGCATGCTTGTTTGAAAAGAAGCATTCCAATGTAAGCCTACCTGTATTAATACTAATTATACTACAAATGTAAAGTACAGCAGCATTTCCATTTTCATTTCAGGTTGAGGTTTTGAGAGCGATAAGAAGGTTTACACATAGTCAAGCACTGCTCCGCCAAATGTACAATCAGCTGATGGGGAGAGAGATTTACACCACATAATTAATGAGAACTCATTAATTGGTGCACTAGGTGCCATAGTCACCCACGCCGATGACCATATGCACCTTGATTGTGCTATAATTTCTGTCAGGACAGGTGGGAAACAAAGAAAGGCTTCCAAAAGGTTTGACTATACACATGTTCTTTGACTAATATCCTGTTTGATCTATAGGCTAAATGAACGGGGTTCATTTAAATGCTTACAGTTGCACGGAAAGCACATCAATGGAAACACAGGAGGATTCTGAAAGGAAGAAAAACTGCAGTGCTGGAGGACTGAGAGATGAAAGCAGAAACAGAGGGACTTTCGCAGGCCCTACTTGTTTGGAGTGATGTGGTCATTATTACAGAAGTGCATTAAGTCATCTTTCCTATGAAAGTCCCCAGGAATCAGTATTATAGCTGCAGTATAGAGAGAATGATAGAAATGTCTTGTGATTCAGATCTACTCTGTTTGCTAACAGAGAACAAAAAAGGCAGAGTAATTTGTATAATTTCTACCTACAGTAATGAATTCTAAAACCTTCTGAAGCTCTACTTGCACCATATAGCACTGATTAATTTCTATACGTCAGCTATGTATTAAGCTCTCTCTTTTGTACCTATCATTAAGTATAGTATTAGCTTCAGTGCATGGCATCAAGGCCCTGAATAAATATGCCACCGAAAGTGATGCTGCACTTTGAAATGTAAGTATTGGGCAAACAGAAAAGCAAAATCGACCACTACATCAGATATGCAAACATAAATCAGATGATACAGAATTGGGTGCAAAGACTTATCTCTGTTGTCGGATGAGATTCACGGGATGTAAACAAACAAGGATCTACTTCATGCTGAGCAATAATGATTATTTGTATTTCTGCGGGAAGAAAAAATTTGCTTACAGATCGAAAAAATACATACGAAACAATGTATTGTCTTTCCTGCAGATCTGTAGGTTTATAAATGTGGTCAGTAAGTTTCTTTGATTCGCTGCGTGTCCAAAAAAAACATGCAAAACAATTTTACTCAGGAGAAATGAGACATGATCTGAGAAGCGAAGAAGTACATTGAGGAGCAACCTGCTCCAGCATAGTGTACAGTCTCACAGATGGTTAAAGAGGGATATTCATTTAGCAGAGCTGGTTTCTACCAAGGGTGAAATAGGCTGCCAAGCTGGGACCCTCCTGCTTACATATTCCACAAGCACCACCAAGGCACAGGAACAGGAAACCTCAGAAAAACGGTGACACCCAACCATACGTATATAATAAAGAGGATATTAAATCTCATATCTATTATCTATATGAGACCTACAATCTATAAAGGGACACTATTAAACTAAAGCCAAAGATTTTTCAAAACGTCTGAAACTCTGAACTAGCCTTGAAGAGCCATAAATGTACTGAAGAAAAATTGAACTTAAGTAAATTTTGAGCAATTTGGATACACTTCTGACTGAGTGTTCAGCGTCATAAAAATCATCACCTGGTGAGTTAGGGTTTAACAGAGCAGCAGTGATTATCCCTTTGCCAGACTCCAGAAGGCGTGGTTCCATTTTCCCTCATGGGCGATACACCATGATACCGATGAGCTAGAACAGACAATTTACACTGTGTCTACTGATCATACAAAGGGGGAGGCTTCAATTTAGCAACCATTATATAAGAAAACTTAGTAGATAACCTGGATTGACCTACAGGAATAAACAGATTGGACAGAAATAAGAGAAACGCATGATGAAGTTCTTGGGAGCCTACTACAGATCTTCCAGCCAGCACAGTAACTGTGTCCAGGAAACAGGACTGGACATGAATGGTTACACCACTCATCAATCATGCTGTCCTTTACTTAGCCATATAATGTCAATTCGAGACCTGACTTTCAATTTCTCCCCATGATGCACCAATTTCCTTCCCTAAATCCTCATGTCCAATTAGTTTCATAGAGTAGGACAGTTCACATCGAAGAACTTCAGCAAATGGGGAACATTTCCTGTCCACTGATCATGAGGGACCCAGATACATAATAAAAATATAACATTTCGGGGTGGGAAATTCATGTGCCAAATTGAGAGTAAAGGGGGTGGGACACCGTTGCCAGGAAAATGTGTACATCTGTTTGTCTGTCAGTCAGTCAGTCTGCCAGCTTAAATTGTTCATATTCATTTTCGTCATGTTTTCAAACATTAACTGCCTGTTGAGATATTGAACCACCTTCAAGAAAAAAAAAACATGGCAGTACAGTATGCAACGTAAAATGGAAATATAAGCATGACTGTAAATTGTTGCAATAGCACTTTGCATTACGGGGTTGTCTTTTGTTGGCAAAAGGCCGCCGTAATTGAGAGATCCGCATTGTGGCCGTAATGTACTGCAAGGCATCTGTGTTTGACAAAAAGATAAAGAGGTCACCCAAAACAAGTACTGCAAGAGAAGAAGATTTGTTGTTCTGCAAAAGAGGAGCCATTTGTGTCCCTGAGTTAAATCTTAACTTCATGCTTGCTGGGCCACGGCCAGGCCGGATATGCCAAACCCCCCAAGGAGGAGCATCAGAACCAAATGTTCTTCTCAAAGCGCGGAAGGGTGGGTGGGGGGAGGCAGCGCTGGATTCAGTGCAGACATCAAGGAGCTATGTTTTCGGCAAGTGCCTTCAGAGTTGTTCATACTGAATGGGTACATATGGAGAATCGCCTTTAATTGGCGAAGACTCAAAAGCGGCAAAAAAACACCCTCCTTTGATTGCCATCCATACTGCAATACATCAGAGGTGCTAAAATGACATATGTGGATCCATAATTAACGAAGACTGACAGTTCAAATACAAATATTTGCACTACTGGAAACTGTTTCAACAGCATTGTGTATACAGTAAAAGTTATTTTCATACATTAGTGAGATGGGGGTTCTCTGCTATTGGCAAAAGACCAGTGTAATTAAGACAGCCACATTGCTGGATATCTAACATAGTACAAGGCTTTTGTTTTTTGACAGATATAAAAGTCACCCCAATAATAACCAGTGCCTGTCAGAAAGATGTTCATTTCTTTCTTATTCTTCCATTGCAGTGTGCTGGAGGTGTCTTTCACATCATGCACACAACCTTAATTATAAGAGATAAATTTGAATGTTGTATTTTTTTGAAGAACAACTTTTGAATGTCCTCTGAGCTCTCCCATCGTCAGCCATTTGTGTCATTTTCATGAGGTCAGTATCCCCCTATTTTAATAATTAGCTTGACGGCTCTCCCATTAGTGATTCCCCAATGCATCCATGCCATAATTATCACTCATACCTAAGGCACCGGTGTAAGAATGTCTTTCAGCATAAACATGTTATTTTTGAAAAACAAACATCGCATGGCACGATGGTCAGAATTAGAGGCTTGTTTCAGATGAGCTCTGGCAGATAGCGATGAACTGCAAAGGGTGTAGGTGTCTGCTTAACTGAGCATGACAATTGGGATTTTTATATGTTGGCAGCAGATTATAGTGCGACGCCCAAAGCCAACAGCAGGAATAAACACCGTGTCAGAAGTGCAGTGTGGATGGATTGTAAGTGCATTGCGGTGATACGACTTCTAAGCCTCATCTAGTGTATTATCTCTAAATTAAATCAACAGCTAAAACCTCAAGTAAATCACGGAGACAGGGGACTTAAAATCGAGTGAGTTGCATTTGCTTGTTGCTGATATTATTGCTGTTAGTTAGACTTGAAACCCCATAGGAGACTAAGCTTATTGCTATTGTAGATTTCCTTTCTTTGAGAATAAAGGCTATAAATATAATTCAGATAAATCAAATAAAACATGACATGACTGTCAGATATGTAGGGTAGTTGTGGCAAAACGTCAAAACACTGCCAAATTTTTTGAGAGTGTAAAGTCTCTTGAGAAAAATGATGCAGAAGCTTCATATTTGGTCTCTATCTGAAGAAAAACCTCTCGAATTTATCCGTTTTAGTAACATTCACTTTTGCTTTGGAGCAACGCCACTCGGAAGAAAGCCAGACGGTCAAAAACACCGGCAAGCACTGAATTAGATATTTACAAAACCGGGGCACACTGACTATAGGTGGTGCCTTAAAATTCCAGACATTTTCTGAAAAATAACCAATTATCAGCCTTTTTCCTCCAAAAAAAAACAAACTTAATGTGAAATGATTCATACCTCTTGGCCTCTAGTGTCCTCATACTGGTATTTGCTTTAATTATGGTAATCTAATGAATTTTGCTTAGTAAATCTCAGAAGTCTTTAGGGTTACTTACAACTAGTATTATTGTCCAACCCATCTATCTCCAAAGCACTTATCTTTGTCAGGGTCACAACGGGGTGGGGGGCAGGGGGCAACTGAGCCTATTCCAAGCACCACAGAGAACATTATTTACATTGATGACAGGTATTATACTGTACTGTTTAATTACCTATTCTGTTTTATTTTTGTTGTTCTACCCCAGTGTTATGCTTTTCTTACTCTACGATTTATTGCTAAATTGATATTCATAAGACATTGGGGCACAACAGCAGCAGAGATTTTTGTAAAGCACATAAAGTGCTGCAGTAGAGGTACTAGATACGGAGGTTGGTGGCCAAAGGTGAGCATGAGGCAGGCGGAGGGGAGCGGCATTACACCGGGGGGGGGCTGAGCAGAGCGACACTGACACATCCTCCCGGGCGCTTATCCTGAGCCAGCGTCTCTCATTTAACAAAGCCACAGCCCTTTTTGATAATTAAGCCACGTGAGGATTACTGTCAGCCACAACTTCCTCAACCTCACACTCGGCGTCTCCAAAAACAGGGTGACACTGTTACAGGGAAAATGCAGATACATACTTAAAGTGCGCAGAAGGAGCCAGGTTTCAGCTTCCAGTTTCCCTGAGGCCCATATCACCATTGCCTGGCTACTACATTACTACAGCCTTGAGGAAGAAGCCTGTGGATGACATCCCATTGGTTTGCATTTATCATAATTTTCCCTGTTATCATGCCCCAAATCTATTAAACCGGAATAAATGATCTGTGATCTTTGCAGACATTAATCTATTCATTGCCAGAAGTGGGGTTTAACTAGATTCAGTGCAGGACTGGCTATGCCGTACAGTTGATGCATAGGGAGATTTTACCCACTGCATAAGTAGCCTATAGCAGCGGCATACAGAGCCTGAATCCCGCCAGTGGGAGACGGCATCACCAATCAACCTCTAGTAGAGGGAATCTAGGTCTTCCCACAGAATTGCCATTATCATCTATTTATTTG
Organism: Isichthys henryi; assembly: GCA_026776945.1. NCBI lineage: Eukaryota > Metazoa > Chordata > Actinopteri > Osteoglossiformes > Mormyridae > Isichthys > Isichthys henryi. The sequence goes on along the minus strand of JAODJX010000020.1, from coordinate 22,979,561 downwards.
CCACATGCCTGAACTCCAGGCAACTTATTGGGGGCACAGGAAAATGCAAAATAATGTCAAGAACTTGTACTGCTAATGGTTCCATTACTAGGGGTATTCTGCTGTGGACTGTGCCAGTTTCGGGCCAAAGGCAGACTAGCGCAAAGGCTAAGCGGCGGGCTGGAGACGGAGGTGAGCGTTTATCCATTCCTGGCATATGACTTTACACATCAGTGTGGCTTTCATCTGTGCATTCCGTCACAGTTTACCATAAGCAGCTTGTTGGGTACAAGGCTCTGATTAATACCCACGTCGCTCCTTCCCCCGCTGAAGATGTTTTCAGTGTGCCGCGTAATTCTCCAGCTCTTTCTAACCAGATTAAAAGATTTTGCCAGAATGGTCGTGTAGCGGGCGCCGGTTAAAAGCAGCGACATCTGCTCGGGCGGAAGCATGTTGATGGCTGAGAGGTTGCGGAGTGGCGTGAGACCATCATACTGACACACTTCTCCTCCCCTCGCCTTCCAGGACCCGGGGGGACACGTAATGCTGTGGGGCTTCAGTTAGCCCACTCATCCCTTCTGGGCCCTCTATCTCATCCAGCCAGGGCCTCTGCGCATAAAGGGGGCGAGGAATAGCAGCGGAGCCATGCAAGGCTCCCACGGAAAAACCAGTGGAGATGGCGATTCCTCTTCATGCCTGACATAAATGCCCCCTCCACTCCACCCACCCCCGTGCCTCCAGGGGCAGCAAGGGAAGGCAGTGCTAGGAGGCAGCTGAGAGCAGTGAGGCAGACAGTTTCGAACACTGAGTGACCCCGTGCCACCGCTGGCTGTACACCCACAAAGTTAAATATATCCCAGACCATTACTGCTCTGTCCGTGGAGAGAGTCACGGTCAGCGGCACAGAGTGCCTCAAAAACAGAGGCATTACAAAAAAAAGAGTGCCTGGTAGCATTCAGGCTGAGGGAGCGTGCTCTGACCTTACAGAGTAAAGAGGCTGACTGGAAGGTTCTAAGAAAAAAAAGAGAAAAAACCTACCATATTTGGTTTTCCAGCCAGACATTAATAAATTGCCCCATCCCTGAGGAAGGGTACTTGCAGGCAAGTTTATAACTGTCTGCCTTCCAGAGAAGGTCAATAAAACAATAAAAAAAATCTAACAGAACAACTATATCTGATGTGGAACTATTCTTTGGAAACAATGCACTGCTTTTGTTTGTGTGAGTTCAAACGATGTTCTTTTGCGTGTGTGGAAACCGATTCACACTTGCCAAACGACGCTGTTCAGAGGTGAGGTCATCCTACCAGCAGATAGTATTTCTATCAAAAGAACAAGGAATTGGTAGTAAATAGAAACTGAAGAGGAAAGGGATTCAGCTAAGACTGATGTATCATGGATTATGTATCCATAGTAACATCCGTATGGACATGTGACTTGTAGTATACAGAAAACACAGTACACATAGTAGTGAACCCACAGTAGTGAACACCGGCATGTGTCGGTGGTCTGTGTGAATGGTCTGCTCTCGCAGTATTTAAGAATGTTGATTGGATTCATGATTTCAGATTTGCATCATGAACACTGATACTCCTCTGTGGTCTTCAGTGCTCAGTTTTACCCCACAGAAGAGGGAGTGGCAAGTGGAAGGATTGATTGGAAGAAGATTGATCACCAAAGTCACTTCCCTCAAGTCATGAAACCCAAATGATATTCAGCATTCCTGAAAATCCTCAGCATCCGCAAGACTGTTCCTCCAAAACAAGTAAACGTGCACATCTTTCAAACTAAAATATTAAGACCTACGCATCTATTCATCCCGCACTGGTTACCAATGGGAATCACAGCTTCCTAGACAAACAAAAATTAAAACGTAACAGCCACGCAAACATACAAGTTACCTCCGATTAGTGCAACGAGTCACGCACAGAAGTAAATGCACATATGAGAGGCAGAAAAACAGGATCGCAACAAATCGGGGATTTAATGAATTTTAAAGGTTTCTGGCAAATGCGCAGCACTCCAAGGGCATAAAATCAAAGATAATGCGATGGGATCACACGACAAATGCGAAAAGACGAGGAAGAGGTTCCGAAGCATCTCCACTTTAAAGGATTTAAGGCGACTTGTTACGGAGGAGCGCCGCAGTTAAGGCAAATAGATTAAAATTAAACTTTTTTTTCCCCTCCCCATTTCTGGGCATATTCGGGGTGAAACTCACTAAAACCATTTGATAGTAATTTAGGATATCGTAATAGTAATAATAGCCAGATTTTTAAATAATGCTTTAGTATATTGATCGTTAAAAATATAGTCTTTCTTTATCGAGATTGTGTTTGAGTGCTTTAAACGGTAACTCCCGAAAACGTAATAGCCGGAAACTAACAGACATTCTCTTAAGTGAAGTGAGAAAAATTATACCAGCCGTAAAAGTGAAGTGAATGCATCAATAATACGTAGATGTGCATGCATCTATTCTGAAATTCAAAAAGGGTAGTTTAATAATTGTCAACTTATTTACATACGGAGCAATTAGGTATGAATAATCACTGGAAACTGTAACTAATACAACCAAAACGACTGGATATTGCGACTATGGATTAGTAAGCATGATTTTATTAGTGGATTATAGGAACTGCATTAACACCAGCAGTCATTTTACTCCGAATCAATTCTTAGTGGCAGACATTTAAAATTTCAGTACTGTGCACTAGGTACCTAAATTATTTAGAGAAACAATATATTCTCGACACTAATAGCCTCCACAACGGAGTAAAGGGGTTGGAGAAACTTGGTACAACTCTGCACCTTTTTCTCCCCAAGGTTTCAACTGGTGCTTATTAAAAGGTTAATGACGCATTGAATACGTCTGTAAGTCGTGTCTGAGTATGGTAGGGTCAAACGCTGAACCGTATATTCGGTAATATGTTGTAATATAAGGCAGAAGTCGCAAATCAATCCACCACCCTCCCCCATCCCGGGAGGATAATACCTCACATCCTCCCCTGTTCCCCACCAAAGTCATTTTCATACTGACAATAAGCAAAATGACTATGGGTTGATTGTCATATTGAGCAGCAGAAGAGGATATATAGGCTGTGTACTGAACTGGTCAGGAGAATAGCGTGGTTTCCCCCTGGTTTTGTGGTGACCTTATTAATTAACGGGAACACGTTTTAATTACTATTATCAAGATGGCATAAACGAAGAAAGAGCTACAGAATTCTGTTCCACTCTACAATATTATTGTCTTTTCTGACTCTTTTCTGCCATTAGCACAGCAGTTTGCGTTTATTTTATGAATCCACCTGTCAATTTATAACACTGAAATACACAGTCACTACCGCAATACACACACAGACACACACATACACGCACTAGCCTGTGGGTCTAATCCCCAACATCCAAGGGAGAGCAATTTCCTTTATGCAGGTGTAAATGCTAAATTGCCAGCAATATTCCTCTAGCGCATTTCTTGTTGTGTTCCATAATTTTGTCCCCCACCATTCTTGGTCCAGTAATATTTCCTCAAAAATAAGAGAAATAATGGTTTGGTGCATTAATTTCGTAATTGCGATATAGGACTAATAGGTCATATAGTTAATAACAGACCTATCTATTTAGTAAATTTGTAAAGAGCACTGAGGTGTAAAGAGAAAAAAAGTATTCCGTTATCGTACTGCAATCATAACATGATATATAATGAAGTACGTTATCGTTATTCTTCATAACATCATATATAGCTTAAAATATAATAAGTAATACAATACATGAGTAATAAATACAAAAACAGAATTACTAATTAGACTGACTTTCAACAAAAATATCGCACCCAACACTATGATTTCCCAAACTGCCAGCATGGGAGGCTAATTAAGTGCAGCAGTTAATTTGCCCCAATCACCATTAACTGTGATTTGCGAAGCAAATCTATACGCTACATTGTGACAATTAATGTGATCTTTACCGGGGGGCTTTACAATTGTATACATCGTGTTGTAACTCTAAAATAAAGAACTAAATCTTGTCTTTTACATGGGCTACATTTAGCACTCTCTGTGGCATAATGCTCGAATTCGACATATATACAATAATTAAAATACGGCGCCGAATCCGCTGAAATGCATGTATGTCGAATATGTCAACCGCACGAGAAAAGTAGCGAGGAAACGTGGAATCGGTCACATGATTTCCAGCAAAATCTTTTCCACTTAAGGATATAACTTGCGGAACGTGGCCCTAGGGTGATGTGGTATCTATTTATTTATATTTTTTATTTGTTTATTTAACACGTCTTTGATTGTTTTAAACTTAGACACCCATCAATCTATGAGAACTTAAGTTATAGGCTAATCGGTTTTCTAAAGTGGGCTGTAGTTGAATGACAAATCACTACTAAATCTCTGTTAGATACTTTGGGTTACACTTACCTTGCTTATCTTGTATTTTAACAATCATGTCTATGACCGGCTCCGTCTCTCTGTCCAGCCGCCGGGCAATAACGACATCCCCGCTGTCGCGACTCACCATGACCGGACTGGTCTCGGAACTTGGGTTCATCAGTTCAAAACTGGCCGTTTGAAATTTCACCGGCATAAGATTCATTACAACTGATCCAATACCGGCATCCTCGGACACGTTAATAACCAGGGAGCTATCGGACACCAGGAGGGAGCGGGACCTCCGTGAGATTCCGCGGGCGGACGCGCCGGTGCCGGACGGCTGCGCCGCTGCCCAGAGCCCAGGATTTATCTCGATCTTTAGACTCTTACTTGTGCGGGAGGGCCAGCCGCGGTCTCTGGCAAACACCTCGAAGTTAATCGGGCTGGCAAATCCTAGTATGGAATCTACCAAAATAATATCACCGGTTTTTGGCACAGCATAGAAACTGTTATTTTTTGGAAGTGTGAAGTAAATCAATTCCGCATTTTTGCCACTGTCTATGTCATGGGCTGCCGCCTTGAACACTACAGATCTGAGGGCTGTGGCATCATCCAAAGTTATCTTCACGTCGGAATAGGGAAAGGTGGGCTGGTGGTCGTTCGTGTCCAGTATGTCGATTTTCAGGGACGCGACTTCGGCCACCACAAGGTGAGCGCCATCGCAACTTTGGCAGCATAAACCGAGCCCAATGATGTATTCGGATTGCTCTTCCCTGTCCAGCATTTCTGCGGTTCTCAGCAAGAAATGTCCGCTCTTGTGATGAGCAAAGACGTGGAAGTGGTCGCTGCTTTGCCCCAGGAGTTTTACGTGCCTACCTGCCGCCGCACACCATTTCTGCGCATCTATCCGTCTGAATGGGATGCTAATTCCATTTACCTTGGATCCTGGTGGGCAGTTCTCAAAAACATGCCCGTGGAAGAAAGGCAGCCGCACGTCTGTTTTATTCCCAAAAGTCAAAGTTACGAAACACAGTATTAAAGCAGTCCAAATCATGGCTCTTCGAGGGTGCACCACCGACTACGGACCAAGACTTAGTTTTCTGATAAGTGACCAATACGGAACTGTGCGTTAATCCCGTCGGCATGTACGGATCACGCTGAGCTCGCCGGTCCCCGCGATACACCTGCTCCTCTGCGCAGCCCGATCGCACTGTGAGGGTCGATCTGCTCATGCATCTCTGAAGAAGCGAGACGCACCGGACAGCGCCTCGGCTGGGAGACGGCTTATACTTTCGGGGGAATCCTCGGGGAACCCTGCTCCACGTGACTACAGATGTCCACCCGTAACCAAATATTACTACTCTGTATCCCCCCCCCTCCAACGCCGCATAAATTAAACGGCAAGGGGGAGGAGAAATAAACAAGGGCTGGTTTTAATTCCGCAAAACTAATTATTAAGTAAATAAACCTAACCGATATTTCTGCTTAAGACTAAATTAGACTTAACTTAATCATTTTAAATGCAGACATGAGGGTGGATCGTTATTATGGAGATGTGTCCTACACATACATGACGAGACCTGCAACTTTCATCAAGAACTTTTATTATCCATCATGTAACCATTTCTCTCTGCCCGGATCACTTCGGCTTTAGCCCCCTTACAATATTTTAACCACTCCCACCCCTCTCCACCCCAAGTAAATCTACACTAATTAGTTTAAATAGTGTGTTCATTTTCATTAAAACCAGATGGCCTTGTAATGCTCCCCCCCTTTCAGAGTGAGACTCCTGAGGCACACACACTATGGCCAATTTAGAAACACTAATTAACTGCGCGTCTTTGTACTTGTAGAAGGAAACACTCACTACCCAGGGAAGACATGCAAACTTCACACATACAGAGGCGGCATTCAGAGGTCCAGCCTTGGAAATGTGAGGCAACGCTGCTCCCCACTGAGCCGCCCACAATGTCCATAAAGATGCAAATGTTTCACCCTTGGAAATAAACATATTCATTGCATATACATGTATTTCAGCGGTCAAACGTTTCAGTAGATGTTCCGGAAAATAGATCCTGAAAATGCTTTACATTGTATTTGTATGTAAATATTTACCTATTAAAAATACATGGCAATACATGAAACAAAATATGTGGAATACCAAAGCAGTACTCAAAGTTTAAGAACTGTCGAATTCCTGGATTCGACGAAATGGCCACCATTTGCTCTGATAACAGCTTTACAAACACAAAGCTTTAGAAGGAAATCACTCAATATGCCCACCTCTTCTGCAGCGATTCTGCAAGAAGCAGGGCTGTTTTGCTTTGACTGTACTGTCCATTCCATAAAAGTTTAATCAGACTGAGGTCCGGAGGCCAGGTAAGTCAGGTCATTACTTTGGGTTGATATTCACTTTCCTTCTGTGTGATAGTTCTGTGGCAGTTAGCAGCTGTGTTTTGGGTGCCTTCTTTGCTGAAGAATGAAGGACTACTGCCGTAATCCTGATGGAGTGGCAGTGCTTTGAAGAACGCCGCGTCACGCTCTTTGAAGTTCGCTGTGTCACGCTCTCTGAGATTGTCATGGATTTAGTAAAGATCACCAACTCTGTCACCAGCGGTAACCACAAATTTAGAAGTTATGCACTCATCTGACGCGCAACACACAGCAGTTCGACACAAGTATTTCAAATTTCGTCTCATTAGTCCTTCAGGAAAAGATCCACTGCTGTTTTATGCAGTTTAAAGCACAGATAATTATGGTTCCTACAACACACAGTTACATATTCACATAGTATGTACATATAAAGTCAGCATATACTACTGATAATATCAAAGCAAATGTATGGCTTTGATATCAGATGATACAACATCATACTTGCACCCATATATTCCTGCATACTCTCTCAGTGCTTTATCAATATCCGCTACTGAAATGTGTCCCACTTTCCCTCTGATCTATGTACCTTTATTAAATCGTATACTGTAGTGTGATTCTGATGAGCTTTTAGATGTTTTTATTGCTTTATATAGTATATATTACCATTCATCTATGCATAAAATAGTTAAAGCTTCCACAAACTTTGCAAAATGAAAAAGAAACAGATTTACATTCATTTTTGTCTTTGCACTGGATCTATAAAACAATTCAAAAATGTGATTGAAATCTGCTGAAAGCGGAGCCTGATTTTTCCACATGCCTCGCGTTACAATGCCAACTGCGATCCAAATGTCGATACCCGAGCACCAGCTCAGGGTTACTAGTGAGGGGAGCCTTGTACACGTAACGTCACTCACTGAATGTATTCTGCGGTGCATTCGAACCCGAGAGTGGAATTATGGCGATGGAGTGTGAGGGGGATTAAAGAAACAACACACAGCATTGGCTAAGGCACATCATTCAAGCTGCCATACAAGCATGTCTGCCAACGGCAAATTGTATCCTTGTCAACACTGATGTACCGGATGCTGTAAATGAGGCGACATATGCTTAGCCTTTAAAAAGAAAACTGCCCAACTTTGCAACTCTGCCCAACAACATGAACAGGCCACCGTCCAAATTAGGTATTGATGATAAACCATCCTGGCTGCCCTTCTACACAATATGCATATAAACTGTGAGGTAATGAGACACCGGCTGTTTTGATGAAACAGTGGTGAGCTCTCGGGGGGAGAGGATGGCTCACTAGCCCCCTAATTGAGGTAAAATGGGGCTGACTGCAGGGTTGTATACACAGAGCCACACTCTTCGGATGCATCAAGTAAAGAAGGGTACAGGGCTGCTGCAGAAGGGCAGGATAAAGGACATCTAGAATGCCTGGTCGACGGTAGTGAGGTTCTGAGGATCAGTGAGATGCAGAAGGACTGAGCCAACCCACGCATCTGCAGCAGGACGTGAGCCAACTTGAGATTTTGGGGGGTCTGTACCACATGGATCATCTAGCACAGCACGGTTGGAAGCCCACTGCCGGACTTTGACTGGTGTGGCACAGGGGAGGCTTTCGAAACCCTTTTCTTGCTGCAGGATGAACAGCCAAAGCTGACCTAAGATGTGCATTGACACCAGGCACCCTGGTGTGACACAAAGCTCACTGCACATGCAGATGGATGCCTGGTGTTAAGCTAATACTCATAATAATAATAGCAACTATTTTCTCTGCTGTGACAAAAAATAAAGGAAATTAGGCAGCCATTCTCCTAATGTTTTGTAGCATGTCAGATGGGCTGTATTTGTATTCTAAACAAGTCACGCTGCTTCAAATTACCACAGGATACAGCTCTGAACCAAGATGAAAACATCCATTCATTTAAATGCTCAGGGTGGTTCTCTTTCCACACTGTTCCTGGGCTTTTCCTGATTTTGAAACATTTGCTTTTTCATTTCTCTATTATACATATGACCACAGTAAATGCCTTCTGATTGAGGTCTTAGAACAAGCCCCAAACAATAACCATACTATTAATGAAGGCTGTATCAGTTTTTCACCTTATTAACCACAACTGACATAAATACAGTATTTATTAACGGAAATTCAAACACACATATTGACAATGACGTCCACCTCTTGTTTTTTTTAAAGATAAAGTAACTTTTACATCAACACTGACACTTCAGCAGTGTACTGTTGTATTTCATGTTAATGTGTCTTGTCACTGTGTGCTTTACCCCGATGGTGCCTTCAGCACATGAAAGACAATCAGCAAGCAAACATGCTCATTACACAAACACCAAATAACAGGCCACCTTAAGTGTTCTTTGAATTGCCTATAAAAAAAAGCAATGCTGAATCAAAAAAGGGAATCTATACCGTGATCTTTTTTCCCTCAGAATTTCTTGCTCAGTTCTTTTCTTTTGAGGTTTATTTTCCCTCAAAATGACCTTCAGATCTTTCAAAGTGTTCACAAAGAATCTGAGAAGGTGGCTGCCTATCTTCACAACATCTGTGTGGAGACGCCAATTAAAGTAAATGTCAGTGACGCCGAAACACTCATAACTGTTACCTCCTTCACTCAGCCTGCGAAGCGAGAGCATGTGGAATGCAGAGGAGGCCACGGTAATCCCAAAGCAGCTCACCTAACGGGCATTCGGCAACTTCTAACTTCTCCAGATTCAAGATTAACGGTAAACTTCATTGATCCCAGGAGGAAATTCTTCTGCATGCGGCAGCAAGTATGCAGTGCACAGATGAACATGCATATACTGCAGTGCAAAACAGACAAAGTGCAAAGGCTGTGCAGACAGTGCAGACAGTGCAGACAGTGCAAACAGTGCAGACAGTGCGGTGCAAACTAATTTAAAAGTATGCAGTACACAAGCAGGATATCCTGAAAAACACAATATTGTGGACAAAAAGTAAACAACCTACCAGAAGCAGAATTATTAGGCAATCAGAAAGTAAGTGGATTTTTCTCACTTCATCATCGACAGAAATAATTTTAGAAATTTGCTATTCAATCTATAAAATAAAGGATAATTAGCCATCAGTTGTTCTATACAGTCCACCTCTCCAAGCTTAATGTCCTATATAGGCACCTTTGTCCTTGATGATCATCCAGAGCCTATTATCCATTGAGCCTGTCAAGTTGTTGTATTTATCATGGTTTATATTTGGGGAGGCAGCTAGAACAGCCTCCCAGACACCGCGCTGAGGCGTGTACTGCTTGCCATCTTGACAAATCTCACACCTTAGTAAGCCGCAGTAGTTCTCACTGGGGTTTAAGTCAGACGATGGAGGAGGCCAGGTCATCATTAGATCACCTTTATTGTCTTTCTCGGCCAGCGAATTTATTGAATGCTTTAATGCATGGGATGAGGCATTGTCCTGCATGAATACCATAACCTTTTTGAAAGCTGCTGACCTCTACTTTACCAGTGGTTAAAGAAAGTGTCTTCTAGAAATTGACAGCAGATCTTGGGGTTAATTTTTATATCGTCTTTAACTTGGAAAGGTCTTACAAATTCATCACTGATGATTGCAGCCCACACCAGGCCTCCTCCACCACCTTTTCAGTGTCTGAAGATGTCCATCCATGAACCCATCCATCTGGTCCATCAAGTCTCACTCTCATCTCATCTGTCCACACAACCTTTGTAAAATCAGTCTTGAGTCGTGTTCTATTCCCATTCTTGACATTTGAGCTCGTGTGTCTTATTGAGTGGAGTTTGTATTTGAGCCACTGCACCCTTAGCAATGTCACGTAGCACACTGTACCTAGCAGTTATAAAGATTCCATTCAGATTAAAATTTTGAAAAATGATAGCACTTGATGCTAAAGGCTTACTGGAAGACTCCTGTCGAATTTGACACAAATCTTTGACGGTTAATTTGCATCTTCTTTTCCCTAAATGCTCGCTCTGTACTCTATGGCCGTTGACCACAAAACACATGATCGTATGGCGATCACATTTTAAAAGTCTGCCATTTTCCAGTCTTTTCATCCCTCTGACAGGCACTATTTTGTATTTTTTCTCTCTGTAAAGATCTTTTTGGCCAGTTTTAATAGCAATAATGGTTTGCTTCATAACTATGCACAGGGAACTAGCTACCGTTTCCTGTTTTACTCCATACAGAAAGTACTCAGACAAAACAGTGAGCATGTTCTGTTTCTAAACATTGCATTCCAAATTGGAGATTCATCTGGATAGAAAACACTGGTCTGAAGAGAACATACAAGTAAAATGCACAATTACCTAATAATTCTGCACACAGTGTATATTTATAATGTACATGTAACTAGGTACGTTAAGCTCTGGGGTGTATGAAATACATTTAGACAAGGGAGGTTATTGCTAATTGGACCTGCACAACTTCTAGGCTGATCCAAGGCAGAACCTGAGTTCTCAATGACAATCCAGGAAATTGCATTCCTGTACATCAGACATATGTTTACAGTTCTGCAACAACACAGTTAAAGAAAACTTATAAACTAAATTTAATTTATAAAGCAGCGAAATAGTGCAGTAATACGGGCAGAGGGCAGGACAGATTTCCGCTGATTCAGCTGCATAGAATTAAAGAAGCTATGATTCTTCTTAAGCATTAGTCTTTATGGGCTGAATTCCCAATGCAGTGATTTTGCTGATAAAAACAGAAGCAAAATGCCCCCCCTCCTATGCTGATAGGCAGGCACCTTAGGCAGAGGTGGCAGTGCATGCTTGGAGCAGTCATCAGTGTATCACTTCTTCAGCAGGATCACACACACACTGCTCCAGTCTTAAAACTCTACATGCGGTGGCATTGCTTGGATTCCATCATCTAATATTATGTCAGTGAGAAGAGAGCGTCACTAAAAGGTATTTAAATCATAATCCAACAGATCAGCCTTCAGTTTTTGTTACAGTGTGTCCACCTTCTATCCATCTTCCAGCCACTCGGAAGCACACTGAGGAGGTATCTAGAACCTTCTACAAATCCTACTGTAGGTCTTGCCAGAAATTTAGTTTGCCAACGCCACCTGAACACTGAGCCCTCACAATCCTTCTTGCTTGTCTCTTAGAATTTACACAGCAGGCCTACTTTGGCAGGATCAGGGACGGTACATGGCGTGCCCCTTCATTCTCTCATCCCTGAAAGCTGAGCCATCCTAATCTTTCTCGCTATCTCTTAGAATTTACACAGCAGGCCTATTTTGGCAGGATCAGGGACGGTACAAGGTGTGCCCCTTCATCCTCTCATCCCTGAAAGCTGAGCCCTCCCAATCCTTCTCGCTATCTCTTAGAATTTACAAAGCAGGCCTACTTTGGCAGGATCAGGGACGGTACAAGGTGTGCCCCTTCATCCTTTCATCCCTGAAAGCTGAGCCCTCCCAATCCTTCTCGCTATCTCTTAGAATTTACACAGCAGGCCTACTTTGGCAGGATCAGGGACGGTACAAGGCGTGCCCCTTCATCCTCTCATCCCTGAAAGCTGAGCCCTCCCAATCCTTCTCGCTATCTCTTAGAATTTACAAAGCAG
>JAODJX010000020.1:22952626-22967151 GCA_026776945.1 Isichthys henryi | reverse complement strand
GCCTACTTTGGCAGGATCAGGGACGGTACAAGGTGTGAACCTTCATCCTTTCATCCCTGAAAGCTGAGCCATTTCAAGATGAAACTGATAAGTTGTCCAGGCCCAGTACTTACAGACGGGTGACGTGCGTTTGGTAAAAGAGATAAATCTGACCTGCTCATTCAATATTTACAGGAAGTTTAAAGCCATTAATGAGAAGAAACATAAGAGAGGACATCTACAAGTCTAGGTGAGCCTGGAATGATATATAGTTATGATCACTGGATAAAATCACATTAATAAATGAATAAAATCCTTAATGCAAATCAGCCAGTAGGGATCAAAAAGCATATTCAAAATGCCAGCACAGTACACAAAAACAACAGCTTTTCACTAGCGATGCGGCAGAATTCTCATGGTGGGCAGTTAGAAAACATCACTTGGGAAAAAAAAAAAACATTTCTCTAATTAGCTGAAATCACAGTTCTGAACACATACCCAATTATCTTGTATGTTGTTAAATTAGTTCTCTCTAAATCCGTATATATCGGTCTTGTTTTCCTGAGGACACCAGTAAGAGAATCACCAGTAAAGGTCAATACCAACAACCCAGAAAGAAAGGGTTGACATTTCCTTACAATTTCCCTTATTGAATAATCACTGAAAGACAGCAGCTAACGTGGAACTTTTCAGTCATTTTCACAGATGTTATCTACGACGTTCCTGGAAAAAGTGGAGATGCCAAACGCATTCTTCATACCGTCTTACACTGAGTTACACCTGGTCAAGTCACATCCGATCGCATTTGTGAGGTCCATAGTAAATAATATACACTGATTAAGACATGCCGGAAAGCAGATATAGCGGGACATTAGCAGGTGTGTAACAGATGCAGGAGAATGAACAGCACTGTCAGCCGTATGATGACCCACTATCCCCAATACAGTATGTATACAGTAATGTACAGTACCAGTCAAAAGTCTGGCTACCCCTACACATAGAAAGGATTATTTGTACTATTTTGTACATTTTAGAATAATTATAAAGACTCCTGGGTTGATTTTCCAGCTGTCCTGAAGGAGGTCCCACATATGAGGGGCTTTTCCTTCACTCTCAGGTCAAACTCCTCCCACACCATCTCTGCTGGCTCTAGCTCAGGTGGCCAGGTCATGTGACACAAGACTATCACATGTCCATCAACATACGGCCAAATTCACTTGTGTCCGGTGGTCCGAGTCCCAAATGCAAACGCAAGTCAACACAAGACTGTATTATTATTGCACAATATAAGAAAACATCCAGGATGTAAACTGATACTATCCCATAATTTCCCATGTTTAACACCATTCCTCGACTGCAGACATACAGGCGGTCAGGATGAAACAGTTTTCTGATTTCTTGAAACAAGAGAGGAAAGACATTCTTTCCTAAGGGCTATGGGATTTTCTCTGGCACCCGAAAGGAGACCACAGCTTGGACTGCAACTAAATGAGCTTTAATGGGAAGGTGGGGAAGGCTGCAAGGGGAAGGGGAAGGAGAAGGAAGAAGCACTTTCTGTGGGAGAAGCTTTTGCACGCAATTATGAGCAATTAATTAGGCCCAGAGCAATGTGTCAGCTCCAGCAGCTGGGCAGCCTGGATGCACATGCCAGTCTCTCACAGACAGGAATGGTCGGTGCTAGACACAACAAACTTTAATTGTTTGTTGGTTTGGCATCTTCTCATTTCATAGAATTATTATACGTGACACTTATCTCTGTGATTCATTTTCAATTGCCTGGATCTGCACTGAAGTTTGTAGTGTGTAGCACCTTACGCAAGTACAATATCAGTAAAGGATCTATAACTCATAGGCACGTGACATATTTATCTGTGCTTTGATCGCTATACGACTTCCTGCAGGATTTCATACAGAGCAAATTTTTTCGTGTAAAGGCGCAGCAAAATCACCAAAACATTCACCAGAAAAGAAACATCCATAGACAGCTAATCTACCAACCCTATTTCTGTAAGCGACACAGGGTTTAAAAAATCTGGATCAGAAAGTGTTACAGAAGCCAAATACTCATCACTGAGATTGCAAAGTCTCAGAATGTGCCAGAATGCCTGAAATTCATACACATTCCGACAACAAATCTAATTCAATTCAGGTGACTCACTACTGCAAAATAATGTTTCCAGTGTTGTCTGAGCCTGAAGGACACTCGGGCAGCAGATGTACTACAATGTGTCTTATCTGGTTCTTTCCTTCATCGCAGATGCCAATGACTAGAGAGTCACAATAAAACACTGCAAATTCAACATAAATCCACTGACTATCATCTGATATTTGCACCTGCAGGTGTCACAACCAGCAGCTAAATAGATAAAGGTGGCGGTTTTAAACTGTAGGGCCTGGCATTGGGAATAGCAAATTGATTACCATTCCTCCAGCTATGCAGCAATACTGCCGCATTTATCTTGAAATGTCATGACAAATGAATACATAAAAATCAATGCAGTCGAACACAGGCTTAGAAAACCAGTTCTCGTAATAATAATAACCTGTGGGTATGTAGTCTTTTCTAGTTCGACATGCCACTGATGAGTCATTAGAATTACATCAACAGGAATAACATTAACTATATTATTCCGTTTTTGATCAAGAGTATTATTAGGTATTTGCACGTAACTGCCGAACAAAAAAACACAACTCATATGTTGGACTTGTCATTGTGTATCTTACCACGTGGAAACTGACGATATTAACTTTGAAGTATTAAGCGAAAGCTTGATCTTATGTTCATTTCAACTGTAGGCACTGACTGAAGCACCATTTCTGCCACTATCGTGAGGGCACAACTGTCCATAGTGATCATTCTTTATTAGCATTATGCCAGCAACTGTCCTGCAGATCATATGATGATATGATCACTGGAAAAAGCCATTTCTTTTCTCATGGCTGGAGATCTTTTGGCCCGTCTCCAGTTTATTGCTCTAAAAGAAATTAGACACAGGTGCGATGTGATTAGACAAACTTTGCTGAACGGCACAGTTGACTGATACTTTCCCTGCAGCTCAACACTTATTACGTTACACTTTAGCTATATCATGGCAGAAGCCCTACTCCCGAATGTGGATTTACTGTACGTTTCACTAAGTAACTAAGAAAGCTGTCTACAGTCATGGGGAAAACAAAGATACACCCGCCTTCAAATCTGTTTTTATCTAACTGGGCAAAATAGCAATTGTATGATCCTCACCAACTTCTATAAACAAACAAATCTAACCTTGGGTGGTGGAAAAAAACAAAACAAATTACAATATGTTTTCATTTTTTCCAAAAAGTAGACCCTAAGGTAACATTAGTGATGTTTGACCTAGATCTTGCGTATTCAGCAAGATACAAATTGAAAACCTGTTCATAGAAACACTCAAATTTCAAAAGGACTGTGAAAGATTAAAAAAAAATGTGTTTGCTTGAGGTGGTATTTCTGAGGAGTAGAAAAAGGAGTAATTCACAAAACCGCAATGGGAACAGAACTTGCAAATTATTAGACGCATGGGACTTAGCATTGAGTGCTGATCTCTGGGTTGGTGCTGATTGTCTTATCAATGTTGGGCAAGGTGGTGTGAACGATGATTCTGCTCACACCAAACATGTCTGCCACGAACCTGTAGTCTGCACAAATGGCCAAGATGTGCATGGGCAAAATGCTTCTTAAGCATGGTGGTGGAGGGGAGATGATCTGGGCTTCTTCTGCCGTCATAGAACCTGGGAATCTCAAATATCAAAAAATTGAAGCAATGTCGGTCAAAAGAGGGTCAAAATTTCCCCAAAATGATAAACTGACTGATAAACTTCTACGGAAAATGTTGACTAAGTTTACTAAGTTATTGTTACTAAAGGTGATTCTACATGAATAACAGGGTGTGCTTATTCTTTTCCCGCATGGCTTCTGAATACTGAAATCTCTTCTGTTTTTCTGAGTCTTTGTTTTGTCACTCAAGGTTATATTTGTTTGTTTACAGAAGTTGGTGAGGACCACACACTTCGTATTTAAGCCCTGACAAATAAAGACATAGAATTGAAGGAGGGTGTATTTTCTTTTATCCATGACTGCATGCTTTCCAGATTTTCTGTCTGAAAAAGAGTCGCACACATCAATACCGACATAGATGCTACAAACATCCATCGATATCCAGGGATTTTCTCACCTTGTAACAACTTCTAGTACACAGATAGTCTGTCTTTTCATAAAACCAACTGAGATTATAGTCCATGTTGTTATTTTGGTGATTTTAAATTTCCCAAACTTTCACAAAGTTCAATGATAACTCTTAATAATGATATTAATGATAATGATAATTCTTTCCCAAACATGACCACAAGCATATCTGTTTGATCCATGTCATACTTGCCTAATATATTTCACACTGTTTCTGCAGGACTCCCAATCACTTAGCCGAACATCTTCTCTGAGAACCACAGGGCATCCCTCCACAAACCCATATTTCCTCTTATTGCTGGCTCTGCCTAACTTTGTTCTCTCTAGGTACCTATCACTGTTTCTCTCTTTCCGCAGTCTTTTTCTGTATTTGCCTTCATCACTGTATTTTTTTCCTACATATCCCCAGAAGCCCTCACCCAGGCTGTTGTACCTTTCCAAACTAATTTGCTATTTCCCCCTGTCAAACAGACATACTCATCACTGGATCAGAATTACACTAGTGTGACTCCCCAACACCTTTCTACAAGCTCATTTCTCCATTGTGTCACTCCACCTACCTGTTCTCCCTCTCCCAATAACACACTCCGTCATTGATTGTCACTCTGCCACCTGTGAATGAAAAGCCAGCATGATGTCATCATCCCGCAGGCAGGCAAACAGCCAAAACCTGTTCTGGTTCAGACCAGGTGCTACCTGCAGATAAACAGCATTAGGGCTTTGATACTTCTGGAAAATTCTGCCCTTGCCAACAGGTAGCCAACAGCTCTTCCAATCTTATTAATCAAACTTGGGTGAAGAGTATGAGGTGAGGAGACACAGCTGAAAGACCACGATAAACATGTCCCCCTGACCTTCTCACTGCAGTACAGCCCAAGTGGGATGCCTGGAATATTTATGAGCCCCTCACTTCAGCAGACTGACAAATAAAGGGAGATAACACCGTTGAAACAGAAAACACAACACAAAACACCTAGCAATCAAGCAAGCTAATTGACATGGAGGTAATGTATCACGCGGTGCCCTATCAGGCAATGCTCCTTGTAGCTCTGGTGGAATTGTGTAATGGTCCCAAAGGTGAAATTCCTCACCGAGGTGAGACCAGCACATTGAAAAAAATGTACTTGATAATCTCTGTCATAGAGATGCTTCCAAGCTGTAACTCTGCTGCTGCACCCAGAGTTGGTGACTAATCCAGCACTGCATTGCATTACATAGGACACTTACCCTGGACGTCCCCTCTGGCCAAGATGCCCATTTCAACAAACAAGGTCATCAAAACTACCATCAGATTTCCCTCTCAAGGAAGGGGGATTTCCGTCCCAGGAAAAATGACATCAATATGGTCCAAAGAGACAGCTCTTTAAGGCAAAAAATAATAATAAATTAAATTCAGCACCCCCAAAAGCACTCATTTCAGTCGGGCTGTCGGACTTCATTAATGCACTCAGAAGGAATCCTCACATTGACTATTACCCAGAAAGACCACCGTAATTGAGTCCTTACTTTGTACAATAAATTATGCATTTCACAGACTGGTATAGAATGTTGGAGACTAGCACTATTCCCCAATGCACAACGTCTAAAAATTCATAGAGGAGCATTAGAAACACGAGTCTCACACAGGGATTCATTAGATGAACCACGCACAATCTGAAGCCTTTTCTGACACCTCAGTGGATTAGCTTAATATCAAGTCGAATCGAACCACCTTTTGCTTTGGAAAAAATAAATTTATGACAGCAACAAAAGACACACCACAGAATTGCTTTTGGCTTACATTGTTCGAACTGAGCCATAACATCTGCAATAACATCTGACAGTTATTCATCTGTCAAGCGCCGTTGTCTAAAGCAACTTTTACGCAGGCTAATAAAGCAAATTTTATAGTTAAACTATTACTATTATTATTTACACATTTATACTCTTATTATTATTACTATTATTATTTATTCAGTAGACACTTTGTCCAAATGTGATTTGTGGATCGGACAGAAGGGTGAGACGTTGTGTCTGCAGCATTTGGCATTAAGGACCTGACTCAAGGCCCCAAAAATGACATCATTCTGCCAGCCATGGGATTTAAACCAGCAACCTTCTGATCACAAGCACAGAGACCTAAGCCATATTGTCACCACTGAGCGTACCATACCACCCAAAATATACTAAAATATTACATTATAATGACATTATAAACATTGTGCCACTAAAGAAATAAAAGGAGCATTATCAGTCCATATCCTAAGTTTACCTCAACTAACTTTCATTAGCAAACAAAAGAGCACCCAGTGTAACATATTTGAAGACAGTATACAAGTAACATTTTATTTTGGGCTGAGAGGTGTTGCTGATGAAATCCTTATCAAGATGACTGCATTTAGCAGACACCTTTATCTGGAACAACATGTCTTTGTGACAGCAGGGTCAGCCAGTGTCCCTGGTGAAATTGGGGTTAAGGGCCTTGATCAAGGGTGCAAGAGTGAAATCATTCTGCCAGTCGTGCGATTTAAACCAGCAACCTTCGGACCATGGGCACAGAGTCGTAACCCGCAGAGCAACACACCACCACCGCATACTGACTACGGCTGTTTTGAAATCATCATTTCCTCACAGCACAGTACCAGACATACTTTCATTCTGCAACATTAACCAATCACAGAATGTAATGGCAGAATCAACCAGTAAAACTCGAACCCTGGTCCTGACAGTACGTACCAGCAGGTAAGTACAAAAACTGCCCCAAAATGCTTCAGATTCCTCTAATGTCTTTGTGCATAAATGTTGCATTAAAAACTTTTTCCACAAAAATGAAGAACATATTTTGTTTTTTTGAAACTTTTGCCTTGTTGTTATTTCATTTAAAAAGCACACTGAAATTATCCATTAAAGTGCAAAAAGTTTTCAGCATTCTTCAGCTAAAATATTTGTCAATTTCACCCTCAATTTTCTCAAAAAATTGATAAACAATGAACAATTTGGAAAAGAAAGCTTTTCAGGAGATTCGTCATGAAATCCCACAATCAAAGGCCGTTTCTACCGAGGAAATGTAAGTGAGGTCCCACTCCTCAGGTCAGGGGATACCCAAAGGCCATATCTCAAAAACCATTAAAGGCATTGACCTGAAATTCTGGAACTATTCACAAAGAGGGCATATAGTGTGGTGCCTTTTGGCCTGGAAGCCGATCCACCATGGAGCATACAGTACATGGACACACATTCACCCACAATAAGAATAATTTAAAGTTATCAGTTCATCTATACAAAGAGAAACTGAACTGATGGAGGAAATACATAGGAAGGACAGACTCTACACATCCTGTGCTGGAATCAACCCTGCAATCATTTGGGCGTAACCACCATCCAAAATGCCCCATTATATATTCAGAT
Organism: Isichthys henryi; assembly: GCA_026776945.1. Classification (NCBI taxonomy): domain Eukaryota; kingdom Metazoa; phylum Chordata; class Actinopteri; order Osteoglossiformes; family Mormyridae; genus Isichthys; species Isichthys henryi. The sequence goes on along the minus strand of JAODJX010000020.1, from coordinate 22,959,578 downwards.
AAAATTCATAGCACTGATATAAACTTCATGAATGTCATGTATATTCTGTTTTATTATTCTGACCTGGCATCACAAAAGAAGTAGAAACCCAAGATGACGTTTCCATTTCAGAATAAAGCGATTAATAAGGTCCTGCCTCCCACTTACCCAGAGCATAATGTCTTTTGAATCTTGCAATCAGAATTTCATCTGAGTATTACTCACTCTGAACAATGTAGTCATTGAAAATTTGAGGCCTGACTTGGGCAATCACCTCAGAAAGTGGGCACAGGAGACCTTCGATGACGATTTTTGAGATTTTCTCAATCACCAGCACCGGAGTTTCTTAGTCGGACATGAAGCATCATTTCATTTTTAAAAAGAATATTAATCAATACTAGTGTTGAATATTCATGCACTTTGTAGTGAACCATCTACTACAGGAAAACCATTTACTGTATGTACACACTGTATGCAAATGGGGACTTCAGAAGAAATTAATCCTTCTCAATTCAAGTACAAGCTCAGAAAATGGTGTTTTTCTTTATCTTGGAGACACTCTATTTAAACAGAATAAACACACAGACTCTCTGAAAAAGCACAGAATCCTCACAGACTTAAACCACCATTTCAATGAAGCACTCTGCAGCTTTTCATTCATACGCCTCCTAATCTGTAGAACACCACAGAGTAAGAGAGTGATCACACAGAGGAAGGGCGATTGCTTGGGGACTGTCGGCATTTCTGCTCAATAATGGCAGATTTCAAAGAAGCTTACGATGCTTCTCAATAGTCAATCACGCCTACAATACAATCACAAAGGCAATTGATAAAACTGCAGAGATGTAATCTAAAAAGATGCGCTGCTTAGGTGTTGAACATTGATCGGACCAAAACTCCACATTTATGTAATACATGTATGGGGATTTTAGAAAAAGATATATATATATATATATATATTTACAGTACTGTGCAAAAGTCTTAGGCAGGCAAAGAAAATGATGTTTAGATTATCCTCGTGTTGGTGTAAAACTATGATATTATGCCTGTCAAAGTGTGTCAGCTTCGCCATTTCAGAACCTCTGCTAAAATCAACCTAGCAGCGACCGTCCACTGCAACCGTGTATTTGTTGACTTGGCCACTAGCACACCTCATACAGCTAGTCAATCTGTCATTGACTTTTTAAACCAATACATTTAATTATTTAATTGAGCTGTTGGTGAAATTTAACCATATCATGGAACGGCTGAGGTGCCCCTGAGGAGAAGTTTGGGAACTGAAGCAGTGTTCATCTAGCCGTCCAACTAGATATCAGTAACTTTTTACAAAACAGAAGAAATTATTACTAGTTTTTATTGTCACTCATCCAGTAACAAACAGTAATAAACATTATTTTCAAGTACACATGTAGCTAGAACTCGATTTCATGTGATGCAAATAATGTAGAATTTGAATTGCTGCAAGAGCATGAATTTTTTATAGTAGAATTATGAAATCATGAAGAGATACGGCTGATTAACGAAAAGAAAAAAAAAAACATGCAACAACCAAGGCAAACAAATACAATATGTGATGGAAAAACCCTCTAATGGGTAGACCGTCGTTTCCCAATACTTTTCAGAAACTGTTACTGTTAAACCTGATTCAACCTTGCATTTACATTTAGAAATAGTAAACTGCACAAACACAGTGAGCTGGCAGGGGGCAGCATAACAGTCCAGGGCAGGACGTAGATGCTCCTACGTGTTTTGCAAGGGCTAACAATTATAGACCAAAGGTCGAGGAATTCAAAAACCCAGCTGGCCATCAGTAACTTGACTTTTGAGGGCCATCTGAGTGAACAGGGATGTGTGTAGGTAAACAGAAATGAGGAAAGTCAGGAGGATGGAAATGAAATGGGTTTGGCTGGCTTTTCTTAAAGGGCCATTAGCTTCATTTGTTGTTGAGCTGCTTATTTTTTCCTACTTTTCTGCTATGCTGAACCATTAACCCTTTCGTGAGATTGACTTATGATGATTAAGTTTATATGCCTGAAATATAAGTAGTTAGTACTTGATCTTACCAGACAAACTTTGTACGGCCGGTGAAATGGACAAACAATCCATGGCATGATGTGATTTGGGGAAATTAACCTCTTCCATGTCCTGTCCAGGCAGGGAGAAGAAACCTGCAATTAAAAAGCATCTGACTTCCTGTAAGCTGTGAATATAGTGTAATTGCAGTAAAGCCAGTGGTGATTAGGCAGGCAGATTATATTTATCTAACACCTTATGCTTAACTAGCTGGCAGTGAAACATTACTGTTCTCATCTGAGATGTGTGGCCCAGGGATGTAAAAAACAGGATTCCTACTTGTGGAGTGTCTTTCCGGGGGGGTTCAAACAGCTGCTGAATTTCACCTATATGTCAGTTTTGGTGTTTTTTCAGGGGTAAAAAGAACAGGCCACAGTAACTGTAAGAATGAACCAATTTGTCATGTGCCCTCTGCATCTCAGTCTATGAATATTACCATCAGTGGTGCCTGTAAATAACTTCACCCCCAGTGGTTCTCAGTCCTGTTCCTGGTGGCCCCCCTCCCACTCCTCCCTGCCAAATGTTTTAATTCCAGTTCACACTGCCTTCAACCTGCCACACTCATTATTAGCTTATTAAGGACCACCTGAGCCTGATTAAGGTAGGGTTAGAATGAAAACACTCGGGGGGGGGGGGGCATGAGAACCACCGCCCAAACACCAGTAACCTGCACTGGAGCTGCTTCGACTCACTATATTTATGAATCTGCCATGAATGAAGTTGTTGATCCTATCAGCCTATGAAGGACGTGAGGGAAAGCTATACAAAAAAAAATATAAGTGCGTTCGTGGCAGTCATCCTTCAGTGACCCCAGCAGACCGGAGGCAGTGCTTCCTGCAGGGCAGTCGTCCTCCAGAAGGCTGGAGGCAGTGCTTCCTGCAGGGCAGTCGTCCTCCAGCAGACCGGAGGTAGTTCTTCCTGCAGGGCAGTTGTACTCCAGTGACCCCAGCAGGCCGGAGGCAGTGCTTCCTGCAGGGCAGTCGTCCTCCAGTGACCCCAGCAGGCCGGAGGCAGTGCTTCCTGCAGGGCAGTTGTACTCCAGTGACCCCAGCAGGCCGGAGGCAGTGCTTCCTGCAGGGCAGTCGTCCTTCCTTTTTACCTGCAAAATCCACACATACGCACTTGGCTTCCCTCTTATTTTACCCCCAAGTTCATACCAGCCTGGGCTTTAAACCAGGCCAGGGAGATTGTTCCCTCAGAACTTTGTGAGGCTGGTGACGAGGAAGCAACAGTTCCCACTGCTGGGGTCACTGCAGCCCCCCTACAGGACTGTCTCCTGACAGTACGTACAGTATACATATACACTCACAGTGGCAAGATTGGGACACCAATAAAATACACTCATACATACATATATACATACAATACTGTGCAAAAGTCTTAGGCAGCGAAAGAAAATGTTTAAATGATCTTCATACTGGCGTAAAACTATGATATTATGCCTGTAAAAGTGTGTGAGCTTCGCCACTTCAAACCCTCTGCTAAAATCACCCCAGTATTTAGACTAACTGTCCAATACACATGTGTATTTTTGGATTTGACCAAGATCACACCTCGTATAGCTGACCAATATCTCATTGACTTTTTAACTAATTAAATTAATTAAGTGAGCTGGTGGTGAAATTTAACAAATGCATGGGATGGCTAGGGTTCCCATGGGGAGAGGGTTGGGAACTAACTATCCAACAAAATATCTGCGACATTTGGAGAACAGAAGAAATTCTTACTAGTTTTTATTGTGTAATTGTTTTTTTTTTACTGTCTTAATTTGCATGTGTTCTTTAGCTAAATTTTGTTATTTTGTTCTAGTAAAAGTGCACTCAGTGTCCAGATAAACAGTCCATTTGATTGCCTACAACTTCTGCACAGTAGTGTATATGCAGTATATATATTATATATTAATGTATACATTTCTTAACATCAGAGTGTCTCTATATTTTGGCACATGAGATGTAAGACATTTAAGGTCTTTTTTTAAAACCACTGTTCATGAAATTCTGGACCATCACTGCATCAAGGCCTTTATTTTGAGGGCGGTAATCGTGGTGTAAACGCCAGGGTATGTTCACACATGTCAGATCAAGTGCATATGTCCTGTCTCCCAGATTTTTGTTTTTATATAAATTCTAAGTTGCTAATTAGTGTTAGCTTTCTACCGAGCAAGCCAGAGATTCATATCATATATTGCCCATAATTTAAAACATTCCACCATTAACACAGATTTCTTCACTGTGTGTGTGTGTGTGTGTGTGTATATATATCCATCCATCCATCCATCCATCCATCCATCCATTTTCCAAACCGCTTATCCTACTGGGTTGCGGGGGGTCTGGAGCCTATCCCGGAAGCAGCGGGCACCAGGCAGGTAACAACCCCGGATGGGGGGCCAGCCCATCGCCAGGCACACCCACACACCATTCACTCACACATTCATACCTACGGGCAATTTAGCAACTCCAATTAGCCTCAGCATGTCTTTTGACTGTGGGGGGAAACCGGATATATATGAAAAATTGAGAGAAGACATTTGTTTAGACATTAATGGCTGTGTGTTTGGTTATTATAAGGGGACCGCAAATTTACACTGTTATACAAGCTGTACAATGATTATTTTACATTGTATCAAAGTGTCATATCTTCTGTGTTGTCCCATGAAAAGATAAAATACATTTTTTACCAGAATGTGAGGGGTGTACTCACTTTAGTGAGATACTGTGCGTGTGTGTATATGTTTTCTCCGACATTTGTATTTTTATTTATAAAAAGAGATGACATCAGTATGACTCCAAATGGCTGATAGCGATGTTGCCACAGTATATGACACAAGATAGATGGAGACGGTACATGCAAGATGTCTTGAAAACTACACAAACCGGAACCCAGAATCAGAACAAAGCGATTCTTATTTACTGTGGACATCAGCTCCTTTGTATCTGATGTACAGAGCCAATTCGAATGGAATATGTTGCCTATTCATTCAGTGAAATGGTATGACTAGTGTTTTGTTACCGTGTTTAAAATCCCCAGCACCTCTGCCTTGGAGGTCGGGGTTGATACGAATGTGGCTATGTGATCGCCTGGCGCTGAACTGCAGCCTGCGGGGCCTCGCACTTCGAACGCAGCTGCCATGACTGAGCAGTGCAGACCCACTGGGGATCCTGTCGCCATTTCTCACACTGCATGTGCGACTCGAATACCCTTAATACCTGCCGCGACTCTTTTTATAGTTTTGTGACAAACAGCACAGCGGTTTTCATGCTTGTCTTTTTCAGAAATCTTGGCGTTTGACATCCAATTAGTCAGCTACCGGCATCCCACCTTAGGGACATTGATTTCAGGGAGGCAGATGAGGGGCATCCGGGAAGCTGGGTGTGCTGGTTAATGCTTGGCTGTTAGTAAGGTAATACCATATATATATATATAGCTGACTGGGCTGGGGGGGGCAAAAATTGCTGACTGGTGCTAGAGAGAGGTGGTAAAATTTGGAGAGGTACACGAGAGCAGCAGTAAAACTTCTTGCCTGGTGATTTTTCCGTCCCTGAATTGTGGAATGACAGATTTCCGGGATATTTCCACATGATTTGCAGGTGTCAGGGACAGTGTTGAAGGTCCAATAAAAATCTCCAGCCCAAGGTCTGCTTCAGGTCCACCTAACGGAAGGTGAAACTAGCCCAATATTTAAAATCATAAAGAAATAAACCGGTATTTTCCACGAAAATCACATTCAAATGTTCAACATTTTTAAAACCACAGTTAAACATAATGAAGTCACGTAAACGGACACAATCTCTTTTCCCGGGGTTGCCAGCTATGGTAAGCTGGTTGATGTGAGACTTCCAATTTCAGACAAGTCCGCGCACGCATTTACATTTAAGTAACCATATTGTTACCTTACAAATAGTCCATAGGGTTTGCAAACTACCTCAACACTTCTGATGTAGCTAATTTGGGTTTATAACGGAATAATTTAAATTTGCCCTAAGACTTCTTACCTAAACGTGAGAGTTTGAACGCGTGAGTGTCACGCCAGACGCGTGAGAGTGTGAGTGCATGAGTGTCACGCCAGACGCGTGAGAGTTTGAGCGCATGAGTGTCACGCCAGACACGTGGAGCTTGCAACGTTGTTTTCCGTGCGCGTCTGTCTCCGACTTTGGGTAGCTATTGATTCAGTATTACTCAGGATTAGGAACCTCTAGCATTCATAATAATACATTTATTTTTCCCACTTACAATCCGCTGCCACGGAACATTATGAAAGCAGCCCAACATCCCGCACCGCTTGACCTCCTAATATTTACCTACAACTGTATTTTCAAAATAGCCCAATTGAGTGGGAAAACCGCGGACCGGGCAACTCTGGGCAGGGAGCTACTGTCAATTTTCGGGAGACTCCCCGAGCTTTCGGGAGAGGTGAGATGTCTGCAGCTGGGTACCCTAGCTACCATGTAAGCTGCCTCTGAAGAGCCCATCCCGGTACCAAAAACTGATCTTTATCAGCGTAAACTGCTGTCCACGAGGAAGAAGGCGGGCACTTGTCTCCCCATGCATATCCACCAGCCAGCGCAATGATGTAGCGTTTGCATTAAGATTACTAATAGTTAAATAAGCACAAATATCAGTCAGAAAATATGTTTTTATGATAACGTTTTAACTTAACTTGTTAAGGACCTGCAAATAATCCTATGACATAGTTTCTTTTTAGTTGATAAATATATTTTTAATTTGTCCATTTCCATGAAAAGGGCCTGTCTTTGGTAGGTATTCAAAGAATCTAAGGACATAAATCAAAGTTCCTTGAAAAGTAGATCTAAATTCACCATGGTTTATCCATCCATCCATTTTCCAAACCGCTTATCCTTACCGGGTCGCGGGGGGTCCGGAGCCTATCCCGGAAGCAATG
>JAODJX010000020.1:22928165-22948171 GCA_026776945.1 Isichthys henryi | reverse complement strand
ATCGAGTGTAAACACCATGCAAGCTGGAGTAAGAATGTCATATCCAGTGTAGACACCGTGCAAGTTAAGAATGTCATATTGAGGATAAAAAAGACATTCATTCACACGCAAGGCCACAGGTACCAGGATGAATTTGAAACTCAAATCGTAGGAAGACTCTAAAACGTTGAAGCGAACAGTTGGCAGGGTTGATCTGCACAGGGGGATTTATACTGACAGGGGCTGGACTTATATTTACATTTGTTTATTTAGCAGCCACTTTTATCCCAAAGCAATGTACAATTGAGAAGGCAGGGTTAGATGGTCCCTGGAGCAATTAAGGGCAAAGCTCAAAGAAGATTGAAATCACTCAGCCAACCCTCGCATATCAACCGGTGGCCTTGCGATCACAGACACAACCTTGTAACCTCCTGAGCTGCATAAGACCCCCTATGGAACAGGCCATGGACATCAGGCACGGAAATCATGTGATCCACATGTGGCCCCTGCCTGGTGTAGAGCTGCTCACACCAGTCATCTTTCATCTGAAGACCATCAATCATCCATCACACCTTCAGCATGCACATGTACATCTATTATATCCCTCGCACAGTATTAGTCTTTTGTTTTAATAACTGAGCTGAATTTTATCTGGCAAAATAAGTCTTTGCTAAACAATCTGAAGTAATCATGTTGATAAGGGCAGTATATTAATGTAAACTGCACTGAGCAGAGACAAAACTCAAGGAAAAGCCGCACAAGGAGAGGACAGGGGTCCATTGCAGGGCCAACACCTACACACCGAGAACACACTCAACAAGGGATAATGTACAGTCACTAATCGCCATACATGGCCCAAGAGAAAATTAAAAAAGGGTCAACTGGACATGTGGAGGACAGCCAGGTTTCTCATGGATGCAAAAGCAGAACCTTAGAGCTGTGAACATGACCCTCTGCACTGCATCCCCAAGGCAGCACATCTTTTAATTAAAAGCATCATCAAGCTCTTAGGATTTTTTGTTATTGATTTGACTGATTGCTGAGTCATATTAGGCTCGTGTTAGCTGTATACAGCCTCCATTGTTTTGTTCCCATTTTGCTTTATCAAACAAGGTGAACACCTATGCCAACGGTGGTCAATCTTATCTAGAATGGGCCATTGTCTGAGCTGGTTTTCATTGCTACTCCATATGTAGATTACCAGTTTTTTACGACTGGTTAGCTAAAGAGTTCTCACACCTGGGTTTGAAGAGCTAAGCCAAAGGTTATCCCCAAAACCTGCACACACACTGGCCCTTTGCGGATAAGACTGACCTGAGCTGTGCATACTGGTTCTAAGAATGATCGGCTTCAATAGCCAAGCTTCACAGTATTGAATCCATCCCTTACCTTTCTTGCGCCTAGAGGTCCCCAGTCACTTGTGGGGAAAATCTCCCCGCATGAACCATCAGCTTCATCCTGGAGGTGGCGCAGTACAGTTCCAATAGCTCACAGGAAAAAAAAATATATGGCTTGTGCTGAGCCGCCACAAAGCAGCAGTATGTCACAGAGCCGCACAGCCCAGGGCAGCAGAGGAGTCATCGCGGTGCTGGAGTATAACAAACAGCTGAAACGGACAAAAAAGGAGACGCTTTAACATTATTCACCCTTGAGAATTCATACAGAACACGATGTCTCGCTTCACAGGTTATTCCCGGGCTGTTAACTGACTTCACAAAGCACGGCTCAGAAAATTTCCTAAAAGCCTACAATATGTGGCATGTTCTTTTCATGACTTGCTCAGCGACTGTGTGCGTCGTATCCACGCTGGCACTTCTCAGGATCTTAGGTCTGGTCTGATCAGAGATGTCTTCCACACGTAAGACCCATAAGAAACTGTTCCTTTACAAACTGCCGTTCTAGGAAGCTGTCACCACTGAATGTCCTTTTCATATGAGGTGTCCAGTTGGTGGACATGGCTATCCCAATTGCCATGGAAACACGGTGTATGCAAAAGCATGGAAGTGGGGAAAAAATATATTTTACAGTCTTTCTCCATAATAATATCCATCCATCCATGACTTATCCAGGTCTGGGTCAGGGGGCAGCAGTCTAAGCAAAGATGACCAGACTTCCCTCTCCTTGCCCCCCTCCTCCAGCTCCTCTGGGGGAATACCGTGGTATTCCCAGGCCAGCTGAGATATATAATCTGTCTAGCATGTCCTGGGTCTCCAAGTTGGACATCCTTAAAGCACCTCCTCAGGGAGGCATCCTAGACAGATGCCCAGAAAACCTCAATAAGCTCCTGTCTTGGTGAAATGCAGGGGGGCAGTGGCTCTACTCTGAGCTCCCTGCCCAATCGCTAAGGCTGAGCCCAGGCACCCTATGAAAGAAGCTCAATTCCAGCACTTGCATCTGTGATTTTCCATAATAATATACAAACCTAATTTAAAAGTGTGGCGTATTTCACGCTAACTGTCATGATCGGTACTAAAACCACTGTGTGCGTTTGGTCTTTAGGCAAACTGTCTGAATCTTGTATTAAAAACTGCCATGTTCCAGAACACAAAAACATACATGAAGCTGTGATCCTGCTAAACTGTGACCACAAATCTCCACCAAAACAGACAGACTTTAGGTAGATAACATACGACAGGTGACATTTGAAGCACTTTACATTTGATATAGAGTAAATCAACAATTACAAAGCGATTATAGCAGGAGTTTTGTACGTTAGACATCTGTCGCTTTCTGCTAATGAAATACGAGTGCTTTACTAATTATTTTATATAGCCTATTTCTACAAACCTTATATACGGTAGTTATCAAGCAGCCCTGCATTCATCTTGGTATTTTTTTTTCCCTGAGTTCCTTTTAGTCTTGATCATCTTTTTTTAATTATACACACTCAGAATAGTTGTGTGTTGACCTGAAGCTTTATATAAAAGTACTGGTTAAGAGAATAAATGTTATGTAAATGTACCGCGTTCTGCCAAATTGCATGAAGTGCACAGCTAAATGTGCTGGATTTCTGCCTCCCTGATGGCACCTTCCAAAGCAAAGTACCTCCAGAAAACAGGCTAAAGAGGTGAAGAGAGACTCGGCTGGAAATGCGACGGCTTTGCGAAAAAGCAACAGCGCAGCTTTACTTGCCAGAAGAGCCACGGAGAAGCAAAACTGATACATTTCTACTTGCACATGCCTTCAGTTTGATTTTTTACTTTTAATTCAATAAGAAAGCTGTGAAAAATATATTTTTATACCATATGGGAAGACTAGTGTCAAGCATATTGGGTGAAAACTATCAGTCTATTCACAGACCGTCAATTTTTTATGTAAAAAATGTCTCGTACACTGTATACCAGTAAATGATTCAGGCAAGGTAACATTGTTTTGCCTATTGCCTTTTACGAATTAACTTTTTCCGTTTAAGCAATTGCACATACTGTAAAAGAAAATACTAATGTTTATAGCCTTGTGTGTGTAACAAATGTACTGTATACAGCTCTGTAAAAAATTAAGAAACCACAGCACAATTTTTTGTCTCATTCATTTCGCAATTAATGGATGTGCGTCTCAGTTATATGCAGGTCTTTGCAAACTGTGCCCTACTTCCTCCCTGCTTTTCATTGATAAAGGGCTTCTTCCTTCCTTTATGGGCTTCTAGGAGCCTGTTATTCACTGTCCTAGCAGTGCACTTCACACCTGCACTCAATGTTTCCCGTTCTTTTTGAAGGTCACTTGATGTCATCCTCCGATTCACGAGGAACTGCAGGATAAGTTGATGATCATCTCTGGCATTAGAAAGTTGTTTCTGCCCTCACCCTGGCTGGTTTATGGTCGTTCCCAGTATCTCCTGTTTCACCTTGTTCTTGTGTACTGCTGTCTTAGAAATGTTGAGGCTGGAAGCAACCTGCCCTGTGGCCTTCTGCCAGCAGAACCAGGATTAAACCAGGATATAAAACTGCTGATTTTTAAAAAAACATATAAAGTCATCTCAAGATTTTTTTCCTGAGCTATATATATAAATGCTGCATTTTAACCTTGTTGGTCTAATAAAATCATTATCTCCTGACATAATGGAGAAGGAGGAAGAGAACAATATACTAGAACTTCATGCACAACATTATTGTGAAAGGTCTTCACCATCCTTTCCAATTAATCACAGCCTATCACTGGTGTCCTTTGATTGCGCAAATATTCTGTCAAACTCTCTGCTTGTCAAACTCTCTCCATTAAAGTGTCACTCATTCAAAACCATGTCATTGTTTTATTTTTTGCTTTGTAACCGAACAAAATTGTACCAATACAACAACTGATTTAGTCAGACGTCTGGCTTTCAGTCATTGTGGCAGATTCACGCATTGGCGTTTACCAAAAGCCAGCTTTCCGCAGCACCCATGTTGACTCAAAGAAATGACTTTGCTGCAAGATGGGGACCAACATTGTTTCTGATTCATACACTTTTCACTAGTATTTGCGATCCAGGCTGATCCAGAGCCTTATTTTTAATTATATTTTTCCATCCGTCCGTCCGTCCGTCCATCCATCCATCCATCTTCTAACGACTTATCCTGGTCAGGGTCTTTTTTATTATTTATTGATTTTTTCTGAAGTTTCAAGATTTATTTGTCCCATGCATAGTTACACAGGTGCAACTCGCAGTGAAACGCAAATCTGGTAATCAGGTTACTCCGCAGACTGTGAAGCAAAACAACACTTAAAAAAAACGAATAAAAAATAAATTAGATTAAATGGTTTAAAGTGGAGAGAGGTAGCAAGATGGATAAAAAGTTAAGTGAGACAATATATATACAGAAGTGATATTTAAGGCATTAATTCCAATACTGTATATACTGTACAAATATGTACATTGTTTCCAAACAAATATAGTTAAATTCTACCCTGGGATCTTTATGTTTGTCTCTCAGTCAGACAATAACTATGGTACTTTGCAGAAAGAAGATCAGTCAATCTGCATTACATTGCAGTTTATTTATTCTGACATGCTATTCAGTGGGAGTTATACAAAAAAAAAACAGCATTACCTTATGTTGACACAGTGAGCTGTGGTAAATTGCAAGGGGGGGGATAGATTTAATGTGTTATTAACGAGGAACCTAAATCCCGACCCAACCAACAATCCTAGATTTACTTGCTCCAAAAAACCCCCCAGAGTTTTTAACTATAACTGTCAGTGTTAAAAACCAGTCATAAGTCAAACAACTATGCATTACTCATAAGACACAAGTCTGGAGGTAAGAAACGCATGTGGCACGACTGCCTATCTGTAATTTCTACAGTATCGGTACTTAAGCACTCATGTGCCCCGAATTCATAATGAACTATGTACTTACAGCCAAACTGTAAGGCAGCCTACAGACATAGCATCACGGAGGATAAAGGACCAAAAATAAGCATAATCTCAGCTACAATGATGGAAATAAAATGATACCGCATTCATTATCGAGTTACCATAGCTGTGCACTGAGCCCACCCAACAAAAAGCACCCCTGTTATTTATAAGATATAATATACATGTTTATATTCAATTGTCTAATTAGCCAAAAGACTGAAAAGTACTAGATACATTCAATTTGTATATTTTTCTATAATACCACTCATTAAACAAGTTTCATGGTCAATCAAATTATTTACAGCGAAACCTTTCAAAATAATTAGCCACCATTTCATGAAGCATGGAGAATTAAGCGGTTACTTACTGTCACCAGCTAGCAACGTGACAGGATTATGAAGGAGTGACAACGCAGGACAGGCACGTGGCCCAGATCATGCTGTGTCCCCAGCTGACAGGTTTTAAATTCAGGAAGGGATATACCTCCTCTTGGCAGACTATAGCTGGAAAATATATGTAGTTAAATGTTTTAAATTTTGAGTATTGATTAGTGGTCCTGCTGCTGGATGGGGCCAACCAGTAGCATGCTTTGGTAATAAAGAAAGCTAGAATGAAACACACAAGGTCTGTTTGGATCATTATTCTGTCAGATCGTTCACCAGTGTCCTCTATATACGCGTTCAGGACCTTACATAACTGCATTAACGGTTGTTGTAATATATAAGGCCCTCTGGCATTACTGTTCCTCTACCTGCTGCTACATTTACATTCACATGTGGTCAGGAGACCCGCATCTCAGCATGCTTCGCTTTTTAATGCAAGCACTTCTCTTTCTTAGCTTTTTTTTTCTTCTTAGGACACATTCCATCTTCTGAAGTAACCCTCCCAGCACCCCTCTCCCGCTTGGCAGCAGCGCCGAATTTGCATTTTACTTACGAAACCATTAAATAAACGCCAGTTGTACCGTTTGAGTCTGCAAAAGGAGATATCAGTATTCACACGACTCCAAAGCTGGCAAACCAAATATAATTGCTTGCACAAGACATTTTAAAATATAATGTTAATTAGCTTTGTTAGGTGCTCCATAGCAGAATGATGTCAAAATAAACAGTTCTTAATTACATCCACAGAGAATTCTCCTTATAAACGTCTAATTGATGTAGCAAATTAATTCAGCCTCATAAAACTGTTCTTCTGACTTTTTTTATGAGAAAAAAACCTGACCTGAACATAACAACTGGGACAGAGAAGCACCTGTATCGGAATTCTGAGGATCGCTTGTAGAATGACCACGGATCTATTGCCATTTTCCATCGGAGCCAAGATTGTATCCACAGATGCCTCAGGGATATGAAGTCAGTCTCAGAAACGTATTGTAGAGAAGGCCTTATTACCGCCAGTTTTAAAGCTCTTAAAACAAATCCATTTTTTATTTCTTTAATACATCACAGCCTATCCACCCAAAGGTCCAGTTTGTCATCTGATGTCTTTGTGAGATTATCGATTAGTCTAAGACTGCCAGAAACAGAATTTAGGATACGATTACGGGAGTTTTCTCTTGTACAATAACTACTTAAAATATAAAGAAAAAGTAGAGTCAAGTTAATGTTGAACTTATTTTACAACATGGCACATCTTGCTAATGCACTGCAAAGTTCAGCTTCATAAATATATTACAAATGGAAAAACTAAACTCATAAATATGCAAGATGTTATTTATAGTACATGTCATTTTATCAAGATCAAAGGTGGGAAAAAATCCTACAAAACCTTCATTCAAAGTCTTCAATTTGGCTGCTTAGGGTTGAAATGCATCAGGGTTTCTCAACCAATCTGCTATCAGCAACCCCGCTATCACATTTATTTAAGTATCATTTTTGTAAAATATTGACATTTTTTTCCATTTTTCAGTTCCCTTTAGAAAAATCACTGCCAGTTTTTATTTGTTTGCTCACTTGTAAACAGGAGGAGGACGAAACATGCCCTTCACTGGATTTTGCACTAAGAAGTTGGGAACAGTTTGCACAAAACAGTGCACATTGACCTTAAAGGTAACCTGCACTCCTCTATTTGTGGAAATTTGCAATCCGGAATGACACTGTTTCTAAACTCCTAATCCATACTTCTTAAACTGCCAGTTGTTCATATGGCTGCATATTCAACATTTTGGATTTTTTTGAGTAAATTTGCACTTTGCCTTCCTTAAGCCAAACATCACATTGGTGTTTTGAGGAGATACGCAGTGACGATGCAGCAATGACATGTAGGAGTCATCAACCTCATTATAATCATAATTCATTAATAATTGTTAAATAATTTAGGTTGCCTTCCATTTAGTGCAGAAACATTGATTTCTGTTCTTCTTTAGCTGATATGATTCTCTATATAAACCTACAAGATTCTGGAAAATTATTGTATATCCACCGTAAATAAGTTTAAAGAAGAAAAAATGAGGGAGAGCAAGCTCTCATTAACCTTGCTGAGACTTGGGTGTCATGTTTCCAGTAGGTCCTCCCTGAAATGCGAGGCGTTACTGACTGCAGTGCTGGCTGCGGACAAGATGAGGGAATTTATATGCGAAAGACCGTCCTCGTTAGTGCCGATTAATTAGAGGCAGGCTCCCGAGCGCTTTGCTAACAATCAGAACAGGAGACCCTTCACTGTGCCATGTAGCTGTGGGAATGTAAACAGATAGGGGGTGGGGGAGGGAGCCATCAGGGATGGTGGACTCCTGGAATCGTGGAGATACAGCTAGTTAGGTTAGAGGGCGTGGGGGGAGTCAACCAAGAGGAGAGAGGAAACTCAACAGGGAGGGTATGAATAGCACAGAGGACAAAGTGGAAAGTGAGTAGGTTCCAGACAGTATTTTGGTAAGAAGCAGGGGGGGGGAGGCATTTGATCCTGATCCCTACACCGTCCCACTCCTCTTGCCGCCAGATGACAGAGATTACGTGGCCCATCCCTGCCTTCCGAGATGATTCTCGGTCGGCGGGCGTTTGCCAGTATCGACATGATAACAGGCACGATGGCGGGAGACAGGGGTGTCTTTCTGGCTCAGCCGGGCCGACGGCTGTGCTCCTGAGACATGCTGATGCGCTTTCTGCCACGCAGGAGCACATGTGAGCGGTGGGAGCCATCCTTTTCCGTACCGCACTGCACCCGACGGCTGCAAAGGAAAGCAGACAGTGAGTCGTTTTAACTTAACATTCCGTCTTTCCCTTCCAATACAGACATCTCACATTCAGTGTCCTAAGCAGTGGAAGCAGCAATATCAATGTATCCACCTTCAGACCACTTATCTAGTACACGCTTGCTGGGTGGGTGGAGCCTATCCCATGGGATACTCTCTGGAGATGGGATGTCAGTCCATCGCAGACAGGGGATTGGCCTGAAATTCTTGGCTCCCACGTCACCAGCATCACCTCTGGAGATTTTGCCGACCAGGACAGTAGGCTTTTGCAGCCCTTTAAAGTGACTGGCCCACTGCATCTGCCAGGGAAGCCACGCCCCACAGGTGGCCCTGATTGCAATTGATTTAGATGCATCATTTCCCATATCTGTGTTTCCATATAAGGGACGAACCATGACGAGGTGTGTTTATATGAGAATAGTCAATGACAGCTTGGTGCAATGCTAAGCAAGTTGTCCTTGAATACTTAGTATACGACACACCTCAAAGTGGTTTGTCTCCTTTACCCCATGCCTAACAATCAAACAATAATACTTCAAAGGGTCAGCTGGATGCACACATGGTCATGCGGTCCTGACCCCATGAGCTCAAGCACGTTAACACAGTGTCATACCAAAGATACTCTCCTACATACACAGACAAGGCCCAGTACACAAACGTCTGCACCTGCAAGTAATCACACAGCACCGAATACCTCCTTCATTTCTCAACTCTTCTGGAAAGTGTCCTTTATAAGTGCACGGATTTTACTGTACCGTCCATTTACAGAAATACGTATGCATTGCACATTCCAAAGCGTCATTGCAATACGTAGCCGTGGACTTGGAAAAGGGTAGATCGAACACAGATATTATTTATATCCACGGAGCCAGAAGGCCAGAAGCCTGAAGGAGGACTTAAACAAGGAGAGGAAATAAGTCTGGTGTTAAGTGGGGTGGGTACAAGTGCTGTAAGCTGCCCTAAAATCAGCTGTATATGCTGGGTTGGGGGTGTCACGATCAGTGTATCTCCAGTGCAGTGACGTCACAGACCCTAACAAACAAGGCGATGTTTGTATATGGGGAGATGTCAGTGATCCATTAGCAAGGAACTGGCCAGACACACCACACACACTCACCTTACTGTTGTCAGCCTCATTAACAAGTAATGTTACTTTAAAAGAGTGCGTATGTGCAAGACTGATCAATAAATCATGCTGAGTTTTTCAGGCGCCCTTTGGGACCAATCAAGTTAAAACGGCAGTCTTCAAACAAAAAATAATAAACTTAAAGCCGTAAAATATTTTAATACTTGTTTCAGAAAAGCTGCTTTCATTACGCAATTATTTCAGAATATGTGAAATAATGTCAGAAGTGGTAGCAGAAAAACAACATTTGAATCTCAGCCACGGCCAGGCCCAAAATGTCTGTTCTGTGAGAATCCTCAAGTTAACTGCGGCCCTTTGCTGTCAATTAAAAACGACTTTACCTGTTTTAAACACTCGGAAGGGCAATGACACCACTCACCAGAATGAATAATTCTACTTGAGCGGATTTTGGTGACACAGGATCAAATCGATCTCCTTGGAAAACCGTCTCCCTGTGTTTCGAAAAGGTCTTGCCCTTCGAAGAAGAGGCTGGCTAGCATATTTTCAAAACTGCAACCCGGATACGCCAGGTCCGTTACTAACTGTTAACGATTCACTTTACCATGCGTCTACAGAACCCTTTGTGGAAACAAACTGATGTGCAGTCCCCGTATTTCCATTTGGAAAAACCTATATCATGAAACACAAATATGTGTTTGCTTCCTTTAGCTTTGAAAATGCCAAACGGCACCTCTAAGCTGCTTCTGACCACAATCGTCATTTTGGTTTCGGGTCATTTGTCATTAATGGTCAATTACTCAATCAAATTCATTAACAAAGGATTATGAATACAATACCACTGCAAAGTAAATCAATGCTCCATGTACTTGTCCTGTCCTCCCTGAACATAATTACGAAATCAATTTGGTTGTGCAAGAGTGTTTCTAACTCAAGCCTAAGCCTGATTCCAAGAAACGACAAGGAACAACTGGAGACAGCGGGCTGTGACAGCACTGCGTGGTGAACTTCCCGTGGACCCTCCAAATTGCCCCTTGCGTGTGCCCTGTGACACACTGGCATCCAGATTGCCCTCGGCTTCATGTCCTGTGCTTCCCTGATTAAGCTCCATGTTCAATGCAACTCTGGAAAATGGACAGATGGATGAATTGGTAGAAAAATATTATAACTGGATCAGACATTTGCTTTCAATGTAACTTAGTAGGTTACTCTTCACTGTCAACTGCATAAATAAGTCTGAACAATAGTTCATAAAATAACCATCATATTAATATATCCAATAACATTTTTATTGAAACAACAGTCTTTTCTGTTAAATATAAATACTAAAATAAAACTTTCTTACATGCTCTCCATGCTGTAGGAGGTCTAGGCTTCACTGCGCGTCTTCTGCATTGCCATGCCAACAGTGAAATCACGGCTCACAAGGTACCCAATACTCACAGAGGGCTACGCAGCCTGCGGATCTGCCACCCAGACCCCACTATACGTCACTGCAACGCACCTGATCTTAGAGGCTTTGCTGAAGGAGAAAATCTCTATTAGAAATCTCGCTGGTGCCACCTGTTGTTAATATAGCTGAATGACACCTCTGAAACCACAGCAAACATTCAACAGATAAGACAGTTAAATCAGATTAAAGCTTCATGCATAAAACACACAAGAAAACCCAAACACATAAATAAAAAGCCGTGAGCTCCTTGGATTTGAATTTAAGTACAACTTTTATTAATACTGGAGTAATCACAGTGCATTTTGTTACGTTAGCAGTGTCCAAAGTTAAATGAAAAAGATAAATATTACAGATAAAGAAAGACCCGCCATTGCAGATGTCGCAAAACGTTTGGGGAGGAAGCAATAAATTAAATTGGAAAAGAGAGGATAGTGTGACAACAGATCTGCAGTGTTTGATGTCAACGGTAGGAACGGTTTTGTTTTTGTAAAAACAGCGCACACACATACATCTTGTCACAATAATACTAATAAATCATTAATAAACAAAACTGTGGCAGAGATCAAGTTCAGAGAAGCAGCTGGGTTGGAAGAAGCACCACGGAGACCACGGGAAAAGAGACGTTTGATTTTTCAAGGGCACAGTCCAGAGGATCTGCCCAAAACTAGACAGATGAGGAAAGGTCAAGGTCCCTCCCGTAAGCAGCTACGCTTCTCTTAGACCAGCAGGAGCTGGGGGTGCAGGATCGACGCTTTCTGACACGGTGGGACAGGATGTGTGGGCTGGCGAGTAGGTGTCGCGCCAGGGCAAATATCACACTCCGCTATCGGCCAGTCAAGCGCTGTCCTGTAAGCGGCGTCCATGCTTCGTTACATCAGCGCCTTAAGGCTCAGGGCAGAGGGACGGCACCGCCGGCACCTCGGGGAACGAGAACAAGACGTGACCCAATTCCTGTCCTAAGAGGAAGGAGGCTACCGTTACACAAAGCACAAACAGATCACCTAGAAGAAACAAGTCAAAGACGGGAGTAGCGCGGTTTACAGGAACGTTCCCGGTGCCCGTGATTTCACTCAAGTATTAAACGAGATGCAGAGTTGAGCTCAGACACCAATAAGCACGCAGAGGCACAGTCACGTGTCCATTGCAAGCCAATGAGAGCCATGCGTGTAAGAACGACAGCAGAATTCCTGTCGGGGTTACCTTCAGAGTAACGTGGTCTATATACAACAAAATACCACTGACTTATTTAAGTTATTTTCTTTGTTATCTACAATGTTACACAGCAGAGGCAACTAAAACAAAGTCCTAATGTGATTAGGCAATGGACATGTTTCTTTTACGTGGATGGAACTATACGCTTAACCTGCCTTGTTTCTTTGAAGCAGTGAGGATAAGTGCAGCTCTGCGATGTGACACGTTACTGATGCGCGCGAGCTGCGTGCAGAGCTGAACAAAAAACCCTCTGTCGGGAAATCAATTACCGCTAATGTTACCCCGATAGCTTCATCAGGGCTTAATGACACAACACCTGCAGTCAATACAGGTGGGCAAACGGGCAGTTGAGTCTGGGGGAAAAAGGCCGTTCCCTGTAAGCACTTAATAGATTTTGTTGAAAGCACTGTGGGAGACTGGGCTGGGGGGATGTCACATGTGAGACGGGACCGGCGGCGACGCAGCAATGCGGAGCCCACAGGCATCTGCAGCCACGCCGGGATCCCGTCGGATCCATCCTCACCGCTTCGGCTGCTCCGCAATTAAACGATCAAATTCATCCATTATTTTGGTCAAAGTAAAAACAGGTGAAAAAGAGAACAAGTCACAGGCAAAATATACTCTCGCGTGATCACTGACCCAACTGCTGCGTTCTTTATACTTAAATTTAATTATATGCTCTTTCATTCACTCAAAAATACATTAATTATATTGCTGTTCTTGCTCCAATATAGTGGACATATGCCTTTTCCCTTTTCCCACAATTCTCTATACAATATTACTGTCAAAAACATTTGCGACTTGTACAATTAGACTTCATCTCGTCGTTTATGTACATCGTGGTGAGCTGTGCTTCAGTGTAATTACATGACTTAACAGCCGCTGGCCTCCAACCACACACCTGCAATTCCCAGCTTCCTTTACACCACATCCCTGTGCTTGGCATTCTTGCATTGCTTTAATCATCTAAGTATTTTAAGTTTCCTCTAAACACAAAAACAACGTGGGCTCTGTTCTCCATCCTTACCAGCTTCTTTCAAACTGTACAGAACATACTTTGGCTTTAAATAACCGGATAAAACATCTTTACATCTCCTATATATCCTTGCATAAGAAGGATTCATAGCCACTCATTATCTCACACAGGAATGGATCAGTCACAATCTGCTCCGATGCTACGTTTCCGTAAATACAGCAATTTCAGCGAAAGTCTTATTTTCTGCGGTCCATCTGTATATCTTCCCAGTATCAGAGGTGTTGAGTGAAACTTCATTTCCCACCCAGTACGCGCGCTCTCACAGCCCTCTCGGCATGGCTACGCCTCAGTAAAACTTGCTCACACAGCAAAATGAGCACCCCCTTCAAGATCCTGATAATGCAGGAAATTATTCACCTTAAAAGATCTTCCGCTCCTCTATCTGTAATCTTGCTCTGCATAGCACTTCCTTTTCCCTATCGCATCATATGAATTACTCTGTGTACGACACACTTCACACGAAACAATCACTACCGCCACGCGACACACGACGAGGCCTGACTGCCATCTGGTGGCCATTATGGGAATTCACCTTCAAATTACCAAAGTCTGCATTAAGACATACTCGAAGGGCCTATAAGACCCACATACGATACGAAGCAGGGTAATAGTCTACATATGCTTTCAGATGCCTTATAATTACCAAAAGGTTATAATTAAAAAGAAACAACCCTAAAGGTTTATAAATCAATTTCTTCCAGGAAATTGTTACTCTAGTTCAGCAAAAATGATGGCTACTTTCGTTGCCCATCATGAGACCATCTGGAGAGGCCTTCCCAGTCTGACAGACACACACATATGGACACAGACAAAGTGGAGAGGGCTTGTTTTTTGCATTATTTCAGCATGTCCCCTAATAACCTGTCAACTGTGCCTCCTAGGGGTCAGATGTCAAGGAATTTCTGGAGTGCGGGGGTGGTGGTTAACAGCTTGGCAGGAAATACACCAAATACTCCTAAGCAGCTCATCACTTCTCTACAGTCAAAGTACCAGTGGCATTAATTAGAAAACATGCGTCCATAGAGACTACATTTAGAGAGGCCTGAGCCTTGAACGTTTCATTAATTATTAATATTCATTCAATTCTTTTAATTACTTAATTTATTCTTGTTATCTTCACAAACGTTATATTCTCTATAAAGTCAGTGACAGAGACACCTTGGTGCCGGCCGGTCTTGTCCCGGGGCCCGATCACAAAATCCTGGGCGCCGACCTGTCGTTTGAGACGGTCTTGCGGAGCCGGACCCCACGGCGGATCGACACGAGCATGTCCTCTCCCTCTGAGGGCTGGGGGTCTTGCGTGGGCTCGTCGGGCAGCGAGGGGAAGGGGAACTGGCCTTCTCCCAGGGCGTGGGCGCTGGCCACCAACTCGCCGATCTTCTCCACCAGGCTGTGGCGGTTGGCGGCGAGCAGCTGGTCTTCTTCGAGCTGCTGGGTGTAGACGCTTGTCTCCAGGCCTCCACCGGACCCCCACATCGTGTTGGGCAGGCTCATGCGCTTTGGCGACGCCCTGTTGAACTCGGGCACCCCAGGCGAGGCGTCGTCCGTGTAGAAGACACATTCTTCGCTGCCTGCCCACACCGATGGTCCCGTGTGGCTTGGGGAGTCGGGCACCGTGGGCGTCT
Organism: Isichthys henryi; assembly: GCA_026776945.1. Taxonomy (NCBI): domain Eukaryota; kingdom Metazoa; phylum Chordata; class Actinopteri; order Osteoglossiformes; family Mormyridae; genus Isichthys; species Isichthys henryi. Next base: position 22,933,257 of record JAODJX010000020.1, on the reverse strand, counting down.
TCACCGGCACGATGGGCGGCCGGATGGGGATGGGGCCCGCGCTGGATAGGGTGCGTCTCACCCCGGGCTTGGTGGATGGGGTCCGCCGAATGGTGGCCGTCCCTGGGGTACCCAGACCACCTCCCCCGCCCCCTCCCCCGGGTGGCCCGCCCTGGGCCCCCATGCCGCTGGGCAGACCCGCGGTGCTGGCCGGCCTCTTGGTCTGGATCATGCGCCGGTAGTTCTGAGCGATGTTGCTGTGACGTGGAATGGTGGAGGACTTATCGAAGTCGGCCTGCACCTCCACTTCGGTGTCCCCGTTCACGGAGTAGCATTCGTACTCGGACACTGGAGGAAAAGGCAGACAGCCGCAAGTCTGACAGTCATTCAACTCTTTATACCTTCTGCAACTGCTTATAGTTTCACACGTCATTCTCCTGTTAACAATGCTACTTCAGATTTGACCTGGTGACCTTTTTAAAATTCAGCCCTTTAACTAATACGCCACCTGCTGGCCCTACTCTGATGCTGCAGTGCAGCAGAGGAGTTGTAGACCCAACAGCTACCCCAGGATACAGGCTCAGAAGGGGTCCATGGGTTTGGGGCACTGGATTACAGTAGAAGAGTGAGGGTGAGCTGTGACAGATTTACCTCTAAGCCTAGACGTATGTTAGAGAAAAAGAAGCTGGACCTTTAACTGCATTTTTAACTGCAAAAGGAACAGATTCACATTCATGATCAAAAGACCATAGTAAGGAAAACCTAAGATGAACAAGCAGAACAGGAACATAACTGCGAGTTAAATGACTGAATTACACAGAAAATTAATCTGTCATCATTCAGAAGAGAGTTGAAAGGTTTTAGTATCTGGCCAATAAACAGCCTCAATGGTAACATTCATTTAGAGTTACTTAAAAAACCGAATGATGGTTTAATGACTTAATTGTGCACTTTTCATAATTTTTATAGCTTGATTTAATTATATTTCCTAAGGGTGCAAGCTATTGATGGGAGAAATGAGGTTTCAAAACCCACTGTCAGATTAGCATGAACTGTCAATTACTGCTTGTTATACCACAGTGGTGCTGAATTCTCAAATCTGATTGGTCAGAAGGGTGTTGATTAATTTTGTATAACCATCACGTCAGCCTGCAGAATCACAGTAATAAATCAAGGCATGATTATAATCTTTAATTCTAACTAACGTTGCTTAAAATTCCAGATGTAGAACACAATTTAAAATTTAGCAACAGGTAATTTCAGCTAACGACTAGCTTACAGTCTTAGCAGTGGGCAAATTTCAAATTAACGACGGCAGCTTGGGTCATATCTAAGCAAAATGTTTTATCATTAGTGGAAGAAAGTAGTTCTACTAATAAATGACTTTTTGCCTTGTAGATGTGTAAAGTCTTTAGGTAAAAAGGTGTAAGTATCCGTAGTATAAGTGGGTTAATGCACTCCAAGCTATCGATTAATATTTCAAACGTCGGGTGGTTCTTTGTAGCCCAGACTGAAGTGCTTTGAGCCTTACATAACCAATGGGAGCTTAGAGAATAACCAACAGGAAGATGCAGAAAGCACAGAGCAAGCCCACCCACTGTGTGGTTTGAAAGCCTCGCTTCTCCGAGTCGGGCTACCGTGTGAAGGGATGGCGTCTTCCGAGCAGGAGGGCGTGGTTGTCTGCGTGCTGTATCCGCTGGAGAACTGCAGTGAGTCGTGGCTGCTGGTCTGCTGCTCCACACTCAGGCCTCTCGTCAGCAGCATGGCCAGGTCGCTGGCGGCAGGGGACACCTCCTCCCCGTGCTGGGGGGGGGGGGAGCACACGGTGTTACCATGACAGTGACAGCTGAACATCACTCAGACTCAGCCATGCTGGGGGGTCTCACCCCCAAGGAGGTTGCCACTTTTCAAATCTGTATTTAATTGGCATATTTTATCATAAGGACCCCCCAATGATAAAATGAGCCGAGCTGGGAGGGGGTACAAAAATGTGTACAAAATCACTAAATCGATTTAGAATTTTGAAAAATTATTTTTCAGCGAGGGTTGAGACAAAAAAAAAAAAAAAACATTGTGTGATCTGGAATCACCTCTGGCTTTCAGCTGGAAATGACAGTGAGTATTTCTCAGCAGGTCCTCGTCTCAGGACCAGTATGTGTCCTTAATTATCATGCAATCTGCACCTGAACAAATGTTGCACTTCATTGTGTGTGTTTTTTAATACTTGGAGCCTGGGAACTGTCTAAACATCCATTAGTTTCACACCATCTCACCGATCTTTAAATAGCAGCACCTGAGTGTAATAGCACAGCTGGACTTCTGAATATGAAAAGGCCTTTTTAAAGAGAGACTTTGTGTCCTTGAAAAAACTGTTGGCTTTATTAAGGCAAGTAATATAGTATGAAATGCAAAGGCTCTTACTAGAGTATCGTGGCAGTTACCTTGGCAGCAATTGTAGCTGGGGACATTCTAGGCCTCTGGGAATCTTCTGGATGCATCCCAGTGTAGGCCTGGGGAGCAGGAGAGGTTTCTGGCTCTCTTAGGCGCTCTGGCGGGTCCTTTCTGCGCTGTAGCGTATTGACCAATGGCTGTTCATAGGGAACTGGTTTGGACCAGTCCTAAAGAATCGGGCAGAGTTATTGAGATTCAGAGAAAACAATGCAGTTGATGGAGGAAGTGCAGTGGAGTTTTTGAAGGATTCGTCACATTTGTGTCTGAGGACTCCCATTGGTTGAATTCTGTATTTGTGTTCTGTCTGCTGAGAATCGTTATACCTATTGACTGCTCAGGTTAGCAATTTCTCCCTGGGAGATTTCAGATGACAGAGGCAGGGCATGAAGGTTTGCTGGCAAGAAGCAATATAGACGGAACACAACTCAAGTAATAAAGTCACAAACGAGTTAATGAGGAGATTATTAAATAAATAAAAACACACATTACTTGACGGACTGCAAATCAAACACAAAGCGAAGCAAGCAAACAAAGAATTCAAAGAAATCAAAAGAAACGAACAAACCTTCCAACAAGGAACCTTTGATGTGGGAGATGAATTATTGGATCCAGGGGAGCGATTATAGGGTAGGGATGCAGACAGTATGAGAGGTAGAGGCTTGATGGAGCCATTGTGAGAGAGAGCAGGGCAGAAGGTAGAGAAGGTCAAGCCAAACTGCAGAATGGAGAAACATGATGGTCAAGGTGAGCAGAATTAAGATCCCAGCAGGGAGATCAAGGCCTTGTGCCAACTGGCCATGGGGTTCCACCTCTGAGGAGGCAAAGCAGATGACGGGGTTTCAGTGCCCCTCAGCTCTGTATCTGACCTGAGGCTACAGCCACAAGCAGCCAAGAACCTGCGTGACACACCAGGCACATACAGCAGAACTTCAGCTCCACTGCTGTGTTAAACTCTTGCCTTTTCACTTGATATATTAAATGTTTATCCTGCTAAAGGCATTTGTACTTAAAAGCACTTTTAATAGGACCTTGAAATGATTTTTACCTTATCTGCCTTTAGGTCAGAGTGATTTGAGACGAAGAACTTGCTGAAAAGCTATTCCGAGAACTTGCGAAGAATGCACAAAGTATTTTGCTCTTCTAAGAACTGTTGATAAATATTAGGTGCATTCGACCAAAGGCTTTCCACTGGTTTATCTTCTTCAGAAAATGACCTTCAAATGCCTTGGTTAGATTTTCATTTGCTCTTAAATGGATTTATTAATCTACTCGTCTCACCATTTCCTCTATACAACATAGAGTTGCTATTTAGAGATAGACTCGCACAACTCTGGCATGGCCAAGTAAACAAGAGGAGGCCACGCATTGGTTAGAAATACTGCTTGCAGGTGAATGACAGAAAGCGTCTGAATGGTATGTGAGTGTGAATGAGTGTGAATGTACCATGGAAAGAGGCTATGAATGAGTTAGGGAGGGGGTGGGGTTGTGTTTCCATGGAATTTCAAACAAGTAAATGACAAATGTAAGAATGTTGTGCTGGGCACAGTCCGTGTCTGTGCTTAGTTTATGGAAGCCCAGTGTAAAAAGCAAGCAAGAGCGTGATCAGAACAAAAGACACTGGAAGAAAGAAAGCTGCATGAAATTAGAGTGGCTACAATCCATGAAATCATGGCTGTGTTTGTGTTGTGGTGGAGGGTGAACTAAGCAAGGTGAAGAGCTATATATATGTGTGTGTGTGGGTGTGTGTGCGTCCGCGCATGTGTGGTCATGTATATTGTGGGGACCAAATGTCCCCAATATGATAAAAGCCTGTTATTTTGACGTTGTGGGGACTATTTTTTTAGTCTCTACAAGGAGAAAATCAATGTAAAAAAAAATGTGACTGCAATCAAAAAAACTAAAAAAAGTCTCGTATTTTGTTTGGTTACTTACGGTTAAGGTTAGGGCTGGGTGGGGTTAAGGTCGTCATTGTTGGAATTAGAGCTTTGCCCATAGAAATGAACAGGCAGCCCCCACAAAGATATGAGCATGTTATGAGTAGGTTTGTGTGTGTGTGTGTGTGTTTCCAGGGTGAACTAACCGTGGTAGGAGAGCTGCACTCACTGACCGACTGGCAGGTTTCCGAAGCTTCAGAAGAAGCTGAGCTGGAGGACTTCTGACGGGAAGAGACAGCGAGGATTAGGGTTAGGGTTAAGGTTAAGGTTAGGGAGATCTCACACATCACCTGTGGAACTGCAGCCTTATCACAGCAGCTGTGGAGGCTGTCCATGCACAGGCTGCAGTGAGCGTGATGCCACAACCAGGGTACGTCCTAATCTCTATCCCACTGTGTACGTCTCTTTCAAAAAACACAATATTCCAGCTTAACGCTAGTGCTCCCAGTCTTCACACGCCCTGTAACTACGGTAACTGTTTGTTTACTGTACAGCAGCGACAGAAATCCGCCGCTTACCTGGCTGGTGATGTCGGAGGGCATAGGCGACGGCGGTTTCGAGTAGATGTTGGCATCCTGCGATACGAAGCCCGAGTCATGGGAGGAAACGCTGCAGAGGCGCTGGGTGCCCCCTCGTGGCGGCTGGGTCAGGCTGCGGTAGCGATAGGACGAACTGGGTGAGTGAGTCTGTGAGCCACTGGAGGAGCGGGAAGCACTACTGTGGGCGCT
>JAODJX010000020.1:22917582-22928088 GCA_026776945.1 Isichthys henryi | reverse complement strand
AGAAGGTAGCGACAGATAAGCAGGAGATGGACAAGAGGACAGATGAATTGTGGGGGAAAATTTGTGTGTAGAGCAGTGCAAGTGTTTTAATTGGGTTTTAATTGTGATAAAAGATTTAGGAAGGAGAAAAGAAATGCAAGAAATGATGCAAGGGTGAGTAAGAGAAAGCCACAGAGTTAGTCGCCACCCATAGATGTGACAAAACATTGTGGGAAAATGGGTTGAGGTGAGGGGCAAGGGGGTGGAGGAGAGCGTACAGGAGAGACAATGAGAGAGACACAGTGAGACCACGGGACAAGGAGTTGGCACAAAGTTAGTCACTGCAAAATCCAGAGCTCATAGAAATCAGTAGAGAGAGAGACTTTTACAGGTCGAGTAGTCAAGCACAAAACATGAACGGTGGTAAGAGGCTTCTGCTTTGAAACACGTATCTGGGAGCCATTTCTTAGGGAAATACATGCAACAAGGAAAATTTAAAAAATCTTCAGTCTCTACCACAAACCTTAAAATGTCTTTGTTGCAGCAATTTCACATTATGAGCTCAGTAAGTGAAAAGCTCAGTAACACAGCATTATAAATACATAGCTGTGAAATATAGACTCCCAGCCCCCTGACCCCCCCAACTCCCAACCTTCTAACCTGCACATGCTGCTCTTCCGGGAGCCGGAGCTGCTGGGGGACGAGGGGGGGGTTTGGTAAGACCAGCTGTAGTCGGACCCCTTCAGGTCGTTAATCACCTGCGACAGGGTGGCCAGTCAGAGAAGGTGTGTCTGACTTCTTGATGTCAGTCATACACACGCTCGCAATGACGATGCTTTCATTTTGCTACAGTTTATTAGGTTCAAGTTTCAGTTACCTGCTCGCTAGCAGGGGGCAGTTTATGGGGGTCGGTGGTCAGCACCACAAGGTCATCGATAATGCCCTGGAGGTGCGTGATTTCCCCCAGCATGGCGATCTCTCCATTCTAAGAAAAAGACCGTAAGGGTAGAGCTAGAGGCAGTGGTAAGCACGCTATTGGATGACTACATGTGAACACAAGATGTGATTAGTCAATAACATGTAAGATTTAAGGTAGTCTGGGCTAAATGAAAGTTAAGAAAGACAAAGTTCATTTAAAGTGGGGTACCGTGAATTTATCAGGCCTGTTTAGCCAGATAATTTGTCAGATGTAAGGTAACCTACTTTAAATTGAATTCATCTTCATTCACTTGCATTTAACTCAGACTACCTTAAATCTGACAGATTATCCAGCTAAACAAGAAATCCTGCTTTGTGAAACGTGCCCCCAATTGTATTTTCTGGGTTCTGATTGATAGAGCTGAGACCGGGTAAGCGGCGCCATGTTTGTAGTCCCCAAGAGACTTCACTGAGGGCAAAACATCAACATGGGCCAGTTGCAAAAAAGGGCAGAAACGCTTACATCTCGCAAACAGAATACCACAGAAAGAAAATTTCAAAGCTAATTTATTCTAGAGACTCAGAATCCAAAGATACCCAGTGGGGTACGTCCTATATATCCCCTAGTAATTACTCTAGTATGACAGCCGAGACTTCAGTGTTAGACAAGTTAAAACTTTTGGTCTCTAGGGACGTTTTCAAGGGTTTCAGAGCCAAAAGCCAAACCAATGCTGAATTCATACGATAAAAGTTATTGGTTACAAGTTATCTGTAGATTCCACAAAATTTTTTGTGGTTTATCGGTTTTGCGTTAAACTAGCGTTAAATTAAACTTTAAAGTTAGCAAATTAGCATGAGGTGTCCAACTCCATTCCTAGAGTTCCACCACATCTGAGTCAACTCAAGTAAAGGGTGGTAGTTAGTAGAGATGTAGAATAAGGAATGTTAAATGTGGAAAAACGCCAAAATGTGCAGGGCCGGGGCTCCCCAGGACTGGAGTTGGAGATACCTGGATTTGCAGATATTGAGAGTAACTTTTCGCGTAGCTGTGCCCACCACTGCTCAGAGGGCACCTACCACAGTCACTGTCGACCAGTGAGGCCCAGGCCATTTCAACCAGCTCACGCTCATCAGAATTTGGAGCATTTTAAGTCCACCTTAATCCATAAATGTCAAGCCATCATTTTCTTTCCTTTTCCATTACACCCTATAGATCACAGTCTTCCTCCTACCTTTAACAATACATTCTACAATCTGTACATTTTCCATACACCCAACAGTCAGCAGTCCCCACCCCCTCCTTCACACTGAACAATCAATCTGCTGCTTTTCCTCTATCCACACTGGCCTCACTCTCACCACTACAGGCTGCAGGAAGCTGATGAAGGTGCAGAATCGACCCCTCTCCTCCACCAGTGCCCTGCGCACTGCCTGCTTCTCCATCTCCTCCATCAGCAGGCACATGTCAGTCACGTCCTGCATGGCGCTGTCCAGCTGGGGCTGCAGGTCTCCTCTACCTGTGGAGTGGCCAAGTGGAGGGAGGAAGAGAAGCAGGGAGCAAAGAGGGTAAAAAGGTAGGGTGTGGGCGGGACGGAGGGCAAAGAGAGCAAGAGCACACAAGGCGCCCGGCCCGATGGCAAGCAGAGGCCAGAAGATGAGAAGGTGCAGGAGGAGGAGTGGATGGAGGTAGTGTATGCAGGGGAGACAGTGGAAACAGCGTGGAGGAGATGGAAGTATGAGTGAAAGGTGGAGGAACAGGTTAAAGGAGAGAAACCACACGTGGAAAAATAAAGCGTCACACAAGGGAGGAGAAAGGAGGAGAGACGTGATTAGACCCCAAGAATTCCATGGTGCCACTACCAAGATATGGGGAGAGATCTTCACAAAATGAGATGATGTGATGAATGAAGTTTACCATCAGTGATCTTCATAAAAGCAAATGACAGTTAAATGAACATTTTAGGGTGGGTGTGTGTGTGTGTGTTATATATATATATATCATGGTCACGCGGTACAGCATTGCTACCCCCTATGCAGAAGACAGGGCATGATGGGAAAACAAGACAGAGACTACAAGCCACAATGACTCCTACACTACTGTAGAAACAGCAACTTTTAGACCAGTGTTGCTGGACAACAGCCAAAATGACACAGAAGACGACAGCTCCAGATATGGATGATCACAAAACATTGCCCACTGCCAATCAAAGTTTTTCCAAATGGGAATTTGTTGCCAAATACCAATGCCAATGGGAAAGTGGCCAAGGAACATTGGTCAGCAACATTGCTCAGAAAGTTGCCCATACTGACTACTTATAAAGCAGTTCTAAACTGAAATGTCCTCTGTTATTTACCAGTAATAAATTTAATTGATACCTGGACCCACTCATTAATCTGTATGCTATTCTACTATAGCGGTAAATCAGTCACAAACAGTAATTTATCAATTAGTCATGAGATCATCATTATTATTTCAAATAAACAACTGTAGAATAGATTACAGTTGTTGTGTAACTAAGTGAACTGAAAGTTGGTGTATTATTGATACCTAGTACCATTCTGAGAAATGCAGTCCATTTAATCACCTATATTTTGCTCCCCAGATGTCTAAATGTAGGACAGGAATCTCTAGGCTTTTTTTAATCGCCATTCAGACCACACATTTTGTTCATTTCTATCATGAATCACATGACCAGCATGTGACCAGTGGGTATTCCTGCATCACAGGGAGACACATTTACACAAGACTTGATTTGGGTGGTGAGATGCACAGCCATGGTAAAAATGACAACGAGAAAGAAGCATAGCATAGCACAGCACAGCACAGCACAGCAAGCCCAAGGAGAGAAGATGTACAGAACTTACCCAAGAGCTCTAAAGACAGGGAAAGCATTACGGGGGGGGGACAACACAGTTGGGGCATTGGTAGATGTAAAAAAGAAAGAGTTTGGGGAGAGAATAAGGGGAGAGAGAGAGAGAGAGAGAGCACATAGACAAGGCCTTGTGTTAGGATTGGCACAGTGGCTTTTGCACATTTCTCAACCATTAGTCGCAAACCGAGAGCAGAAGCCACATCACGCTGATTCACAGTCTCAGGCTAAATAACCTCAGTGAAGTAAACAGCAAGACAGAGGGCTGAAGGAAGATCTGCTGTCATCACGATTCGTATATATGCACCAAAGGGTAATAGAGTCAGTATGCTTTGGATAAAGATGACTGTCTATCAAAGGCACAGTGAAGCCAGGCAAGGCAAGGCGGACAAGGCCCAGTGTGCATCTCCAGCAGAAGTATAGAAAGTGCTACGTAGAGTTCAACATCATATAGGATTTAGCACAAGTAGACATTGCACAAGCTAATTCTGGAATGTGTAAATGGCTCAAAATGTAAAGAGACAATTACTTTCAGAATTTAGTTTCAACAGAAAGTTCACAATTAAAATGGCATGCCATGCATGTATTTTGTGACCACTAGGGGGCAGTGTTTCACTGAAGAGCAGGTTCTCATCACACTGTGCATCTCCCTTATGATTATTCCAGGACTGTCTGCAGCACTCTCTCCTGGGCTGGACGTTAAGGTCATGGAAAGGCCATGCTGGCTAGACCCAAACTGTCAGACAGACAGACTCATGGGAAATTACGGCCGACGCCTGTTGCACTGTCTCAACAGGCAACATGATGTGAAATTGATATGAATGGCACTGTTTTCAGAACTGCATTGTTCTGAAGCTGTCATATAACACAAGGGAACAAAATAACTTTTCTCCATGAGGGTACAGCTAAAAAAAAAAAAGTGACTAATAACTCAAACTTGCTGCGGACGATGTAAATAATCCAATGGGAAGATGCAGCTTCAGCAAAGGTGTGTCAGGCGAGTAGGGAGTGGCATCTGAGAGCTGGGCAGACGGTGTGAGAGTGCCCTGGGGTCTGGCAGGATGTGCCAGACCCAGGCGGCATCCCTACCTTTCCTGGCCTTCTTCTGTAACTTCAGCGTGTCGGAGGACTTCTTCTTGATCTCATGACGGGATCTCTTGTACTCTGAGGAAGGGGGAGAGTACAGGTATCAAGGTGAGTGGAGTCAGAGTCAGGTAGGTGGGCGGCGGCATAGAGCGGCCCAGGGCCGCATTTCCGGGGTGGAGCTGAGGGGGGCGCCATGCCTCACCCTTGGCATGATCTTTGTCCATCTGGTTGGCTGTCTTCTTCCACTCTTCAATGCGGTCTTGCAGGGGGGTGATTAGACTCTCCATCAAGGCACTGGGAATGGTGGAGCAGTGAGATGGGTACAAAAAACTGAAGGTAAGAAGAGGCGCATTACTATTTTTGCATTTGTGTTTATTCACTTTCAGCTGACCTTTAAGTCTACAATGTTAAGAAACATTTATCCAAAAGTCTGATTTTTTTTAGAAATTAAAAAGAAAAGTTTTTGGATCCCAAAACGAAATGGTGATGCTCGTAATCAGATAATCCTCAGCTACAATTGAGGTGCCAGTCAGATGCTGCAGGTAAAGCAAACTGGACACGAGAGGCCCCAATAATAATACAGAGGGTTTGGCTCCATGTGACTCCAGTTAACAAGGAGTGGGCGGGGCCACAGAATCAGAACAGTGTGACAGACAGGGATGAGTCAGAGCTCAATGACACAGCAAATAACCAAACATGTGAGGAAAGATAGCAGCCATTAGTTCACTGGAGGTGGAAGGGATGACAGGTTGGCCTAGGGGAGAAGTTAGGTCTAACTATGTCCCAGTACTGCTAAAATGTATTTCATCTGGGAAAGGCTTAATCCCACCTCAGAGTGTGTCACTTATGGACAATAGAGTGCACTTTGTGTTGTTTTATTAAAATCCTCCTTTAAATTCCTACATTGTCCTGCAGACAAAACAGAGAGAAGCCGAGAGCCAAAAAGACTGGGTTAGTCACTTGGAGATTCAGCAGATGTTCCCATAGAATGGAGATGTGATGTTTCCCCTCACAGACTATACGGTGCAGGATGCCATTTTACACGCCAGTAGCGTACCTGCTTTTAGAATAGCCTGACACTAGGCACACACACAGTGCAAGAACTTGATGCCAACCATCAACAGTAGAGGGCCTCGTAGGACAACAGGGGAGCGCAGTGGGATGGTACAGCACAGGAGCTTGTGACTTTAAGGTTACAGAATCCACCATCAGTATGAGTTGTGTGGGTGAGCAAGGTACTAAAGCCTCAGCTTCCTCGGTAAAAATACCGGCTCTAAAAATGCATAAAAGGCTTTCTGGAGGAAGCTGTTAGCTGTGAATCCAAACCATTTTTCAAACTTCTCTCACTCTGCTTCTCAGTAACCCATCAGGAGAACAGAGAAACGACAGCGACATGCGGCCATTTATCCAGTTCGCCGTGGGTAACGGTGTTATGTAAGGTTTTTACAGAGTAAAATAGTATGGATCTCTTCTTGGCCATTGGCTTAACATGCAGCTCACGTCATGGAATGTGAATGAGAATATCACAGGCTGATAAACAGCTAAGACGCAGAGGAGACTGCAGAATTAACCTCATGTGCTTCTGTCTAAATGCAGCATTGGAGAAATTAAAGGACGCACAGACTTCGTCCAATCCCAATTTTTTGGATCTATGAATCATTTTTAATCCTGAGTCAGCCTCTGCCTGTCATTAAGAAAGTCATGCTGATCTTAACAGGCAGTTTGGCCACACAAGACTCCCCCCCCCCACCATATAAAATAGGGGTTTATGCCTAATTATGCTGTTCTCCCATGAACACCAGGAGGTTGCGGGGAAGAACCTCGCTTATTCTAAGTCAAAATGAGCTCACTGCAACCCCCCCTCCCAAGTTTTTGTGGTAGAGATTACAGTAAACATGCAGACAGCCATTTGCAGAGGGCCGTCATTACAGACCCCCATGTCCCAGCAAATAAAAATTCCACAAAAAACTCTCACCGCAGTTTTACACCACTTTGACTTTATCACACCCCACGGTCCAGGAGACAGATGTCTGTACCGTGGGGGTGGGGTTTGGTGAAGGCATTAGGATCTCATTGGTTCCTCACTCTCTTTGCGTCTGTCCACATATATACAGGCAGACAGCTCACAAGATCGTGTGACAGACGCACATCACAGCGCCAGCTTAACCCTTACGGCTCTGTGTCCCTTTGTGGGTACCTTAAGATGCAAGAAGCTATTGCCACAGTAAACAGTCAGTTCAACTGGGAAATGAAAATCTTACTCTACATGTGCTTCCAGCCACTGGCAAACACAAACACAACATGCAGGCCACAAATACAAATGAAGGTGCTTACAGTAAAACAATTAATATGATTACAATTATAATGGTGGTCCATCGCTGTTTGGGTTCCTAATAAATATGTAGATACAGTGCAGTGTAAACATAATGCAAATATTTTAAAGGAGTGGATAAGTAATAGCAAGAGATAGATAATCTGTCATATTTGCCAGGATTTAGTGCAAGAAGAATCTCATTGGCCGGAGGTAGATTGTGTCAACAGAATCCGGGGTATTGAAGGGAGGGGCAGGGGGCGATAGCTGTTTATGAACAGAAAACATTATTATCCTATTTCCGAAAGCACATGGGGGGTTCATCGTACCCTGGGGTGAGACGATACACTTTTGGCCTCTAAAGCATGACACTATATTGGTTAAAACCCAGGATCTCGCAGAAAGAAGAGATTGATTTTTCAAACATCAGCCTCATAGTTAACCTGCAGTACAAGCCTTCAGACGCTGAACTCCGCCTTGCCGAGTCTGTTAAGGCGATAGAGTAACACAAAGGGGCATCACACAGTGTGCTATTACTGAACATTACTCACGTGATGTTTCATCACTGCATTAACTGGAGACAGTCATTGAGAGTGACTCGTAAGTCTGATTTGGCTTTATATAGTAAAGGCAGATTACTGGACAGCACAGAATGGCGTTATTCACCATGTAGCACCAAGCTAACAGGATTAGAGAGCCAAAGGAATGGATCACACCTAAGTTTAAGTTTTCCATATAAACAAGGAAGTTGATAAAACATAATATTAGAAAGACAGAACGATATAAAAATTAGATGGAAAAAGGAGAGCAATTTACAGTTACATTAAGGCTGTGATATTAGATTTACACTTTATTTACTGAGGAGACACTTTTATCCAAAGCGACATACATTTCTGAGACAGCAGAGTCAGTCAGGCCCGGGACCAGCTGGGTTTAAGATTCTCGCTTAAGTGCCCAACATTGAAATCAATCTGCCAAGCCTGGGATTCGAACCTGGGGTCAGCACAGGCACAGTGAGGACAGGGGAGGGCGGCTTGGCGGCTGGCGGCTGGCGGCTGGCGGCTTGGCGACTTACTTTGTGACGTGGCGCAGCTTGGCTTCTATGCTGCGGTGCCGCATGCACATCCGCGTCAGCGCCGATCCGATGTCTCGCGTGGCACCTGGACAATTGCGAGAAATGTCAGGAAACCAAAAATTCTGGACCATCCAAAATACAATAAGACAAAACGTGGCGGCACAAGATAGGCTAAGAGCAGCAAACCTCAGTAAACACTGACATCATTTACTGCAGAAAGATCCACAGGGCAAATTATACTGTTCAGTTTCCTGTGCAGAAAATGATTTTGTAGGCTGTGCATAACACTGCCATAAGCAAACAGAAATACTATATTTAATAGATGAACAACTAGAATATACACCTGCACCATTATTTTAAAAATCCACCTCAATTACTTCTCACACCCCTGATCTGTGCTTAGGAAACTGGAGGCAAACTCCTGGTCTGCTCATAGAAGCATAGCAACTGGCTCGTGGAGTTTTACTTACGCAAGAATGTTCTGAGGGCAGAATAAAAAATGATTGGTTCAGAGAGAGAACCAATCAGGATGTAGAGGAGGTGGATCTAAGCAACAAGAGGAGGTGGGACTCAGACATCTGATTGGTTGGCCCCACCTCCTCTAGTTGCTTGAACCCAACTCCTCAACAATATGATTGGATATCTCTCTAAACCAATCATTGTTCCTTCTGCCCTCAGAACATTCTTGTGTAAGTAAAATTCCCATGAGCTAGAAGCTGACCCAGCTAAAGCCCAGGCACCATCTTGATGGGATTTGCCAAGTGCTGTAAATCCCAGTTTCCTGGGGGTAATCAAGGTAAAATCTCCCGCTTCTTTACTTCAGGGGTGTTTACTCCTACTGTACCAATCATCAAACAGATGGAGGCTCAAAACAATCCAATCTTCCTAGGGCTGCAGTCAGTCCAACTGAGAATTACTCAAATTAGGCCTGACTACCACAGAGAACCATTCTGCTCCGACAACGAAGAGGTCCTCCATAAGAGGCCTTGGCGTTCACCAGATATCTTGAAGGACTCACACCGACCAGGGTCCTGGCATCCATCTGCAGAAAAAGCAGAATGGCCCTCTCTAGCAGTACACAGACACAAAGCACAGCTCATCAGCGGTCTTCTCTAGCCAAAAAGTCATTAGCATCAAGATCATCCTCATTTTAGGATTTGCAAACATCCCATAAATCCGATCAACAAGGGGCCTACCGTGTCATTTATATTTATCTGATGCTTTTAGAGAAAAGCAACTTACAGTAGAGGGAAAGGTATCGATTTGTGTGTGCTCCCTGGAAATTTAACCCACAACCTTTGAGTCATCAGTGCAAAGCGCTGCTTGCTGGGCTATAACATCATTCCTCATGGCCCCCACAAATGCACCTGCCCTCGCTTGCACAGTTATCAGTCACCTGTCACCCCTCAGGCTCCTGCCAATTAGGGGTCATTGTCTGAAATCACATCCAAACACCTTTTGCCACTTCAGCTTTTAACACGGGACCTGATAAACAGCCCAGTATTCCCTCTGATCCAACTCAGCTCAGTACCAATTAGAGTGGATGGTTTGATTTCATGCAAACGAGAGTCACACGCACGGACTTGCTGGCACACGGTTTCCCGAGAGCGGCTCCATTCCTGACTGCCTCATGGCCCTTTACCCAGCGACAAGCCCGTTTCTCAGCCTTAGCGATGCCTTCTGCTACAGCTCTGTATACCCAGAGGCAGAGAGACTCCCAGGCTGTACCATCCAAAGGGCGACCATGGAGGCGTCTGGAGCCGAAACTTCTGTAGAACATCCCCAAAACACCTCATGTTATCGGTGAACCAGCAGGGAACATCTAACCCATCACATCTGTGCAAATTTGTTCACAAGACTCCTGACCTGGAGGTGCCCCACAAAGCAGGATCTCTCAGTCAGATGGGTTAAACTAAGCTAGAAGTCATGACTGTTAAATGTTACTTCTAGCTTAGGTTAACCCAGCTACCTGAAAAATCCCGTTTCGTGGAGCACTGGCCCGCCCTGTTTATTTTGAAACACAGAAGGTCAAGTGGGGGTTGCTGCTCCACAAACAGCCCAGCTACTGTGGTAAAACACGGATGGGACACGAACCTCACAAGACTGCTAAGCCAAGCTAATGTAAAGTAAACGAACATAAATTACCAGCAGTTGTAGTGCTGTATGTCGTCTGAAGTAGAGCTTCTGTTGCGGGGGGGGGCGGGGCGGGGGGGCGGGGGGGGGGGGGGGGGGGGGGGGGGGGGGGGGGGGGGGGGGGGGGGGGGGGG
>JAODJX010000020.1:22866783-22898839 GCA_026776945.1 Isichthys henryi | reverse complement strand
GGGGCAGTGCACTTGGAAAGACACTAAAGAATTCCGAAGATGGCAATGTCTCACCCATACTACTCGGCACATCCCTCTTTGCCAAAAACTGCTCATTTACGCGGGTGGGGGGCAGGCAGGTGATGCTCCATAGCAACAGAGAATTGCACGGAGCAGTGCGAGGAATCCACTGTGATCTCTATTACATTCACTCTGACGGGGACAAGCCTGGCAGTGCAGCATCAAGTTACACTTTACTTGTTCACTCTTAGCCGAACATACATAGGCCAAACTATTACATGATCTGACATTAACAGAACAAGCGAGAAACGAACTCGCTGTGACAGCAAACGGGAAGCCCTTCACAGGACTGATGTCACAACAGAGATGGGGACACAGAGAAAGTTGCGGACATCACTTGGTTTCCAGAAGGCTGCTGTCCTGAGATGAAATGAGTCCTTTGGAATTGTCTGTTTGAACATTGAATTCCACTTAACAAGCACGCCATCCTGTTGTTTACATTACTTGTGTGATTTAAATTATGCAACTTGCAACTTAAAATGCTATGCAGAGAAAAAAAAAAACCCAGAAATTTCTGAAGGTCACTAACTTCTTTAACTAACTTACTTCTCCAAATCTTGTCAAGGTCTCTTCATGGGTCAAAGGTTATCTGAGCGCATGCAGACGTTAGGTACAGGGTCTGACTTGACTGAAGAGAATATATCTAATGCAGTATTCAGAGCCTGCTGTTCAGAATGAATTTCACTGCTGTGTTTTGTCAGGAAGCCAGAATTCAACATCAAGCCAACTAAGGTACCTTCAATGAATATAAACACGTTTCCCATGCAATTATTTAACTGCTGTTATCCTGACACTTGCTGTCTAATGAAGGACCTCCAGAGTAGAAAGGAAATGAAGGGGATGCAGTAGGCGGCCGCTGTGAACATGGCTGCTTGCTTTGCCTTTAGTTAAGTCTAACTTTAAAGGGAACCACCATAGTGATGTTTTACAGCTTTAAATAAAACCCTCAGAGGAAACAGTGCCCCCCCCACCTTCCCCCCACAGTAGGAGGCTAGGGGACGGTCAGAAAAAACAGCTGATTCAGATGGCAGCAGTTTCAGGGCCGAGAGTGAAGGGTTGCTGGCAGACCAGGCCTGACAGTTTCCTACATACTAATGAAAATTTTTAAAAATAATAATAAACTGTTCCTGGCAGGACCCCAAGGCCTAAGTCAGAGTCCTCAGAGGTCCTTGCCAAACCTTGACACCCTGGAGAGAACCTTTGCTCTGTCAGCTACACGGCTATTAAAGACCCCCCCACCGCTGAGCGAGTTTCATCTGACAACACGGCATCGCCACAGTCTGGGCTGGATCTACCTTCTCAAGGGCCCCAGGCCAAGCTTCACTTGGGAGGCCCCCCCACCTAGAATACTGGTGATCCTTTCACTTCCTGCGCAACGCAGGTAATCCGGGGACCTTCGGCGCCCGACCGGTCAAGCCTATAGCGAAAGCTGGCCCTAATAATAGTGTTAATCCAGCAGTCTTTTCTACAGAATGTCCTTTTGAACATTACAGACAGATGTGGTTTCTCTGAAATCAGCTCTGTGTGACAGATGACTGGCGAATGGCATCATCCACCAGCAACATAATGGCGCTGAGCCACATCACAAGCGTCCCGTCCACTGCGCCCTTCGCTACCTGAATGAGATGATTGGCCTCCGATCTCCTTCCTGATTTAAAGGCTGGAGCAACTTCATGCACTAGTCATCTCAGAGGACATCTGGTCTCGGGGTGGGGACAAACAGGGTTGCTTTGCGGAGCTCATGCTGCACTGCACATACACATTCATCTGCTGACACATTTCAGACTGTATCTGTGTGTATTTCAGTTAGGCTTTCATCTTAATCTAAGGACCACTTCGGGGGGTCATCATGAGCCAACCCACCACCCTTAATACTACTTCTGCTTTGTATTAAGAAACCTTGGAGTTTTTTTGGAACGCATTTCCCGTGACTGAGCAGTCCCAGTTCCTAAAAAGAGAACCACCACACCTTATTGCAGCAATGGCTCATTCACTCCATTTTCCTGCCGCGCTTAATTTGCTGAGTCTGGGCTAAAACAAATTTCAACTTGTGGCGCATTTTCTACTGTCAGTAATGAGTTTTAGGTCGCTTCCCATGGCCAAACATATACCCCCCCCCCGCCTTTGAAATTGTCCTCTCCTAAAATAGGTTTGTGCTTTAAGTTGCCTTTATTGTTGGAGTAAAGCACTTTATGAATTTTAAATGCTGCAAATGGCCAAGAAACAATTTGGTTTTTGCTAAGAATGTGTATTTATTTATTACGCCCACATTTGTTTTTGCAATGTTTTACATGACGCTTATATAGAATGGAATTGTCCATTTCCCTGCACTGGGAGAACATATTAAAGGGAATCCTATTTGGGGGGGGGGAGTTACCAGCATATAATAAGCTTCAATCACTTTAAGACAGTTATGAAAATGAACCTGAGAACCTAGAGGAAGCTGCCACACTGCTAAAGCAGGAACTGTACACCAGTGTCGCCACTGGCAGACAGTCTGGAGAGAAATTTCCAGTTAGGGTGTCAGAGTCCCTTCCCTATACATACTGAAGCAAAGAAAACTGTTTGGTAGGGAAAACACTCACACTCACACACATATAGCAAGCAAGCACACCCTGGGCACCAGACAAATTCACACCCGCATCCATTCCACCAAACAAATTCACACATGCGGTTAAATTGCAGTATCCTCCACCTTCTGATCAAAGCAATTCTCTTTATTAGAATTACTGTCACAGAGACACTGTCATCCCACTGCTGTTCTGAAACAGACAAGCAGTCAGACAAGGAGGCCTGTAATTTGTCACGCAGCCCAGATAAGCACAGTGCTGTCCACAATGGCAATAATCTGCAAATCATGCGCTGGAAGCATCCACATTTCAATTAAATACAACTAGCATGTCCAATAATAGAGGTATTATTCAAAAACAAACAGAATCATAGATCTTCTTTCCACCTGCCGAATGAATGATGTTTTTTTTTTTTACTTTTTACAAAAGACAGTGATAGACAATAAACTAGACGCAATCAAACCACTGTCCATTAACTGAGATTTCCCCTATGCTGACATCTCCTCCTTGGTACTTATTATAAAGGCACATCATGAAGAGTAGCACTGTGCTTAGGATGCTTTATAAATGGAGTTTTTCTTAACGAAGTCTGCAATAGAATCATTACCCAAGATCCCCATTCCCTGGCTCCACAGGGACAGGCGGTACATGCGAGCATTAGCGGAAACTGTTTGTCTTGTGGTGGAGGTGAAACATCTCCTATCTGAGGCCCTGGCACACAAGCCTCGTGGTGCTTTTCCACTTCTGCCAAGATCTGAGCCGTACCCAAGCTTAACTGAGGACCGGCAGATTTCCATCAAACAGAATGTATGCTGTACCCGAGCATGGCCCTGTGTACTAGCAGATCTGGAGGCATCACTACCATCTGATTGGTTGAAATGCACGGAGATACCGGTGTTTTGCACATGTATTATATGCAGGAAAAAGTGTATATTCTATATATTATTCAGTATTAGTAGTATCACATATTGCAGTGTATTGATGCATTCTCGATAACTCAGAACATGAAAATTTCCAACCACCTACTGTACGAAGCACTATAAATACTAAGAAGTACTATAAACAGCTAAATAGAATGGATTCTTAATGCAAATTAACTCAAGCGCACAGATGTGCTAGAAAATTAGGAAATTGGCACACAGTAAATCATGATGTACACCATGTGAATGGTAAAGAAGCATCTCTTCAGTTGTACGTCACTGTCACTCTCCAAACCCAGCAGCGCCTTTATCAAGCCGACGCTTCTGCAGTGGAAAACCGAAGAGAGCGGGAACCGTGCTCGGTTCCTGCATGCCAGTGGAAAACCGAAGAGAGCTGGAACCGTGCTCGGTTCCTGCATGCCAGTGGAAAAGTGCCACTAGGCCCAGGCAGAGGGGGAGACAGCAAAGAGACACTGTAAAACATTGAGACGCAATTGTAAATCTCAACCTGTCTCTGTGGCATAGTGTTATTCGCCAGACCAACAGTAACGTTATCCAAAACAGCCATCATGGACACAAAACCGCTTCCTGTTATAACTATCAAGCCCCAAGCATTTTCATTAATCCTTTCACTTTCACTCCTGCTTTCCAACGCATCCAGCTAGCCTGCCTCTGTGTGCCTGGCCGGCTTATTATTCATCAATAAACCCCAGGTCACATGACCGCCAGGAGACTGGCAGCTGCAGCCTTGCCAGCTGGACCCCAGCATTTACAGCATATCTCAGCCAAGCATTGGAGGATTCTGGGTCCTTCTGAACTCCACATTAATCTTCTTCCAAAACTTTTGTATTAAAATAGGATAATTACCAGAAGGGCTTTTTAACTGTCAAAGCAGGATTGGAACTTGCCATTTGCTGTGTTATCACCATAATGGAACTACATCTGCTTGTAGATCTGACCTACCCAATAAATCCTTCACCTCCACACTGACCACGTACTGATCAGACCCTGTATCTTTGAAGGCTCTCTTTTCCCTGTGACTCTAAAATGAGGACTAATTCTTCTTTCTTTCCATCCATCCATTTCCAGTCCTCTGCCTAACAGCCAAAACTATGAATTCCCTTTCCATCATACCAAATGTTCACACTGGTCTTCCATCTGTCTGGAGTTGATTTCCTCAATGCTAAGAATTTGATGTTCATTCTCCTGGAGTCAAATTACAATCATAGCGCTACCCTGCTTTCACTTCCTAATAATAAATTCATGATCAGCACCTACTGTCTACCACAGTTTCCACTCCAAAACAAACTTACTAACATCACATGATGCTTGTGACTTAATCCTCTAAAAACATGCTACAGGTTTAACTGAATATCGCAGTATGAAATCAACATGATGTAAAATCCATATACTGCAAGTCACATTTCTTCCTTGATAAAAGAAATAGAAAACAGTATTTGATAGCATACAGCAATTTTGTCATTAGGAGCAAAAGAAATATTCTGCACCTGTGGAATTACAGTTAGAACCTTGGCAACCTCACCCAGGGCCGTACCACAGCCATGTGCCCTGTGCTGCCTTGGACAGATGCGACATTGACCACTCCTCCAAGCGTCGCTTACAAGGGCTTATCTCACCTAAGCTGCACCCCTCACCTCTAGTGTTGGTTGCCATGTCTGCCACCTTCTGGAAGGCATCGAGGAAGGCCACCGCTGCCAGTACGGTCGTCCTAGTGGTATAGGAGGGGTCACACCATTCGTTTATGCAGTGGAATAGTACTGGCACACACATGCAACTTATACTTGCAGATATTGAGTTATGGAGTAGTGAGACCAAGGGTGAAATCAAATCTACCCCACTGTCCCTTACTGTTTTCTGCCTATGTTCAACTATTTTTAAAGAAAGTTTGAAATTTCAAACTGAAAAAAGTTCTTTGAGTATGATTGGGCAGTTGTGTCTCAATTTGGACACCAAGTCCTGCATCATGTAATCCGAGAATCTGTACTGAGTATCCCTATGTACCGAGCACATGTGCTGGCAAACAGCAAGGCATCTGATTGGGACTTACCTGAGCTGGGAGTGTAACTTGGTGGCCTTGGCATTGAAGTCCTCCCACACTGGGTATGAGCACTAGAAGAGCAAACAGACGGGCAGGTGACAATCCTGAAGTTACTCACACCTAAACATCAAGCCAATGTAGATCAGTTCTCAGTTGCACGCTAAGTAGAACATGAAAAAACGTCTAATGCAAGGTATTGTACTCAATGGTAGCAATTGCTTAAAGAACATCTGGGTACAGGTGAAAGGAGCAGACCCGTCACTGCACAACACCTGTTCCCTCTGTGAGCAGAGGTCTATCAAGATATGATCAGTTACAATTTATTTATTTGCCAGACACTTTCACGCAAAGCGACGTACAACTGAAAGCAGCGCTATACTGTCCCTGGAGCACCTGTGGGTTAAGTTGCTTAATGGGGAATAAACTCCACAGACTCTGGGATCTGAACCAATGACCATTGGAGCAGAGGCCCAGCATCCTTAAACCGCAGATCCAAACACCGCCCTCAGTGCTGCGTCTCAAGAACAGGGGGCCTTGTGTTCTAATTCTCAGAGCAAGTCTGTCCAGTACAGAATGATAAACACAGTCCTTGAATAAAATGGCTTTACAAGACCTTCGTTTTCAGTCAGCATCGGCTCGCAATAAATGCTACTATTATTTAAGGTAAGCTGTATTCAAACACTTTTTTTGTACCAAACATCCCTTACTTCACGGCATTTTGCGACTAGTCCAGCAAGCATTTGGATTCCTTAAAAAGAACTTGAACATAAGCTTGTGAAATCTGACAATATCAGACCGTGAACGATTAAAATATCTCCACGATCTGCCTTTACGGGACAATCGTTAACATTGTGCTACAGAGCACATTCTCTCAGCTGTACGACCCATACACGCATCTAAAGTTGTTTTGTCACCCAAATCCATGTCAACACACCAATAAACCGGTAATAAGCAACAGCGGATAGTACCTCCCTCTCTTTCGATCGCTCGTCCCAACGTGTAATGTGAAACATGCAACACTGTGGACCGTGGCCGAGTCTGAAAAAATAGTTATATGATTTTACTGCTATATCGGCCACAGCTACTTCAACATGAAGAACAATAACAGCAAAACATTGTGCTAAGCACAGCTTTTTTGAAAAGAAGAAGATAGAAGATGTGAATCTCGCCCATGACTTTTTAACAAGCGGGCAGTTGGAAGATGGATGGATGGATGGATGGAATATAAATCGCTGTTGTTTTTCTTCACATGCAATCCATGTCTTTTAAGCATAAGACAAACCAGAAACCAGGACAGCCAAAAACGGAAGCAGAAAAGCCGATCAGGACACCCAGGATCGGAAACTCAATTCCCCAACGTCACCACTGGAATGTGACACTGGGAGTAAGCTGTGTAAACTGCAAGTCGATCTGGACACCTAAACTGAAGGCCTGCCTAAGGTAGCAGGTACCGGGGGGGGGGGTGGAGCTTTGAAGCAGCCCTAACAGGAAGCGTAGCCATGGTAACAGGAAGAGTAGCCATGGTAACAGGAAGAGTAGCCATGGTAACAGGAAGCCCAGTGCCACATGAACACCCTCATCGTGGATTTGTCTTATCTGTACCTATAGGCAATGAGAGGGAAATTTTAGGTCACACCATTTCAAAATCCTCAGTTTGAACTGTCTAATGGTTAATCCACAAGCGGTTAGTTAAATAACACTCCTCTGTGCCTGACTGGTGTTTCGTTTACTGCCATCCAAAAAAGCTTCCCATTAGAGACACCGTATAACATGGAGAAACACACGCATTGCATGGCCGGTATCAGAAATGCAGAGAAATGTGGCCGAGAGCGAGCTATAGCATTCAGTTAGCCGTATCTTAGCAATGGCTACAATCGCCAAAAGGCTCATTTTAATTAGAATGCCCAACATTCCCATTTAGCTACCTCATGATTCACACGTACTCCCCTTGTCCTAGGAATTCAGTGCAGGGATGGCATAGACCAGAGATCTTCTTACCACAGGTCACCACCCCTGAATTCCATCAAACTTAGTCTATTCCTGACCTCATCCATCTTCAAAACACTTTTATACATCCAATAAAAGCTCTGTAATGCGACTACAACCTAGAATGTGGTGTTAAATTATTTGCTGGCAAAAACAAGCAAAATGCACTTAGTCAGAAAAGGACTGAGTTCATCACGGATTCCACTTAATGCTTCCCCCGCAGTTTAAAAGCGTAAAGGACTCGGAAAGTCTTAAGGCATTTATATTTAATTGATACATTTATTCAACATCTATACTGAACAATATCAACAAAGGTAAAATGATACAGTAAATAAATTCCCCAGCATAGACATAAATGGTAAAATGGACATAGAAAATGTTCCACACCAAAGCTGAACGACAAATTCAGCGAATGCCGCTAAGAGGTCGGGGAACTTTCATAGCGTATTTATTCGGCCAAATAGTTAGGTGTTACAATGTTTGGATAGTGGGTAGAGGTGACTGGGCCGAGTGTGGAGGACAGGACTGGCAATTTCAGTTTGAAGAAATAAGGAAGGCAGCAGACCTATTGGTTCAAAACAGAACACGGCATTTAATACATAGCAGAAGGGTGCCATCTCTTTGGGGGGGGGGGGGGTTAAGAGAGTTGTGCACCTCCTCACATCCAGAGAGATCCGCCCAGCTTAATGAATTCGTATAATTCAGCTTAAGTTACACCATATACCTTTCGGAAGCTGGAAGTCACATCTTAGCCCAGGAGGTATGCAGGCGAACTGAACTACATGACCCTGCCTTGAACATTCCTCTGTATTTGTTTCTGGTGACCAGGATAAACCATTAGATGCATCATCAGTAATCTTTGGTTTACAGCACATACACTGCACATACTGCAGACCTCTAAAATACATAATTTTAGAGTGTTGGAGGGTGAAAACAGAGAGATACTGAATGATTTATTGAATACACACTACTCAGTTTCCAAAATGTGATCTTAGGCAGTATTTTCTGGAATCGTGCTGATAAACCCTGCATCTGTCAAACGATATTCCTGTTTAAACAAAGAGGAGAGCCAGTAACATGATAACTTTTCCGTCAGAAGTTCAGTTTCAAATTCAAATCCCGGGAGAAGTTATAAACTACATTTTATTTAGACCGTTAACCTGAATAGCTTAAGCCAATTATTCAGGTGTGTGATTACAGGGGAAAGAAAGGTGAGACCACAAAATGTGCAATGCAGGGAATAACGAACTATCATACATTTCTCAGACAATAATACTGGATGATCACGGTGACGAGAGCAGAACCCAGCCCTCAATCCAGTGGAACTACTTTGGATAAACTGAAATTTGGAATTAGGGCACAACTAGTGAAGCATAATAATGCTTTAAGGGAAACATGGAGCACAAGACCACCAGCGTAGGGCAGAGTCTCCACAAAGCCCTGAAGCCATCGTGCTATAAATTCCTACTCATAATCACAGACGCCTCCAGGTAGGATACAGCGGGGTGCAAGGCTGGATAGAAACTGTAGCTAAAACGAAGACACTCCTCAAGCAGGTACCGGATAATCGAATGGATGCATGGATGGATGAATGGATGCACATAATTGCAAAAGCATTTGATGAACAAGAATTCATTTCGGGCACTTTGGCTGAGGCAACAAAAAACAACTAAACAGTATCTTCTTTAACAAACATCTCAATGACTCGTGTGAAAGGCAACAGAATTACACCACAGCCTGAGGCCATGAAAGAAAAAAAAAAAGGAAAGCTTACACCCCCACACACCCCAGGCCTGCCGCCCTGTTTATACCCTCCAGTGAGGCATTACTTCCTCTATTTCCATCGTTATATTTGTGAGACGAGATCTGCTCCCGATTAATTAATGCATTCAATTTGCTGTCCTGTGTGACAGCAAAGCTCAGAAAGACATAAAGCCAATGGCAGTTTTCTACAAAGATCTCTGCACGGCCATTTTCTGCTTTGTCACCGGTGGAAAGGTCATTGAATGGCTCTTCATCTCAGCAAAAAATGCAGGCAGGTTTCTTTTCGAAGAAACATTGTGGGCGTTTTTTGTTCCGTTTTATTAACCCAACTCACCAAATCATCACCTGGCCCGCCGCCATCGATACCATTGTTTTTT
This sequence comes from Isichthys henryi, assembly GCA_026776945.1. Lineage (NCBI taxonomy): Eukaryota > Metazoa > Chordata > Actinopteri > Osteoglossiformes > Mormyridae > Isichthys > Isichthys henryi. The sequence continues at coordinate 22,889,103 of JAODJX010000020.1, read as the reverse complement.
AAGACCACCGATGGATTTGTTCCAAGGATTCATTCATGGATTTATTTATGTTTCAAACGTATTTCAAGTTTTGATAAAAATGAGTTCAGTCCCATAGACTAAAAGGTGGGTTTAATTAATGTCGAACACCTATGAGGTTCTTCTTAAAATGACTAAATATAAAGAGCCACACCGCCTTCGAGGAACAGAGAATGATTAACAACCAAGTGCACGATGGCAGAACTGCATAATCTTTAAGAGTTTAGGTAAAAAAAAAACACTTACTTCATAATTCCTTGCCACCATTGACAGTTATATTGTCAGCAAATAATGGCTGCGACAGCTTTACTTCAACAAATTAAAAAAAGAAAAATAATCAATGTCTGGCGTCTCTCCAAGAGCAGTGTGAGAACAAGACAAGATCACTTTGGGCTGGAATGTGCCAGACCAGGAACTATCTAAGCAGGGACATTGGTGGTTCTGCCATCGCTGCCCTTGTAAAACAACTAACATGAAAGGGGGAGGGGGGTTGATGGGGACACCCAGTTTGTCCCCTTTAATCATTATCAAGCTCCGTACCACTTTGACGCATGTTTGCGACTGTGACTGACGAGTTTGATAATATCTCAGCAAAGTGGAACGACAGTAAAATCAAAGCAAGAACCTCTGATTGAAGATGTAACCTTTCAAAGTAAGACCTCAACGGCATTGATGACATTCAAGGCCAAGGGGGGGCAGTTTCAGATCAAGGCAGAAAAGGCAATTACAACAAACAGGCCGCCCAGTCCACAGTTTATACAATCCAGCACACTGTTCATCTTATAACAGAGCAGATAAGCAGCACGGAGACAGCCAAGCTTTCCTATAATGACATTAGGAATTAAACTACAATTTTCAAAACAATCAGAGGTGCCCTGAATCAAGCAATAACAGACTGGGAAGGCAGGCAGTATCTAGGATGACATCTTAAATTGTTTCATTCAGTAGTTCCTTCACTTAGCAATGACTGAGAGGAGGTTGAAAGCTGCAGCAATTTAGAGGTCTCAATGCCTAAGAATATAAGCGTTTGGATATATTTCCTTGATAAACATAGATCAACGAAATATAGCCCATATCATGCATGGATTAGTCCACCCTGTAAGAAATAAACATGAAGACACAAAATTAAATATACTTTAAAAAAAAAAAAAACTTCATTGGCTGTTCCGATTTTGGTTTATGTAGTTATGATGCACGTTCTCTGCTGTAGAATTAATTCTCTGCTTTATTTTCCCTAGTTTTGTGGCTATGGCTGCAACTTCATTTTCGTTCCTCGTTCTTTTCCGTGGACATTTCACGCCATGACCTCGTCTTGTGATCCTATCACCCAGTTACTCAGTTGACATGGTGGAAACATAAACCGACAGCATTATTCTCGGGGACAGGCAAGAAAAGCAAGTAACGGCAGAGTGTTTCAATTTTCAAAAAAGAAAATAAAAAGTTTCCCATGGGCATCATTAAAGCTTTTTTTAATTTAACTCCCAGAGCACTTAAGATCACTCCTCAGGGCAGTTAACTACAGGGGCTAAGATCGGTCCAGTCTTAGCGCACCCTTAACGTAAACCATCATTTCACAGTCCTAACATATGTAGACCATATGCAAATTATACCAAAAATGCTAAGTGAACACTGTTTTCGGGGTGCTTTTAAAACCTAGGAATGCATTATGATGTATATCATTCACGTATATTTTATTTTCTTCTCTCGATTTAAATTTTTGCAAATATGCCTTTTGCGAATGAATTCTCTTAGTGCACAGGTTTTTCACTGAATGGAGTTCAGTGACACCAGCGCCACAGTGATGAGCACAATTACTGAAGCTATTCCGTCCGTACGTGTGCACAGCTGTCACTGTGGCAACAATGTCACCCCACATTCGGTAGATTCAGTTCAGAGACACTGAGGATGGGCTTGAAAGGCGCTCAGGAAAATAAGTATTAAATTATGAATGTGACATCAATAACAGGGAATCTGTTAATTAAGGTTGTAAAAAAAAATGTAGCCGTTCAAGTTCTCACTGACTTTTGTGCGCTTGAAAAGGATCAGCGATGTTTAGCCTAAGAATACATTAGTTCTGAGTACTCGGGTTGTCGGATTGTATAGATTTCCCCAGCCCTTTAAAATTGCGGTCAAAACAGATTTTCTCCACTTGCGAGACAAGTATGCAAACTATAACATTCATACACAGCAAGCAACATAATATTGCGGGTGATTGCGAATGCATTTGCTTAGACAGCACTGTTTTGCAGACATGTCGACTTTCCATTGTACCAGTCATTTAACCTAATGTTAAGCTGCTTCATAACACATGCTTAGCACTTAAAATTACTATTAATACCTGAATACAACTACACAACTGCCGTTTCTGCAAGCATAAAAATACAAACTCTGCCCCGTGCATAAAATGAAGGTAAAAAATAGTCGCCGAATTAAAAACAACCCCACACAAGTGAAGTGGGATTAGTCGTGGCGGGGGCTTGAGTAGGGGGACAAGTGCATCTGCATAGGAATAGCCTTACATTTAATTTATTCGGCGTCTATTTTTGTTGTATGGTATGATACAGTACCTTCATGTCATTAACGATTGCCTGGAAGAGCCCTCCAAGCGCTCCACACTCTTTTTCCACCGTCTCCATGTTAACAAATCCACCTTCCACAAATTATTTAGTAGACCAAATTAAAACAAGAGAAAAAAAAAATCAATTATTTCCAATGAAGAGATGGTGACTTTCGGCGTTTCTTCGCCCCCACTGTGCTCTCCCTCCCTGGAAACCGGGATGTATATTTGTGATTGCCAGAAAATAATAAACAAATGAGATGAAGTGCTGGCTCTGGTCCCTCTTCTCTACCCCGTTCACGATCAGCGTGTGATGGACAGTGGGGAGGTTTCTTCTCTCCCCTCTCACGCCCGGATTACTCTTCAAGGCAGAGGAACACGGGGACATACGGCCGGAAGGGCATTTTTATCCTCAGAGAACGATTTTAAAAGTCAGAATGAGCCTCTTGGAAAAAAATAAGGATAAAATTAGAAAGAGGCAAATCAAAATGAGAAAGGCGTCCCCCAGTGAGCGCTGGGTTTCCAGTGATCGGACTGCAGGCAGCAGTCTGGAGGCTGCGGAGTGGAAGGGCTGTAATCCGATCCATGGGAGTCGGAGGGGGGCCCGTCCGCCGGCTTCCCTGTCACACGCCTCCTCGCCCAGACCAACATACGGGCACACAAGTATGTCCGTATCCTGTATCGCTTTCTAAAGGGGGTGGCTGGGTGCATGGCTGGGGGGTCGACATCGGAGGGACTTACTGCCTTGCAAATGAAACCGCCGCGTGCTCGAAGGGACGCCTTAAGCTGAAAATGCAAGGTGCTTTGTCTGGAAGACTTTTGTAAAAGGGAGAAAAGTCAACATCTTGTTTTTTGTTACTCGGACTAAAATAACTTCATGTACCATATCTATGATGGTAACATGAAAGTTACTGAAACCTACACTTAAACATTAAAAACATGTATTTAAGACAAAACTATATATATATATATACACAAGGGCCTACAATTGTGTTTATAAACATTAAGCAAGTATACAAAGTTACATCTCCTGATTTCAAGGTTCACGTGCTATTTACCGGGATAAATGACTAAATTAATATAGTGCAAAAGTTCAGGTTATTTGGCGCAAGTCACTTTTGATCGAATTTTAATAATAAAAACACTGATGCATTCAAGTATGGTTAATTTAGGCCGATACAAGATCCAGGAAATCAATGACTGACTAGCAGCATCCATCCGCCTTTGGTGTTCACTCCCCGCAAAGTCGGTCAACTGTAAGACGGGTTTTACAATTCGCAGCACATGCCTAAAACTAATCTGTTGGAGTCCAGCCTAATTTCATAGCTTAATTTCTCTCACATTTCACCCATTTATAAGTCGGCTATTTGCAAAACTCGCAGTGCAAAGCGCACTTAGCCTAAGACCTGGAACAGTACGTACACTTAGGTAACGATCCCACACTCAGGCGCCGACAGACTTTGTGTTCAGAAGCCACGTTTGCTTGCTAAGTTCATTTAAATGGAAATCAGCTGCGGGTTGACAGCTTTAAGTGCTGATTTGTTAAAACTTCCTTTCGGATATCGGAGCACTTTCTGGAGGGTGTTAACGTAAATACCGCTTCCCTATCACATCCACCATATTTGCCAGAAACCGTGGTTAAGACTCCATGAAACAGCTTAAACTTGAAGGAAAATTTCCATACTAAGTTTTGACACTGAATTTTGCAATTATGCCGAGTAAGTCAGCTTCGATAGCAATCTTTAAATCACCGTAAAAAGTATGCGTGAAAGTGTATGAATGGGCTACTTTTATAACCGTCAATAATGTTTAAGAAATGTGTTACAAGAAAGATGAGTTGTGCACAGCTGGGTCTTATTAATATTAAATCTCGTTGAGACATAGCAGCAGATAGGTTCTCAGACAAGAAGCCCCAAACAAGGTTAGCACTTTTTCTATGCTCAGCACCAGAGCGCTGGTTAAAATATATTAAATTAAACTGCAGGTCATGCTGACCAGTGACAGCCAGCTCTTTCCCATCCACGATAGGCAACGGCCCTTGTCCCATCTTGGTCCGTCTCTCCGGCCGGTCAAAGACCAGGACCTCACCTCTGAATGGCAGGCTTCTGGTGTCTGCTTTGAGCTGCAGTTCGGAAAGCAGGTGCAACTTTCCAAATGAGCTGGCAGGTCCCGGCTTCTATTGGCACTGCCCTGCGTGGTCGCCTGCCAAGTTGGACACAGCTCAGCGGGGCCATCGAAAGGACCGCATTGTCACCGTATTCCCACCACATCCGAAGGCTGACGTACTCACCGCTCCAGTGTCCATTCTCTCCAGCTTCCTACCTCTAACCCAGATTCAGTCTCCTATTCAATTGTTTGATTCACCTCTATCCTTTAAATTCCTAGCTAATCTCTTTATCATCATATCAAGCTGGAAGTAAACAATTTCTCTTTTACGTGTATATTTATAAATAAAATATATTATCCATCTTAAAAACTAAATTTTAATTCAGCTGTCACGACTAATACATTTAATTACATCCAAGCACAGGAATTATTCAGACTTGTGTTTCGATGCACATTGATCTTACAACAGCACAATGGCTGACAAGTTTAAACTGCTAATGATTAACAATTTAATCCTGGACATATCATGTCCACAAAACAACAACCCATGGCTGAGGACACACTTCCTTGGTTCACTAGGCTGACAAAAAGGCAAGAACAAGGACTGTGCGACCTTGTTCCCACAAAAGCGGCAGATGGACAGTGGAAGAAAAAAGACAAGAGTAAAGTAATAACATATGGTCCATGATTTACTGGAGTTCTCTCCTTATAGCAGATAGCAGTCATTTCACAGGAGACCGTGGGGTTCTGGGGAAGCATGCGAGAGGGGCAGGAGGCTGGGAGCAGCCGGGGGAGCGACAGAGCAGGGATGGGGTTCTGGGGAAGCATGCGAGAGGGGCAGGAGGCTGGGAGCAGCCAGGGGAGCGACAGAGCAGGGATGGGGAGGAAAAAGTGAGGAGATATTTAAAAAAAAAGAAGATGGCAGAAAGTGAAGTTAGACAGCATCTTAAATGGAGGGAACTCTGATAGATAACAATGTGCATCTACCAAGATTGAACAGGAGATAAAAAGTAGACAGAATAAGGAATCTGTTCCAAAACTCTTCCAAGGCACCCGCCAGCATCTTCCCCCTATTTAGAACCAAACCTTGTACGATCATATTAAGACATTACAAATGAAGGTCATAAATTACAGCACATAATGCGGAGTACAGGTCCCCCTCCAACATTCAGATGGGCTCACAATGTCTTCCTCAGTATATATTATAATTACGGCTTTGCCCCCCCAGTGTTGACTCCTTGACTACGGGCTTCTTACAAATGAATGTCAGGCCAGAAAGAACAGCTTCAGGCACCCAAAACAGGCTTCAAGCTTCAAGACCACGGAGACCGTCGTGTGTGTGTGTGTGTGTGTGTATATACTCATCCATGTTGTTTTTGACAGCTGACAGACACCGTGGCCGATGCGGAAGTGAGTGAAGAACATTTATGGACAAATGGAAAAAAAAGCCAACAACTACAAAAAAAAGCAAAAAATAATAATAATGTATATTCAAGCTTTGACTAACATGGAATTGGACCCAACCAAGGTGTAAATTCATGTTTGGTGGATGTGTGCATCCATAATGGCACCTCCATCAAAGCTGTTAAAAAGAAAAGTGAAAGGTAAAGCAGGTACGTCATGCCTACAGTATGTTCAATAGTTTAAAACTGCATTAGCGCTAAAGTGTCTTTCTGGTCATAATGGCGATCTTGGTTATCAGCTTCCTTTGGGTTTCACAGCATCAGCTTCCGGTCGGAGCACTCAGCCCGTCCGGTACGCTGGTGCCGAACCTCCAGGTGCTTCCTCTGGACCCGGTCGAAGTGCTGTAGCAGTTCTCTGTAGTCGACACGTGAGGAGGCTGGACACCTGGAGCCCGGAGAGCTTTTCAGATCAGGCCTGGAAGGACAAGGTCGACACACACAAAGCAGTCAGTCACTTAAGAAATGAACGAATGACGAAACACGGACAGGTGGTGACCCTCGACATCTAACAGGAAGGGTAAGACGGGCACTTTAAAGGGTGGGTTTGTGGGTGACGTGGCTGGAAAATGTCCTGGGGCACTTGGCATGCGTCTCACTGACTCACTGGATTAGCCTGGACTTTCAGTCAAATATTAGGCTTAGCTTCTGTCATCTCTAGGCCTTCCTGTCACCTAAAACTGCTATGTTCAGTAAGCCTTACAGGAAATCATTATGAAGTACTTATAAAACACTACACTTCCCTAAAGCCTGGATGGGAATAAACAAAAATTTCAGAACAGAAGCTTTTTATTTTCTGACTACAGTAAAAACAAACGATATGCCATCCGGACCATCTTACCAGGAACAGACCTTAAAAACTAACCATATCAGGTATAACAGGAGCCTGACAATCACTTTCTAGCATGACATTTTAGCACAATTATGGCCTGTTGACATAGATGTTTCGCATCTGAAGCCTTGCATGTTGTTCTGGATAAGAATACAACTGAGTAAAAATCATAAAAATAGGATGGTAACCCCAGTTTTTACAAACAGAATTCCATTAATCAAATTTCCCTGATAATTCAGTGTAGGGCTGCAGTCAGCATAGAGACTGTCCAAGAATGCTGAGGCCATGAGACAGGGGACACCAGGAGGAAGCCATTCCATCACGGCAAACAAACATCATTTGATTCCTTAATAAGTGTGCTGAAGAGGGCTAATGAGTTTCTCTGAAACGCCATCCCAGGGGAACCACGCCAATGGAAAAACAACAATGGACACTTTCCAAAATTCTTTCCTTTGGCTCGGGGTTTTTGACCACGTCAGCAAAATCATTCCAAAATGGGAGGACTCTTATTGAGACACAGTGCATTGTCAGCTGGCTCAGCTCACATTCAAAACCAGGAAGACTCCTCTGTGTAGACAAGCCACTGTAATTCAAAGATGAAGCAATATATCATTTATTAACAATGCCTAAGAGATAAACAGCTATTAGAGCAAAGGAATATGAGGTGCAACCAACATTTTATCTATGCAGCATTCCCTCTTCCAGACAACCTCAACCTGTACACGTTACTGCAAATGAGCATGACATGTGACAAACAGGCCTCCAGAGATGCATTGATAACACAGATACAACACATTGTCTCAGTCTTTTTGATACTACCTCTGAACAAGCAGAGTGAGATCAGAGGTTTTTACCCAAGGGATTCCATACAGTCCTGAAGATAAGGAAAATCCCACACATACTGTATATTGTCCTCGGGGGGAAATTCAGACCACGCAAAGGGACAAGAACAAATGGATCTGTCAGATAAACAACCGTGGATGTTGAATAAGAATCCGAGCGAAATTTGTGAAATCAGACTTCATTTAGACCAAATTCACCTTCACTCAATTGTAAGAGTAAATACTATTAAATGGCAGCAGGTAGAGCTGTTTAGGTAAAATGAGGCTTCTCGACCCACATTGTGGGGGATTACCAAGTACACAAATTGCTTTAACCCAGTGTAATCAACTGTAATATAACAGTTACTGGTTACTGTTTTGGTTATTCTTGGGTTAAACCTTCTGAGTTTACACCTTCTGTGGGCTAATGAAGTTCTAGGAGCTTCGTGAGTTCTGCCTGCCCGTCAGGGTCTGTGTACAAGTACTCACACACTCCTCATGAGCTCAGGGTTGGGTACGCAGTGCAGCCGGTGGGAGAGCATCTGGAAGGCCTGGCTCTGGGGCAGCAGCATCAGGAGGCCGTACAGAGCCTTGATCAGGTAGGGGTTATTCTCCACATCAAGCAGCTGCAGGCGCAGGTCTGGTGAGGAAGACACAGGGGATCAAGGCAGGAGAACATGATGCCCACCACGAGATAAACGCCCATCTTAAAATTTTACTATATGTGTTTGGAAAGACCACTGGGTCCAATCAAATTTTATACACGTGCCAGATTTTTTCATATATTGTCATTTAAACATATTACATACGAGTTCTTTTGGCCCACTATGAGAAAGCATGCTAACTATAGATGGGAAATGACACTAAGTGTGTGGGGGGGGGGGGGTACAATCTCATTTGTGCTGCTTCATTTTCACCTTTGTAATCATGCAAAGGCATGAATACACACAAACGGGACACGCTAGGAGCAAAAACAAAATATTAAACACCTCAGCACACAAGGAACAGCAGACAGTAACAGGCAAGAGAACTGTCTGGCAACTGGCACCCCTGGACACTAACAAGTGAACTGAAGTGAGCTGAAGATCCAGGCAGTGGTGCTTTAGACATGAGCACCGGGGGCCACTTACAGGTGAAGATGGGGCTTTCGATGAGCTGTACCAGCTTGTCCACCTCCATCAGGAAATCCACAGTCACTTCCAGATCGCCGCTGGTAGACTGAGGTCAAGGACAACAACTACGTCATACCTGACAGTATAGAAAAAAGAGAACCTATGCAAAAAGGTAGGGCCATCTATAAAATACTAAACAGAAGTGTGGGACTCCACTCTTCGGTCAGTATTCAGGATTAGAAATATGAGCAGCGAATTGCAATACCACACCATACTAAATATCCATTTTTTCAGCTGTAAGAAACACAAGTGAAAATATTCATTATGTTTTGCATCTATGCATAAATTAAATGAATACAACATTTCACAGTGGCAAAGAACTTCCAGGGAACCAATATATTAACAAAGGACACAGGCCTATGACGTTAATCTTTGTCACAGCAAACTTCTCTTGCTATTGGTGAATGTCATTCTGCCGTTGAACATCACCTCCGTCACTGGACAGAGGCCACAAAAGGGCACGGCCTGGATCAACGAGAACAAACCAGCATTCCCTTGGTTGTCATGGAGATTGGTGGGGGGGAGGAATCACCATTGCAAAAGGATGAGAAAAAACACATTTTAATCTTTCAAAGTCAGTGAGCCTAAATAATTCGTGCTGCTTTCTCATGTGGCAATTATAATTTGTTCTTTCTGTGACAGAACAGCTGTAATTTTTCTCACTTACACTGCAGGATTAAAGATTCCATAACAGTCTAAACAGGACAATAAAGGCAGAACAATTATGGGTGATTTGACACCCTCTACACCCACAGATCACAGTAATGACCAGATGTCAGACATGGGCATTATCTTGTACAAAAATTAGTTCATTTCTATTATTCAGAACCTCACTTACACACAAACATTGCACGCAGAATATTCTGAGCAACAGATGTGTCCACATTTATAAAAATCCACCAATCACTAGGCTCCAGGTCTCTTAATATTCAACCTACAAAATCAAAGCTTTATACAGACTGCAATTCAAGACCTATTAAAGTAACACAGCTATAACAAACCCACAGACGCACTCTCATATATTCTTGCTTTTTGTATCATTTTTTGAACTGAACTTGCTGCCCTGTTTTTCCCCCCATTTACTTCTGAACTATTGAAACATTTAAGGTCACCACTCGTTTGCACGCCGCACAATTACAGCTGACACAGGTCAGCTGAGGGGCCTCTCGCACACAAGCGTCCAGAGATGAAAAAACAGTTCGAAACACTGGGAAACGCTATATTTTTGGTGCAGTAAACCCCCACCACCACCTCTCAGGGGGGCCCACCCCCCAAATTTGAACAAAAACAGGGTGCTTTGACACCAAGCTTGGAGTCCAGCTGAGCCGGGGGGGGCTTAAATGTGCTCGCTCCACTCTCTGGCCATTTATAAAAAAGAAGATGGAGAGGAGTTCAGGGTTATTGTGTTTAACTGATGGTGTGGAAGAGGACCACGCTGGAACCAGCCTCATTCGGCAGAGTTTGCTTAGTTACAGAGTTCAGGGTTTTCAATTCTGCACCCCCCCGATGTCACCAACATGGCATGACTGAATCTGTATGCTTACTGGAACGCAGCAGATCCAGTCATTTGAATATTACACATCACCCTGGTGTTCCACCAGATTATTCCAGAATCGGAGTCAGCCGAAGCTAAATAAAATCATTTGGGCCAGCCACTGTCTGGTTAAGAATGCAAACCAGCAATGGACCTCAGAAGCGATTCTCATTCGGAGTGTGCTAGTGATCCCTCATATTGCTAGAGAATGTAAGGAGCCCTGAAAGTAAAAATAATGAAGCACAGGAGTGAAGACCAGGAAACAGAGGACACAACTGAGGAATGATAATAAGACAGAGGGATGAATACAGGGAAAAATGCAGCGTGAACATCTGACCTCAGCGATGTGACTGATCTTGAAGGCAAAGCTCTCTTCAGTGACTAGCTGGGAAACTTTCAGCTGGTTGGCCCAGTCAGTTTGGACTCAATGTTGATTTCGATTATAGGTAACAGTAATGCAAACACTACACCACCACAGTGGGCAAAATGTCAGCCTGACATTTCACCCCAACGATATCCAATAACCCTACCCAAAGATGCAAATAAGAATCACGTATGACTGAGCTGTACATTTCGATGCTAAGCACAGTCTGCAGTTTCAACATCCTCAAATTACCATTATCAGTTCATAACCTTGCATGGTTGCATAAGATTGGGATAAACATGGCAAATGACCGAGGGAGATATACATGAATAAATGAGATGCCTCACTAGTGAAGAGAGGTTATAGGATCTGCACACACATCCCCTACTGACAGGTCACCCCCTCCCAGAACCCCAGAGGTCATGGAACATATGCATTCCCAAAACAGAAGTGCTATTTACAAGGATCGTATCAGGGACTGGAATGTCCTCTCCTCCACACGCCAACATGGGAAAACATTGCAGCCAACACAGGCTTTTCTCTGCAGGGTCCATGTTGTGACATACATTTACAGAAGGCAGGCAGATTCATAGATATACAGACACAGGCAGACAGTACAGAGTACAGAGAGACAAAGACCAATAGATATACAGACACAGGCAGACAGACAGGCCCCTAGATATACAGGCAGAGAGAGACAGACACGGTTCCTCACAGATTTTTCCCCAAGTTACACATTTGATTGCAAGAATCAACATAAGTCTGAGGGTAAGGAACCTTCCAGCATTGAGTTGGTATTCATAATCACTCTGCAGCGAATACACAGAAAAGTGCATGTGAAGGATACAACTTCTGGATGAGGTCATAGGCATGCTGGTAGTTCTGGGTCAGGAAGCAGAGCGAGACTGTGGCCACAGGGTTATGACACCAAGAACGATACAGACAGCAGAACAGGTCACAGCTCTCCTGCGGGAATGTATGAGAGCAGAAAGTCTATACACGTCATAGTCTCCTCCGTAGAGATGACAAACATCTCGATTTATACAATTCCCAATATACCTTCACCTCTTACACTCTCTGGTGGAGCTACACACACTTGAGATACAGAACCTCGGTTCAGTACCACATTCTCCAGTTATGCCAATATAGGCTCATCGAACGGAGGACCAATTATTCCTATAGCAGGTGTCAGGACAGCCAAAACATGTAGCACCTGCCATACCTGTGTGCGCAGATCCTTGAGCTGGTTCCGAAGCTGGAAGAGTTCAGCAGACGTGAGCAGGATGGTGTTGAGCGTCTGCACCATGGTGGAAGCAAACTTCAAGTCTTCCTCTTTCAGCAAGATGTCTGCCATGGAATGGAAGATATTCTCTGCATGCAAAAGCAGACACAATTGTCTGAAGTGGGGAGGGAAGATGAGAGAGAGAGAGAGGACTTAAATTAGCGACTGCTGAGAAGTATACCCAAGGTTTGCCATGAGTTAAGATTTGCCTTAAGAGAGGATCGGGTCCGGTACTTATGCTAAATAACTACAATAACACGGAGAGACATTTATACAGCTGGATGACAGGCCACCCCTCTGAAGAGAGGATAAAAACCTACATCGATGCGCCCTGTCAGAAACCTGCCAGTCATACAATCATACACAGAAACCACAACAGACGCTGCTGCCACCTCAGAACACCAACCATTATCTCTCACGGGGTTTATAGATATGCATAGAAAGTTAAGAATTTTAAATATGAAAAATAAAAAAGTAAATAAACAGTAGAGTCAGCACCTGTAGAGCTAATAACACCGCAGTAATCACCCTCAGGCTTATCCGAAATAAGTTTCACACGGTGTGGTGTGTTCATGCGGCCCATTCAGGTGACGAACATACCACCACCACGTTTGTCATCCCCGCCATAACCTCTCAGGACTGATCTTTACCTCGGTCCTTAACTGAAAGCATAATTAACATTACAGGCAAGACCAAAACTAGGCCTCAACCCTACATGTGGGGATTAAGGACCCATAAAAAAAATCTAACTGCTTCATCAGTTCCAGCTCAATGACCAAAAGCACATGGGCCTAATGCTAGTATTCAACTTGAACCCATCAGTTTGCTTTCCTCACACACCGGAAAAACATGGATCACATTCCTAGTGAGCCGTACCAAAGCCATCATAAGGCCCAAAGCACATCCACCCCACAAACATTAAGACAGCTACCGTGATGCTAACAAGGGCTGGTTGTCCTCTGCTATTCCTGGAGAATGGCATGAGAAAGAGAAAAAAAAAAAACTAAAAGCCTCAGCGCTACCCACTATGCTAACGCTAGTATTATCATCACTACATTTCAGAACTATACGCAGGATTCTTACAAAAGTTTGACAAAAATAATGTTGGGGAGGGGTGGCAAAACATAGGAAATAATCTGATAAACACCAGTATAAAAAAGAAAAAAGTCAACCACATTCACACTATTCAAGAACTAGGGGTCAGAGTCATAGAAACAGGGGTCATAGTGTTAAAAATTTACGAAATCTGTCCTTCATAAAATTTCAGGTCCATTTTTAAGGAGAGTTAAACTGGTCAAGTCTCTCCATTTCTCTACTTTCTAGCCCATGGTCAACAGAGCATTCATAGAGAGTAATAATGTGCCAGTAACATTTCCAACGAAATCTCTCATTAAAATCTGAATCTAACTTGAGCAGACACCTTGACAGAGAAAGGCTTCATTAGGCAGGCTGAGCTGAGGGAGGACACTGAGACTGAAAGTAATGGTGTTTATGTTCCACTGCATGTGCTGAGCCAAGAATGTCTCCCCAGCCTGAACAGAAACACAATATGTAAGGATCCCTGAAACAGCTTTCCTAATATGGTACTGAGAGCCCTGAAATTGAAAAGCAATGTCAGGAAGATTACAGCTCTATTCATACACTACAATAATAGCCATCAAGAATGCGTAAACTGCAATCGTTGACCAAAGTTCAGCAGCATACAAACCATGTCACTATCTGTGTGGTCAGAGAAAGCCATGATGGATCAGACTAGGTAGCAACTGGTGCAAAATGTAAACTCCCCCCCCCCCACAGATTTGGATAGCCTTCGTTTTTGAATCTCTGTACCAGGCAGCCATCTGCATTCACTCATGGGGTAAATTGAGGTTATGAAAAGCGCTCACAGTGAAGCTCCTGTGAGCCCCAAGGTGCCCCGCAAATCTGTTCCAAAGTGCGGTGCATCGCTTTATTTTTCCTAATGTCTGTACGAAACGAAGATGCTGGGTCACTGTGTCATGACTGAGGAATTAACTTCCACGGTCCAGAGCGCAGCGGTGTGCGTGGGCCGATTTTTGTATTAAGAGACAAATTTTACAATTACAAACTAAATCTGCTTACTTCATGTAGATTTCACCATGTACTGCAACAATGCAGAGTACCATCCACCCTGAGAGATGATGCATTTATTCCCCTCTGGAACTGGTACGAGAGCAGTACCCAGTGGGAGGATGCTGTGCACATCTGGTCTCAGCTCCACACCAGTACCTCATGCTATCCCAGTGTGTTTTTCTGTCCGTGACATAACACCATTGGCCCATGCCTCTAATTCACCAATTATTGGAATGACTCTCCACTGTATGCACCTGCAGCCAAAGTCAGATTTTCACCTCCACTGCTGGAGGTTTCGCCCCCCATGCTGCTGGGGCGCCGTGATGACTGTGGTTTTGCCTCTGCTGTTCTCACTAACAGGTCTGCCAGGTCACTCATATGCATTACCGTATAATTAGGATGGAAACTTAAACTCCCAGCGATACTGGATAAAAGACAAAGCACTGTAACTGTGAAAGATGCTTTGTTACTCTATTACCCAGTACAGTTAAACTCTGTCATTAACAAAAGCTACATTTTTCGACATCTCAATCAGCCACAAAAAACCTCAGCATGCTCTTGCAAATAAATACCAAGTGACTATTAGTAACTGAACTTGTGCCCTCCCTGTGGCTGCAATAAAATTCCTCCTGATGCTTGGAAACCTCTCAGTTATGTGAACTGTTTCTTCATTTTTGTCAAAATAAAGTTGATGCAATCCATCACCGGCCATCTAGCTTTGTACATCGTGATGCCAACTCCTTTTGTCAATTAGACCCCGACACACTTCTTAAAACTTGTTTATCTGACCAGTATGGTTCCATTTGATTAAAAAATGCTGCAGTCATGTCTGTCTGTTCACAAGAAACTTGGTTTCCACTCAACTGAAGACTTATGGACCAAAGGTCGTTGCCAATTAGCTTCAGGCCCACTTAGCTTCCTGTAATCTTCATGAGCCTTTTCCAATCAGGTCTTCGCTCTCTTCATAACACTAAGACAGCTCCCTGAGGGTTGTTAACGATCTCCTCCTTGCCGCTGATTCTGAGGCCCTCATCATCCTTCTCTTCCATGATCTTAGCTCTGCATTTTATACAGATATCCATGATATTCTTTAGACAAGCTTCTCAGCTCTTGGTATTACTGGACTGCTCTCTCCTGGTTTACCTCTAGCCTCTCTGACAAACAATACTGCATCTCACTTCACAGAAACAATGTGCGACCATTTCTGAAAAATAAGATCACCCATTGTTTGATTTTGAGTGCTCACTAGTTCAGAACTTACAGGTCCCCCAATGTCAAAACATTTGCTATGCTATGCTCTTATTTTTATTGATGCTGATGGTACACAGACCTGGATTGCCAGCGACTCCACTACGGATCTCCCACTGGGCTCCCATATGCATTCATGACAAAAGCAAGATTTTTACAACTCAGTACTAATAAAACAGAAGTTCTGCTTACTGGATCCAAGAGACTTGTCGGTAGCCAAGCTGATTTAAGCCCTGAGGTTGATGAAGTTGTTGTTAAACCTGCACTCACAGGCTATAACCTTGGTGTTATTTTTGATCACTCTCCTATCAAATCCTTATTACCTCCTTTGTGTGGACTGCACAATGTGAAGGATACTAAAATGTGAATTATGCCTTGACCACCTCTCGTTTAGACCACTGCCATACCATTTATCAGAGACCCTTGCAAAAATCACTCCAGTCCTTTATACACTGCATTGATTCCTAGTATCATTCCTCATTCAATACAAACTGCTTCTCATTACCTTCAAAGCTCTTCACGGTCTAGCCCCTCCTCATCAACCTGAGCTCCGCAGATTATACACTTAGGTCATCTATACCAATGTTCCCCACCTGGTCCCCGGAGACCCTCAAATGGTCCACGTTTTTGCTTTCACAGCTCCTGGTAGGCTGTCCGAACACTGATCTAGACTGTCTCCCATGGGTGGTGGGTCCTTCGGGGCGATAGCTCCAAACTCCAGAACTTGCTTCTTCTGAGTCTCTGAGATATTGTGTCTGGATCAATTTCAAAGTCTGCTGAAGTTACATCAGACCTATTTTTTGCCATTTTTATTTTATAAAACGTCCTTGAGTATAAAAATGGCACTACAGTAATAAAAATATATATATTTCTTAGTTTTGTGAGGCTATCAGGATTACAGTACAGATGAAATCACCATTGTAGTATTGAAGTTAATTACAAAACAGGTCTAACCTTTTAGAAACCTCAGATTTTCATTACAAAATTATTTAGTACGAGTCTCATTCCAGACATAGTTTGCAGTAAAATCGGTCTGTTGCCTAAGGAAAATACTTTGGGCAGGGGGGAGAACCTACAGTAGAAGGAATGAAATGTTGAAATTGGGTTTCACTTTATTCACACATATTCTCAGAAATGTTTGGTTTCTGACCAGAGAGAAGCAGGCAGCACATTTGGTTTAAACATTCACACCATAACATTACAGATCTAAAAATGGCCTTTTCACCAGATCCCAAGCGATCATAAAACAGCACCAGACAACCCATAAAAGGTTAAGAGATGATTCCATATATACGTGTTTCACCAACAGATGAGTAAGACATCTCGATCCAAGACAGGAGTGATATTGCAATTGTGACAAAGTAAATACAGTCCCCAGCAATCAAGAGTATCTTGTGAAAAAAAATCCTACTGTAATCCTTTATTTTGACAACGCTGCTGTTTTCAAGCTGTTCTCAGTTACATTACTGCCTGTCTTTCTGCAGGCATAAACATCTATCAGATGGTATCAAGTGTCCCAATCAAACCATCTATCCATCCCTTTTCTGTATCCGCTTGCACTATTCAGGGTCATGGGGGTCCAGAGCTTATCCCAGAAGCTATGGGCACAAGGAAGGGAATAACCCAAGATCGTGGCCCAACCCACTGGGCACACTCACTCACACACACACACCATTCGTACACAGAGTCACACCTAGGAAACCCCACAACCACATGGGGAAAACATGCAAACTCCACACACACATGATTTGAACCCCCCATGCATTAGGTGTGAGGCAGCAGTGCTAACCACTATCCTGATCATAACTCAATACAACTGTGTCCCAGCTGGGTATCAAAACACCGTAACAGTATCCCCATCTACCTGATGATAAAGGCACCTCGGATCTCCAGGAGCTTCCTCTCCAGGCTGAAGCGCTGCAGGAGGTTGATCATGAACTTGTAGAAGTAGGAGTTCATGCTAGGAGTGGAAGGTGTGGAAGGGCTGGAGTCGGCTTTGGAACCTGGGGCAGAGGACAGACACAGCTCAGGCACAGTGACAATGGCCACTCCATTCCAATGATGTTACCAACAACACAAGGTCATTGAGTTCAGTTGCAATGCACCACTGCTCAAAGTGACTGAACTTACTTTTCACTGTACTTTCCTCAGCTGCATATTTATGTATAATAGTCATATTATTGTCCATTTCCTTTACAAGTTAGAGCTCTTGGCAGCTGCGATTCATGGAACCTCCGCATCCCATGTTCTCCAAACCGAGTTCTTCCCCTTTGGTGAGTCATTATTAATGTGCTCCATGAACAATTAGCAAGAGTCCCTGTTGTTTATTTAGCCATCTCTGCTTATGTGAGCTATAAACATGAACAAACATTGAACAAACATGTCTTCTGAAGAAATAAATCAAAACAGCGAAAGACCTTGAAACTCTGCGTCACTGAGATTGTGCAGCATCCCAGGACGACCTGGACAGTTCGTGACCCCCCTACTGTGGGCAGCTTGTAACTCAAGACGCCTGTGTTTCGCAAAGGCCTATAACTCAGCTGTATCCTGTTCCAGGACAAAGGATGCCCTCCTATTAAGGGGAGTGGCTGAGTCCTGCTTAATCTTAACCGCTGACTGCTAGAACATCTGCGACCACTGATCTTGCCAATGGAGTGCATATATTTTAATTCATGTGCAAGAAAACCACAAAAGATGCTGAAGGGTCAAAGATCTCCCCAAAAAAAGCACAGCACTGCACAGATATATGAATCAACAGCCCAGAAAAAACAGTAGACTATATTCCAATGCAAAAATAAACAAACAACACCACATCAAAAATCGCATTTAATTCTGACATCTGAAGGTCTATCATTCATTGTGGAGATGCTTCTCGGTATCAGAGGATATTTTTATCTGCGGTGGTGTATACTTTCAGATCATCTGACAGGCATATATAGATAGTCTACAGTTTCTCCTGCATCATTCGCTGTGGTTGCGTCTATCAATACCAGGGGATATTTCCAGCTGTTTGTCAGTACCAATGCAGACTGAGCTCATCTGATAAAAGGCACAGCAAGAAGAACAGTAGTACAACAGCACCATGGATGAGCCAGGGCTCATTTAGGCCCTCCCCCCCCCCCGACACTGCTCTCCCACAATCATTCACCCCAAGTGTGGATGACAGAAGCAATTAGACCCCTGTGAAAGGGACACTGGCCTGATTTTCACAGATATGGTTCACTGCAATACAAAGGCACCCAAAACTGCATTTAGCATTCAGGCAACATGTACGTGGCACCAACACACAGAGCAACAACGCACAAGAGGGCCTAAGCAGTGAGGAAGTGTGTCTTAAATGACAAGGCAAAGGAAGGGGAAGATTCCACTCTGTGTATTTGTATATTACTAGTGGGCTGTTAAAGAAAGTGCATTGTACCAATGACTGGAAGGTCACTCGTTCAAATCCCAGCATCTTAAGAGTGATTTAACCGTTGGGCCTCCGAAGCAAGGCCCTTAATCCCTAATTGCTGCAGAGACTGTCTGACCCTGCCTACTATACATTGCTTTGGAAAAATTGTTAGCTAAAATAAATTAAATGTATTGCCCCTGATGGGTATAATTCTCCATGTGTTGACAATATTTTAATTAGACGCATTGTTTCTTTGTTTTAATCAATGAAATTACCTTTACGATTTCTGAAATGTTCATTGTAACAACTTACATACTACGACAGCACTAGCACCATGCATGAACACCTGAAGATGCTATTCTGGAGGATGGACTGTCAGAGTAGGCAAAACAACCATAAGTGTTGTCTATTCATGCTTCTTAAAATTGTCATTAGTATGGAGAACGTTTAAATACCTTTTGTCTTTGTAGCTGCTAAATACACTCATCATTAAAGCCATAAGATTGTCTGCCTGCTACCATAGAATTGAATAAGTGTTTGTGAAAATGTTTAGGCTAAAATCTGGGCTTATTCTACACTGATTAACGGTGCCAGTGTGTATGTTCGTGTGCGTTGAGCTTGTTGGGACCAGTGTTCTAAAAGAAAAACGGACACCTAATTAAACAACATAATTTGTGAACTGAAATAAAAATGAATGAACTATATTTATCAAACAAAAACGCTGAACTTTAATCTGCAAAAAGTATTGCCACACCAACACCATCTTTTACCTTTAACCACAATATCTCCTCTTTTAAAGGTCACGAATGGTGAGCTGCCCGTTTCTTCATCACCACTTCATTGCTTATTGCTTCCTTGAGTTACTAAAGCAGTCACATGTGGCGTGCTCCGCGTACGGAATTTAATAAGCATAAACATACGCTGAATTTATAAAGATTACTAACTTTTGGTCATCACAATAGGCACCCGATTATTATTTTAAGCACACTACTAATCTGCTTATCAAACTCTGGGTGAAAATAATGTCCGTATAGTGCTGAAAGCTGGCATGCATTGGCTAAAGTCCTGCAATATTGTACAGTTTATTGTTGTCAAAATAAAATTAACTTAAATGGTCAATTTAATTTTATGGAGTCAAATTAATCTTTTAGATTAATCAACCAATTGGTATAATAGTCGCGAGATTAATCAGTAGAAAAATAGTCATTAGCGGCAGCCCTACCCCACTGCCACCATGATGTATCTCATGGTCACCAAACAGTGGGAGTACAGTGGACGGGCACTGCTGCAGCTCTATTAGTACTTCCAGAACATAAAAGCTGAAGATGAATGGCTGGGCTGACCTGGCTTGGCTGATGTTGGAACTGCAAGTTCGAGCCGGCAGCCCGTGCTGTCACATGGCCCCGAGGAGTCTGTCTGACCAGCCGGGGAAGAGGCAATCTCTGCCAGGACCTCCAAGTCCTTCAGAATGACCTAAGAGCAAGAGAGATGGGCAAGTCCACAGGGCATCCGTATCAACACTGGAGGGGGGCGAGCGGGGGGAGGGAAGTCATCGAATGTCTTTGCCGGCCCGTGTGAAAGGGCCGTCTCACAAACACCAAGTTTCCTTGACGCACAGGGAAATGACAGCTAACTCCTCAAGAACATAATGTATAAACAATGAAATAATTCAGCGGCAGAAACCCCACGACCCTTTGAAACTTACAAGGCTAGGGAGTTGCATGTCAGAGTTTCTGCAGAAGTGAAGACTTTGGGGTTTGTTCTGGGATTGTGCATCAGGCCTAACACGGGGCAGGGGGGGTGGGCTCATTCCCACGCTCACTGCTCTCCTCTCTCTGGCTGTGATGAATGTGCCCACTCCCCCCCTCACCCCCCTTTGACCCTGAAGTCCTTTTCACCGCTCCCCCACCCAACCAGTTTTATTCAATAATTTTTACATCAATAATAATGAAAACAAACAACAAAAATCTCAACCAGTTGCAACGTGTCCACATCTCCGCACATTAATTAATGTGTCCACTTTGATGAATCTGTAAGATTAAAAGCCGCTCAAGGTTCCATTCTCTTAAACATTGGGAGCCCATTCATTTCAAAGGCACACCATTATCTCCAGTTAAGTAGGCTGAGCCAGTTACTACACTAGCATGTGGTTTGAGCCCCACCCTCCTATACTTTAACCTGGGAATCATGGTCGCAGGATTCATAACACACAATTGACCTTAAAGAAGAGAGCCCTGTAACAAGGTTTGCCACTGACACACCCTCTTTCCCATGGTCCTTAGCTTCTCTGGCCAGCTCTCAATGAAAACATCCCCGTGGGTGTAGGGATGAGCGTTTCCTTTGTGTACGAGATGAGGAAAAAGCAGTTAAAGCTTCGAAATCCCACTTTTTATGGACCAGAGACATCATCTAATCCCTTCCAAGGAAGCTCTTAGATTTCCTCTGTACATCTGCTATTCTCTCTCACATCTCTGTTTGTTGCTAATATCCGTTGAGCTCAACTGGCTCCACAGTATTACAGGACATTATTTAAGCTTTATCTATCAAAATGGGCATCTCACCAACAAAGCCACAAACAGAATGATTTAATGCAAGTAATCTATAAAAAAAAAGCTAAAAATAAAAGGCAGTGAAATTTAAGATCAGTACTGTTCACAAGACATTTAGACCTCATCCAAAAACCAACATAAATCAATAAATGTTTAAGGAATATTTTTAAAAATGCATTCTTGTATAAGCATACCAGGGATAAAACAGAATATTGCACATCTACAGAGGAAAGAACTGACTCAGATTCAGAAGTATTAGTGGCAATAAGGGGGCAGATTATTCCAGCACTTGGCACCATGGGACATCACCATCATCTTTCTTTATTGGCAAGACATCTTTCTTTATTCCAGACTATCAGAATGACACTAGAGAATATAAGCAGTAAAAAAATAAAAAGGCTGACATATTACAGGAGTATGTTCAGCATAACAATCAGGCTGGAAGCAGGACAAACTGGATTCGCCGACGGAACCCCTCCGGAGTTGGTGCTTTCCTCTCTGCCCCGCCCACTTAGCCCTGGCGGCAGTCAGAAGCCTCCTGGATCTTTGCCGGCTGGTAACGGTAGCCAATGGGGAGAGTCCTGGCCATTCAACAGCCGCCCCCCCAACCCACCCCCCTGCCCCAATGTCAGGGGCCTGCAGAAAACAGGAACATCGGCCGTAAATTATACCCCTATAATTTACTACCTGTGCTTTCTCTCCAAGCACCACGCACAATGTGCAGAGTTACTGGCACAAATTCATTCCTGACAGTCATGTGAGGCTGCTGGAGTGTATTTACAGAATCAGCTCAGACGGTTGCTAAATAATAGTTCTTTTTTTTTTTTTTTATTCCCTCCACCACCCCCCCTCTGCGGAGGACTACTTTATTTCTATTTATTTATTTATTTTTATT
>JAODJX010000020.1:22836569-22852477 GCA_026776945.1 Isichthys henryi | reverse complement strand
ATAAATTATATATATATATATATATATATATATATATATATATATATAAACAGTATAAGCAAGCAATAAAGTTCATCAACAAAACATTAGTAGATTTGTACAAACGGAAAGCTTCCCCAGGTAATGACGCACATTCACTCGGCTGGCCACGCGTTGCATCAGACCAGGCCACCTTCTTCCATTGCTCCATGGTCCATGGTCCATGGTCCAGTTCTAACCCTTTGACAAGATCCCATATTGCTCTGCTTTTCAAAACTCTTATTAGACTGTTTGCCACAGCAACCACTTAAGCACAAACTTGCCCGGAGCAGGTTTATTCAATGTAAAGAAGATTAGATCTCAAATTTAAACGCAGGTGTGCACTCAGGAAACCCATCCAACCATAGCCGCACCATTCTTACAACAGCAACCAATTGCAATCGGTACAATCATAAGAAGAGTGGTTTTTTAATTATCATTTTTTAATGGAACTTTATTGCATAACATGACAGTACAAATACAAGCAATTTAATACCAGGGACACGTAAACAAAAATAAATGGGAAAAAAAATATTGCAAGGCAGGGTTGGTCAATCTTACCCGCAAAGAGCCAGTGTGTGTGTGTGTGTGTGTGTGTGTGCAGGTTTTTGGGGTAACCTTTAGGTCAGCTGTTCACACCCAGGTGTGAGGATTCTTCATCCCTCATCAGTCCTCTAATTAGTGATCTAATTAGGGAGATGCTGCGAAAACCCGCACACACACAGCGGCCCTCTCTGGGTAAGATTGGCCACCTCTGTTATAAGGGAGGCACTGAAGTACATTTGTACAAATGGACAGTCTTAACAGCCTTAGCAATATGAGATAGTGAAACGCGATCCATATAGTTAAGTGACAGTAAAATCAGAAAAAAAATTACATTTATGTATATAGCATTCAGCAGATCAGAATTGATCATATCTTGCAAAATTCGCCGAAGTCGCCTTCTCCATAAGAGCCAGGTACTGTGTCCTCATGCAATATGTCACATGGGTCCCCATCCCATTGCTGGGGCACTAGTAGAATTATGAGGACATTTCCTGCTACTGGCTCCCCCAAGCCCTTTAAAATGGGGCGATGGGCATTTTGCTGGATCGTCAGTTCAGCTGCAGTAACATCAGGCATAGCCGGCCCTCACCAGTATTTTTTAAGTTCAGGAAATCAATTGGACTGTAGCAATTATTGTTCATTAGGTTAGATTTAATGCAAGAATATTTTTGTATTTTATTTATTCACAGGTCTTTGGTGTTGCTCTGAATATGACGCACTGAATAATTCATGTAGGCAGTGGAAATGCCAAGGTTGCAATAGTAAACAATTAGATGACAATGACACTTACACATTTAATTTGTCAGTCACTTTTTGCCAGCCCCCTCTTTTGTTTTGGTTGCTCTGTCTGTGTCGCCGTTCATTCATATCATTTCCTTAAATCCCTCGTTTCCCTTCAGCAATAGCTCATGTGCTGGTGGGGCGGAAGAATTTATAGAGCCCAATAACGATAGGCCTATTTTTTTTTATCTTGTGCGCACAATAATAATATATTTTATAATATATTCATATTAATACACAACATATTCATATATAATTATATAGTGTACACAAGATAAAAAAAAATATTTTTCTGGACTTTGTTAGCTCCATAAGAATTGTGCCCTTGGTTTTGCTATTTTGGACTTGATCCCGAACACTCCGTCTTCATTATAAGTTACACTCAGACTGAGTTGCTCTCACAATAGGCTCTATGTGCTAAAACTGATAGAAATGTTTGCAAGAAAGATTTGAGACGGCCTCACCCTCACCATCTTCTTCACAGGAAAGAGGAACTGCATTATGTTGTCGTGCCGAAATAGCTCACAAGAAGCTCAGAAACTTTTCTGTAGTAATATGTGAGTCTTTCAGAAAATCAAGAAATGTATCTGTTGTGAGAAGACAACGGTTACAGTCTTATCACACTGCTGAGCAATTTGAAGTTTGCACATTTTGAGTTCATTTTCAAATAACTAACATTTGTTCTCATTTCACATTTTTGTAACTGAAACTGCAACAAAAGTAGTACCAATAGGTATTGTGAAGATGCAAAGTTGTATTGGTTAAATTAATACTTTATCTTTGTGACAAAACAGAAAATTCCAGTGTATAAACATGAAGAAATAAACAGTAATTACAATTAAAAATCCCACTGCAGAATCAACAAAAAAGGCAAAAAAAACAATTAACTTAGTGGATATTTCTACCAGCGAAAGAATCATCAGCCTCTGAGTCATCAGCCTGCATAAATCTCAGGCTGTGATGTGTCCTCTTCAGATTAGTAATGTATGATAAACCACAAATATTATGTGAAAGTGGACTGTATTGTTGCTGACACGCTTCATGAGGGCTGAACCCTTATTGCTTTGAGAAAAACTTCAACACGGTGATGGGTCTTCGTGCAAATGAAGGCGTACAGGTGAGTCAGAGTGTCCAGTTTGGAACTGGGACTTAGACAGCCAGTCACAGACTTGTCGATCATGATTTTGCATGTGAATTTATATAGCCTAGGGTGGTGCAGTGGTTAGCACTGTCGAGTTGCTAAATTGTCCGTAGGTGTGCATGTGTGAGTGACTGGCGTGTGAGTGTGCCCTGCGATGGGCTGGCCCCCCATCCTGGGTTGTTCCCTGCTTCGTGCCCATTGCTTCCGGGATAGGCTCCGGACCCCCCGCGACCCAGTTAGGATAAGCAGCCTAGTCAGTGTCCATGGGACCGTGCAATTATCTCGGATGATGTAGTCCAGCTTGGCTAATCCTTTTTTTTGACGAGCTGAAATAGCCATTTTTGCTAGCTAGTCACCTCTGCATACCGGGAAGAGCCCACATGACCTGCCATTTTGGAGATGGTCTCAGTCCTCTAACCATCACAATTTGGCCATTGTCAAAGTCGCTCTTCCTTATTCTTGCTCATTTTCCCTGCTTCCAATACATCATGTACCTGTACAGTATGACCTCAGTTTCAGTTTATTATACATTTGTAAAAGTGTGTTTTGTTTATCGTCTAAAATGTAAAACCTGATCAGAATGATTTCCTTATTCGTAGAATCAGGAGTCACAGGTACTTGTGGTGTGCTTAGACTATCATAATCACCTTTTGACTTTTTTTATAATCAGTTTACTTATTAAACCTTTATTAAAACTGGTGATTGGATTGCAGTCCTTGTCTCTTCAGTTTTGAGCACAATTACATTCTCTTTCATCTCCTGCCAATAAGGGAACGAGATTGTCAGCCATCTTCTAGGAACCTTCTGGTGGTACCGTTGTTCTCAGTGTAGAAAAAGAACAGAAATGATGATGCCACTTAAACATATTCAGACCACTGTATGTAGTGGCTGTTTTAAGGGGAAAGTTTAAGCCTCTGATGCAAAAAATGTGAAAAATGTGCTGTTTAAACACTAATGACACATTCCAGTATCTCCCTACTGTCTATCCAGTACAAGGTACCTGCTTGCAGCAGGGAAACAACCTGGATCCTTCCTCTGTGACCAAAAAACATGGGGGGACCATTCCAACTCACACACACAGATCCGGGTGGAGAATTATAAACGAAGTACCCCGTGGGTATATAGCGACAAGGCTAACGGTCTTTTCACGGAGCCACCATGCAGCTCAGCCAATCAGATGTCAAAAAATAATACAATCCCATAAATTCCAAGTTTTCAAAATATTCTTAGGATATACAGCATATTGCATATTGATTGTATTCTTTCATTTTAAGTTAAAACTCACAGGATATTGAGTTGGTTAGTGATGGATAATCAGGACACCAGTTTCAGGTTTTATTGTAAAAAAAAACCAAAAAAAAACATCTTTTTTATTGTAAAACTGCAAAATGTTGTACCACAAACATTACATGACACACACAGCGTTTTTTATAACTCAATGCATGCAAGGTGATCTCTATGCTAACATGCCCTTTAGCTTCCCCTCACACTGGTGAGCTAACCAACCAGACCGCAGCTAGCAGTGTCCCTTTTATTCCAAAATTCCATTATGCCTTGTGCAACATAAGCTGTAAAATAAATATTTAGTCAATGATCTTGACATTTTAAATATTGTTTTAAAGGAATTCTATAAGAACGCGACACATCGACAGTCTGAGATTTCGCTTTCTACTTTTCAGACTATTAGGTTTTATTTCCCCTGTTGCTCTGCATTCTCATGTTTACTCGAAACAAGTTATCTGATGTAAACAGCCACCGCTGTGAATGATGTGCTCAGTGTGTGAATTTAAATTCTAAACTGGAATCGGACCCAGACAGTAAAACAAAACGGCAAAAGCTTCAAATGAGCAGAAGATAAAGATTCGTTGACGGCTTTTGCGTTTATTTTACTTTTTTGTTAAGTATTATACTCTACTTGAAAAATTCAGCTAGTACGACTGTCTTATTTTGCATTATCGAAGTGTAATAATATGGACATGAATCATAGGACACGCTGAAAAATGATGTAATAAAGGATAACATCATACTGTATATAGTGAAAGTGATGTTTCTGAACATCCAGAAACTATCGGACAATACACATAACTGCGATAATAAATTTTAGCTGCAGTAAGCAACATATTTTTCTGGCTGTATTTTTCAAAGCATTTTTTTTTAACTCTACACAATAATTCAATTTCATAAACTGCTCCGATCCACATAGACTGTTCTTGCTGAGGACCCGGAGGAGTGAAACGTGGCGTGTATTATACCTTATGGGTCTCCACGGGAATAGATGACACATCAACTGGACATTGGCGTACTGATTTAAACAGCCAAACAACAAACATCACTGCATCGAGACCGTTATAACAACAATGTGATCTGAGAAAGTAGCATCGTGCTTTAGTTGGGAATGAATGAAATGGGTGTTTTCTATGGCCATTAAGGTCTGGGGTGTTCCAAATGTACTGAGCTACTTTACCAGAGCGCAGAACTACTCAGCCTGCATGTTAAAAAATTATATTATATATATATATATATATATTTTAAAAAATGTTTGTTGCCCTACAAAGACAAACACCGCAAAGCAACATTCCCCAGTACAGCTATAAAAATGGTGTTTTGTGTATATCCCATGATATTCCCACCTTTGAGCTGCACAGTAAACCACATGAAAGACGACTGTGCCTAGAAAGGACAGGGGAAAAACAGATTTCTGCAATTCAGCACAGGTAAAAAGTCATAAAACGGATATACTGTGTTCCGATAGCTATAGCTGTTTTCCAACCTGGGGCAAATGTGACTTCCAGTTCAATTTATCACATTCAAATACACCCACCAGGGTCCAATATGTCTATATAAATGTTATCTGTCACAGAGTACAAGTCTTTAGACCTTAAGCGTACATCACAACTTAATCTTATCTGTGTACCGATGCCCCAAAAAAGCAAACAGCAGCTTTAAGACAGAAAATAAAACCTTGACAGAAAAGACAGACTCATTTGTTATCTGGTAGTTAATTCACACACCTTGCAGTGACCAATGGGCTGCAGTCAGACGGCTGAGAAGTTAAAATGAGAAATTCTCTCCCACCCCCCCCCCAGGGTCTTTAGCTACTTGTGCTCTGTGTAGAAGCTACTCTAGCATTGCCCATCTTTGTTTAATATTCATTGTTTCTTTCAGTTTGTGAATCCCGCCCAAAGACGGCCGAGGCCATGGTCCCGCTGTCCCCTGAAAGAGGGGCTGAGCCCAGTCTTCTCACCTCTCACAGGTCTTCACACCCCAGATGCACAAAGGTGAATCCAGAACAATTTGTTAACAGTGTTTCCCAGCATGCCTGAAGCATGTTTCATAAAACAAGATGAAGTGCCTTGGCTTTCTCCTAACATCCCCATTGCTATCCAAAGACAGACAGACACACTCACACACACAGATTTGGAAGAACAGGGTCTCTATGTGACACCTGCACAAAACAAAGAAATAAATAGCTATATGTACAATGGTCAACCAAGGTTATAAATACACAACATAGAGGAAAAAACATGTTCAACAGAAGCTTAGATATGTTAGGGATGTGTTCAACAAAAGCTTAGCCCTTCTTATAGATAACATTAAATTACACAAACTCATATGTATTGAATTGTATAACAGATCTCACACATAAATGTCTTCCACGCTGCAGACCAACAGGACATCAGATCCCTGGGGGCAACCAGTACAGGAACCAGTACAGGAACATCCCTCAAGGACGCCAAACCATCCCCAATGGAGCTGAAAAACCAATCCAGCCAAGTGTCTACGTTTGGTTTCAACAATGGTTGGGACCAAATCAGTCCCCCCCCCCAATACAAACAGTACTCCCACATTGGTAGGACATGTCCCTACCATCCATATCCAAATTTATGCCCTTGAACCCAGCTCTGTACGAGCAACGTGCTCACCCAACATGTGTAAATATATTTTTTTCTGCAGAAAAAAACTGTTTTTCAATTAATTATGACAATAAATAACTGTTAATAAAATGCAAGCTTTAAACTGGGTGCCAAAAAGGGGTGAACAGGAATATCGACGAGACCTAAAACTTCACACAGGTTCATTAAGAGTGAAGAGTCGCTTCCCCATCTCAGCTCATTGTACAAAAAATAGATCACTTTGCAGCAAGCCACCCACTTGAATATGACAGACATACTATGTGTTACAGAGCAGTTAGAAATCTGACTACAGAATGCTTGCCATCAAGTCTGTGAACACAGCAGACTCAAGACGGGCACAGAGTGTGAGTGTAGCACTGGTTAGAGACTCAAAGACTGTACTGCAGACGTTGCATCAGTTTCATATTGAGACGTAGACTTCTGAAAGGGACGAGTGCTACATACAGCGGACCCTGGATTAACCCCTGGCTGTAAGCCCACCTGACGTGGGGTGACTTTGCCAACCCTAGCAATTCAGTTGATGTTAAAGTCCTCTTAGACAGATAGACAGGTAGATGAAACGTGGGAGGTACCCTTCTTATCCAGACCCAGAAAAAATTTTCCAACAACGCTGCATCCCCCAAAGTAAGTAAAAAAAAACAAAACACAATGTGTCAAATAGAAGACCTATTTTCTCCTGAGTTATCTAAAAAAGTAACATTTAAATCATCCCCAAGTGCAAACTTTCAGTTAAGAACACGCAAGTGCATAACCGGACCTACCATTAAAATTCAAAACACAGGTAACGATACAGCAATACCCACAGATATTTGTAGTCATCATTACCCTTTTGTGAAGAAAAAAGAATGCTTAAAAAACCAAACTTCAAAACTGTGTTGTTTTCTCATTCAGAAATGGAAAAGATTTTTTTAAAAAATGGGGATGAGTAAAAAAATTATTTAAGTTGCACGCTGCTGTCATTCGCCTTTTTCAGTCTTTCAGTTCCTCTCCATTTTTTTTGTTTTTAAATAATGCTGGACAGTAATGCAACCACTGGTCCAGAGAAGCTTTTTCATGGTTTTTTTTTCACCAGCTGACAGAAAAGCCATGTGTCCAAGAACACAGAGGCACCCCGATCAGAGGAAGAGATGTAGGGATGGAGGAAGCATTCTCAGTGGCGGTTCCCAGGAGAGGAGTGCCTGTGGTTCACTGAAGAGCAGCATGATAAAGCAAGAAGAAACGTAGCCAAAGGCGTTTTCTCATCCGTCCAAAACGGACTCAACTCAAGGAAACATCTAGCTGTCTGGTTGCTTTGTTGCCTACAAAAGAACGATGCTGTTTGTTCGATCCCCCTCTTCCTTGTCTGAGGAAGATGTTCTTTTCTCTCTCTCTCTCTCTCTCTCTCTCATCGTACAAGGCTGGCCGTCACGCACACGCATGCACCGTCTTCTCCGGCACCGATGTCGTCGCGTATTCCCAGGAGCAGAAACGCTGCTATAAGGCCCGTTGTTTGTGTGCTAGATTAAGGTTATGGGTTCAAGCACAGGGAGATGCAGACTTGGTTTCATGCTTCACAGCTGCACTCGCCATAGAAATTTCTAGACTGCTTAATTTTCTTGCCCATAAAATTGGGTGGGTATGGGTGATCTCTCTCTAAAGGCAGATTTCTCCAACAATATGATGTCATTGGGCTTGTCTAGTTGAGGGGCCCCTACACACTCACATACGCCACACAGTCATTTTGTTTCTTGCCAAGGGGGCCATGCATAGAGCAGCTCACGAAAATGTGTCCAAAACAACAGAATTACACAAAGGTTCACGAGTCTCAAAACCACCCCCCTTTTATTCCTTCTCTTTGAGGGCTGCTGGGAGATGGAGTTCCTCACGGAAGGAGTGTGCGAGTCTTGTCGATCCTCCGTGGCCAAAAACAAATTCTCCCTGTGTGTGTGTCGGGCTCACACCCACCTCCACCATCGCCTCCCTGGATCAATGGGGGGCCTGAAGAGATGAAAATGAGGTCCCAGGCCCGCAGACATAAGGGAGATTAAACATCAGGTGGGAAGAATCTGCAGCACCCCTCACTGGCCAGGGTAGGAGCGGTAGTGGTCGGGACCGTGCCGGCTGTGGCTGATGGGGACTGCGTTTTGGCGTTCAGGGGGCAGACGCCCGGGAAGCAGGTCTGTTTCTGGCTCCGTCTGTGAGCTACTGAACACATCACCTAAAACACAGAAGAAGGGGACAGCTAATCAATACAGATGGGTGCAAATATGTCATGTTTTTTGTCACACTGGTCATATAGTGCTCCTTAAAAATGGCTATACTGAATGCAGAGAAGGAGCGCTGGGATTAGGCAGGCTTTAAAACCCACTCTTGGTGTCCACACATGGTTATGGTCTAGTTCATGGATACTCAGTAGGTGGACATAAAGTTTAATCTGGATCAAACACATCATCGGGAACAAAGGTTTTCTCCACAGTCTAATGCAGACTCTTTATATCGTAGCTCCCCAATAGGTGGAGGCCTGTGAGAGTGACATGGTTGGCCCGCACAACCGATCAGTTTGCTAATTTTAGGCAAGTGGACCTTGGCTTCGGGTTTCTAAGGGAGTTTGGCCCATTTGGTGGAATGAGCTGCCGAACCACATCTGGTCATCAAACACCCTCTCGCTCCACCTTCAAGAACACCTCAAGATCCATCTGTTCCATGAATTCCTCTGCTAGTTTGACCCCTCTTCACATTTTCTCAATGTTCATATGTTGCACTTCTGGTCCTTGATTAATTAATCTTATTAGGTTCTTGCTTTGTTAGAAATTCTTGTATAGCTGCTGTGTAGTTCCTGCTGCAATCCTGCTTACACCTCTACCTGAACATTCATTGGAAGCTCAGCCTAGCTACTTGCCTCACTCTGAACAAAAGCATCTGCTAAATATGTAACATGTAAATGTACTTTAACCCACTTGTTTAGTGATGGTTTCCATCTGGTTAAAGTGCGCATTGACTGACAGGATACAGAAATCCCATCTCACTGCAGGACTCAGGAGTTCAGTCTAAGTGATGGGGCTACATTAGCCAGACACGCTGAAAGCACACAGTGCAGAGGCAGGCTGAGTCACACACGGCATTTTCCAGCATACCGTTGGTGGAGCTGCCAGTTATGTGGTGCCAGAAGGCGCTGCGAGGCAGGATGGCGGTGGGCGTGCATGGGTAGGACCCCGCCTCTGAACTCTTCGACAGCAACTGCTCGGAAAAACAGAGACAGGCAGAGGGAGACAGAGGCAGAGAGAGAGAGACAGATGCAGATATAGGGGGACAGGGAGACAGAGGGAGAGGGAGACGGAGACGGAGACAGAGGCAAACAGAGAGAGATAGAGGGAGACAAAGGCAGACAGAGGGACACAGAAACAGACAGAGGCAGACAAAAGCAGACAGAGGCAGAGAGAGGAAGACAGAGGGATATATTAAACTCAATTACTCAATTACAAAAAAGCTGAACGATATTTGTTGTTTTTGCAACATTTAAGAGTTGAAAATTAACTATATAGCCAAATATAACTTATCTACCAACAAAGTCAAAAAAGTTGCTGGTATTGCTGTTAGTTGTGCCAGTAGACACAATGCAGTGCCGACAATCACTTGCTTTTTCTCAATATCGTCTCCATGAAACACGAAGTATTCTCATACAAGGGAAGACAAAGGTCTTTTCATGAGCAGTTACAGTTCGATTTTCTTCTCTTTGCTCATTTTGTTTAATTTCTCACGTACGTGCTGCACGGTCTATGACTGAGTCAAACAGCGATAATGATTATGATTGTCTCAGAGAGCGCATGCAGAGCTCATGCAAAAGTGGTAAACTTTAGACAGATGTTTTCTTTCCATATATACTAGATAATTTGGAAAAGGAACCATTGTTAGAACTGCAAAGCTTGCAAAATTATATTATATTATAAACCATTACTCAATGAATCGTCAAATGAATCAGTAGATGACTCAATTGTTGATATAATCAATAGTAACAGCACTAGTCTGTGCATTTATTTTTGTCTGTGTTTCTCACCCGGCTGTTCTTCTCCATCTCCATCAGGACCCTCTTGTGCTGCTCGGCGATGGCCAACGTGGCAGAGTGGACCCTCTGGTAGATCTGCTCTCCTTCTCGTGTCTGGAAGGTGTAGAGGCCCTCACCACTGTCGCACATCCTGAAGCACGTGTGGGCACACACACACACACACAGGATCAGGTAAGCATCACTCATGAACACCGTTATACAAACAGAAAAAACAAATACTACTTAGTATAGTAATGGTAGTAATGTATAGTCCCTGCAACCCTGACCAGGACAAGCATGCCAAGAGGAATGATGGATGGATGGATGGATGGATATAGTGTAGTATAATACTGGATTTCATATTCATTCATATTAATTAACTGCGTAGACTATATAATTCCTCAGTAATATCAACATTAGAAAGTAACTACAACAGTGTAAATGTAAATGACCTCTGCAAGCCAGCTATGAATATGCAGCTACAGAACAGGTACCAGATGGAAAAAGCAACGGGACTATGGGAAAAGTAACACTCTACCTCTACCACAAGGGGGCAGTGCATTGTCACCTTTTAATAACGCTTAGGCAAGAGGCACCCCCCCCCTCCCCGGCACATCTACCAGTGCATAGGGGATACGGTTTATTTCATCAATGAGAATTATGCCCCAGGAGGGCAGGCCTTTACTTATAATCTGTTCGATCAATATCCTCACAGTTTTGGGACAGGCCTGTTCTGAGTGTTGCATTCAGGCTGCCTTACTAAACAGCCCAGATTGATGCAGGGAAGCTCAATTTGCTGGATCACACTCCAGATAGCTGTGCCAGGCATGTTCACAAAACTGCCACGATGCCGAGGCCTCAACTGTTACTCTGTTTACCCAGAGTCTTTGTTCTCCTGCCAGTCCTCGTCAGTCTCAATCTGTCCTCCTTGTATCCTGCCTGAATTTTCTTCTTCTGCCGCATTCCATCCCCCACTGGTTCCTTCTCTTAATTAAGCCGATTGTGAAGAGCTAAGTTGCTATCTCGTGTCTTAGCATCCCATTTATGTGAATCATTTATTCTATCTGCCAGTCGTTTGTCCGTCCCAACCTTCCAGCCTCGAAGGTGAAGCGGGTGGCATCACGGCCGTAACGTCGCAAGGAGCAGAGGGGCCAGGTGACCAGCTTTGTGCGAGGGTTGTGGATGTCCCACAGGTAGATGTTCTCGTGGGTGATCTGCATCATGCACTCCCCGTAGATGTCCAGATTGGGACAGGGTAACAGGAACACATTGAAGCGCTCTGCCGAGGAACATTAGTGCAGGTTTCCATCACATACAGTAGGTTCAGATGTCAGGCACAAAGAATGATCCCACAGCGATTCGGGATCCCAGCTACAGATGCTCACCGGTGTGCTCACACTGAACTCCTGCGGCCAGGAGGTCTGGCTCGCCAAGGCTGATGTCATTGAGGCGGGTCCCAAGGCACTCAATGGACAGGGTCTTGAACCACTCCTCAGCTTCCAACTCTGAAAGTGGAAGAAAACACAAGTGAGGCTCTCATTGATCGGCCAGAACAAAAACAAGCATAAGAGTAAATAAACAAAACATGCTGCTCCAGTTGGATTAGAGAGATTGGTAACACTTTACTTAAAGCACTCATGTATAATGCATTAAAGATACCTTCATAATGCATTATAATACATTCATAACGTATTATAAACACTATTCATAAATACCTTTATAATGCAGTACAAAGTATCATTAATTCTTATATTGGCCATTATAATGCATTATGAAGGTATTTATAATGCATTATGATGACTTCGTTAAGTAAAGTGTTACCGAAAGTTTTAATAAGGATGCACTGTCTTGATGTTTGATTGCAGATGGTTAACAGACCCTCAGGAAACTGGCCCGATATCCAGCCCCTAACTGATGACAGGATACCTGAGTCGCAGGTGAACGTGCGTGAGGTGTCATCTGGGAAGACGATGGCCACGGCCTGGCGCTTTGTTTCCCGTGGAAGCCGCGTTACGTTCTTCACGTTGCTGATCTCCGTCACCTACGGGAGGGCACAAACGACGGGTTAAGGGAGCACCTGAGCTGCAGTTGTCGGCATGGGTGGATCCCTGGCAAGGACACGATGGGCATCTTCTAAGACGGCACCGACTTGGAAAACCACTGTCCCCCACGCCCCCCCACAGCAAGCTTTACTGTTGGCACCTCCCTGGTGCACACTGGCTAATACAAAGTGAGATCAGGTGGTGAAGTGCTCCGACCAGCAGCGGGTGTGGGCTTGGACGGCAAAGAGGATGGTGTGAAGTGGGTGTGAAGGACCGAAATATAACAATCTGAAGTATGGAGGAGTCTTCTGCAAAAAGGCGGGGGACTGGAAGTGTTTCAAAAAGGAGAACGGGGGAGTTCTGAGTAACTAATTATGGGCTGAAAAATGAATGATTGTGATAATTGATGAATTCCTTATGAAGAGACCCCTGCTGCAGTGAAATCCTTCATATTGAGAGCAAGAACGTGGGAGACAGAGAAACCGCAAGACTCAACAAAGGCACCGTGACTGGGGGGCTTCTGTGCTGTCGCGTCTTTTGATGTTGACTGTAACTGCAGATCTAACACTTCCTCACATCTGCTTCTTCTCCTCTGAATTCCCTGTGACAGGTGCGGCGATGAGCGCCCGGAGATACGTGCCGGTCCTCCCACCACACCTTCATTCTGCAGACCTACCTCACGACCTGCTAAGCCCCATTTGCAGGTGAATCACTAAAAATACGCACACCCTACTGCAACGATACACACAGTTCACACTCTCCAGCTGCAAACTGTATTCCCTTGTCAGGCACTGTATAATCAGAGTACTGGATTTTCAGAATGGGAATAACTGGCTAGCTATTATATTATTAACATGAGGGCGGATGCAAATGTACTTTGAAAATGTTGGATAACAAAACATGTAATTATAATGAATTTCCAGAGTCTTCTATCCATCTGCTCTACATACATAACAAAGAAATTCAGCTTTGCCTATTCATTTATTCCTCTTTTTGATTTTTTAATGTAGTTTTTAGTTTAACATTATTTTTAGTTTTCATTTGAAATCCAGTTTAGTTTTAGTTAGTGTCCCATGTGATTTTATTAGTTTTTATTTCAATGAGATATTTCTATTATGGGGCAGCACAGTGGTGCAGTGGTTAGCACTGTAGCCTCACACCTCTGGGACCGGGACTGAAGTCTGTGCCAGGGCCCCATGTGTGTGCAGTTTGCATGTTCTCCCCGTGTTGTCAAGGGGCTTCCTCTGGGTATTCGGCTTTCTCCCCACAGTTCAAAAACATGCTGAGGCTGACTGTACCAAATTGCCCGCATGTGTGCATGAGTGGGCTGTGAGTTTGCCCTGCGACGGCTTGGTGCCTCATCCCGGGTTGTTCCCTGCTTTGCGCCTGTAGCCTCTAGGATAGGCTCCAGCCCCCCCACAACCCCGAATAGGCCAAGCGGTTACAGAATATGGGTGAATTTCTATTGAGCCTTTACATATTTTAGTTGTCGGAATTAAAAGATAGATTAAAAGTTGTATAGCTGTTTTATGTGTCTGATCTTTAGAACATCCTACATGAATATGCAGCACACACTACAGTATGTACTAATGTACACTACAGTATGTACTAATGTCCGCAAACCAGGCAAAACCTGTTTCAGGTCTTATTTATGGTAAACAAAGGTAAACAAAACATTTCTTTTGCTAAAGAAAGTATTTTTTCTAATTCGGTTAGTTTCAGAAGCAATATTTATAGTTTTTGTTTAGCTGTAGTTTTGAAATACTTATTTCGTAAATTGTTTTATTTCAGTTTACAAACATGTTTTCGTATAGTTTTAGCATCGGTTCTCGTTAACGGTAATAACCCTGGCTGGGTCACAGCTAAACATCAGTCTGGATGTTCATGTGCGAGCAGAAACACGGCGTACCTTAGGGCAGGCCCGGATGTAGGCCGACTTCTCGTCGGGGTATTTCTCCAGGCGCCGGGGGCCTTTACTCGAGGACTTCTTAAACACCAACCAGCAGCGGCGATAGATCTGGTGACGGAAGACACATCAGTCATATCTTTAGACGGTTTATCGCTCTGCCAGCATCGCATTAAAAAACACGCAGTAAACGCGAAACCAGTGATTAGCCATTGTAAGTGTACTCACACAATCAGCCTTTGTGATTAAACGAATACACAAACATTTGTACCCATTTAACATGTTACAGCTGAGAGATTTAACGATTCAATGATGAGATACTCTTGGGGTCTTTAGCAGCATAATTCCTCAGTTCGCCTCTTTTATTGATTATTAACACACAAATCTAGATCCATCCACTCTCAGGGGATTTAGTTTCCAGCCTGTTACTACATTCAATGATTAAATCATGTAGGCATACAAGAAAATGTTTTATAGGTACCAGAAAGGCACTGAGTTCATTTGGGACTGGCAGTCTGCATAGACTCTTTCTTGCATATTATTCATTCTTACATGGCATCTGCACATGTATTAGTGCACAGAGCTGAAAAGCTGTGCTGTGTGCCGTACTTCTCATGATATGACACTTGCTACAGTACAGGCTCCTTCTGTCAGATCAGGGACATGGCAAAAGGTGCGAACAAAGAAAACAAAAAGGTGGCACTGAACTGAGGAACGACCGGAGAGATTTCACAGGACAGCAGAGGCCATTTCACACGGCAGCACAGGCATTTTTGAGGCTAAAAATACACTCAAAGGGAAGCTCTGGTACTGCGGGGAATAAGTGGCAAACATGATATTTCAAGCAATAAAAAAACAACAAAATTACAAATAATATATTATATAAGCAATAAATGAAAATTGCTAGTACCACTTAAGGCAGTCATCATAATACTTTATAGATACCTTCCTAATGCATTATAATGGTCAATATAAGCCATTATAATGCATTATGAAGGTAATTACAGTGCATTATAGATAAGAGCTTCATAGAGCATTCACAATGGATAATAAACATGGCTATAATGTGTTATGCCTTTTTATAGATATTTATAGCCATGTTTATAATGCTTCATGAATAAGTGCTTTAAGTACAGTGTTACCAAAATATAAAAAAATTAAATATGGCTGGTCCACTGATTTGTCTGAAAAACTGTGCTTCCTACTACCCAAAAGTCTTAGTACACACAGGGATTAAAAATGTGTCCTTAACCAAGTAAAGCTGCTCTCCAAGCAAACTCAAACACAAAAAAAATCCAAATTTTACCGTTACAAATACACCAGTTTCCAAGGCATCAGAGTAAAGCTGTTTAAAATCTGTATCTATACTACAGTGTACATGATGAATATACATAATAACATCCATCCATCCATTTTCCAAACCGCTTATCCTTACTGGGTCGCGGGGGGTCCGGAGCCCATCGCGGAAGCATTGGGCACGAGGCAGGGAACAACCCAGGATGGGGGGCCAGCCCATCGCAAGGCACATTCACACACCATT
>JAODJX010000020.1:22777375-22793121 GCA_026776945.1 Isichthys henryi | reverse complement strand
TTGTGTTTGTGTATGTTTTTTTTTATTTATTTATATATATATATATATATATATATATATATATATGTATGTGTGTGTGTGTGTGTGTTTCAGCATGTGAGTTTATGTGGGAGGTAATAAGCCGCCTCTTCACAAACAGCGAAAGCTGCTCCATTTCCCCGCACACTTGGAAAGATGCAACCCCCCCCCAACATTAATCACCCCGTCTGATCCGCCGCCAAAGCGCTGCTTTAATGACAGCCTCTCCGGCTCGCGCCTTAACAGCAAACATCGATCCGTCGCCATCGCTAGAAGCGACGTCAGGGATGACGGGCAGCGAATCCCATGAATTTGCCGCCACTGAAGGTTCAGCCCGGTTCGGAGTCAGCCGACATGCTCTGTTTGCGATGCATGTGAGGGGCTTCCTTAAACCTTTAATCTATATCGGCGGCAGGGCGATTGCAGCCAAATTCCTTCCATCAGCCTTTGAGTGGATGGCTTGAACGGTGAAACATTTTAGTGGGGAGATGGCAGCAGTGGTGAGAAGCTCAAAGCATCCAACCGCAAGCTGTTATGAACAAGTGGCATACGGCAGATTCAGCAACCGGGGCGACCTGGACAGAGAGCGGTGACTCCCTTCCTCATGTCACCGCCCTTGGGGAGTGCTTTCCCTGTGACGTTCATGTCCATTTAAATTGACAAGCTGGCGGGACGCTTCATCCATGCTGGGAGATCGTCCCAGTGTGCCTCGTGTTGAGGCCCGCTTCATGCCGATTCCTAAATGGTAGCATTTTTCCCCTCTCCCTGTTTCCAGGACACAGCTGTGTGCCTCTCGCTGGCAGAAATCACCTCGTACTGGCGTGCTGGTAGCACACAGCCTGATATTTGCCCTAAATATGTTTCTCCTGCTCAGCAGCGGGAGGTTAATTGAGTCGGGTCAGTGAGATTAGGGCTTCAGCCGCACTGGGCTCCAGCTTCCCGAGTCCCCGTTACGACATCCAGCTCTGAGCTTTCAGAGCATTTTGTTCTTGCCTGACTATCTCTGTCACCTTTGATTCCCTCTCTATTTTCACCACCTCACCTCAATACCCACCCCAGTCTAGCCGTCGAAGGAACTCCCCCCCCGCCAACAAACTTTGCCAGTGCTTGCTTTTCTCCTTGCCTCTCCCCCCAGTCCCTGCTCCCACTATTACATCCAGCATTGCCCTGTGCTCCGTGTGTCACCGCCCCGGCTGCACTTTTGTTATTCACGCCCCCCCCCACATGCCGTCTTGCTCAAGGTCCCATTCCTCCGAGTGGGAAGCCAAGATCCAAATAGCTACACAAATGAAAACTAGCGCCGGGCGACGGAAAAGCCGCTAACATGCGATCTCGTTAAAATCCGCCGTAGCTATTGAGGCCGCAGTTCAGTTTAATATCTTATGGAGAAGAATGCAGCTCATCCTTTGAGCAGAAACTGAACGATGGTACAATTTAATACCCACTGATCTATTTCTGAGTTTCACAAGTGCGTATTCCGTTGAAGGAAGTTGACATGCAGCTGGTGATAAGATAGGCTTCCCACTGCCCTCATAGATGAAGTCAGCATGAATTTTAGTCAGTGCATTAATACCTCAGTAAGGTGAAAATCTCACATGAAAGCCAAATGTCAATTGCAGTGTTTCCTCATTTGCCTTCATTGAAGATGTTTCCGTGCTATTCCACCAAGATTTTTCCAGTCAAATGGTTTGGGTGGGGAAGCCAGAGATTCTCCCATGACGACCCACTTCTCCATTGACACTCCACCCACCTGCTCTAGTTGAATGTTCCCTCCGAGGGTTTTAGACCCACAGCAATTAAATTTATCTGCATAATGGTACACCCCCCCCCCCCCCGAGGACGTCTGCTCCGACAGTGACTTTACAAAGAACGTCTGCCTTGATGAGAGCCTTTTTCCTGGTGTCCTCCCAGCCTTGCAGACACTGTTTATCTCCTCATAGCAGCAGAGGGTCTGGTTCCCTGAGAGTAAATGTTTTCAGTGACGCTGAGAAAGAGCACATCAGTGAGGGTGTAGCCTGAAAGCAACCCGATACAGTGATACTCAACCAAAGGAATCAATTTTCTGCCATTTTTAAACGTAATCAGCGTGATATCACTGGGAACAGCACTGGGCCGCAGTGTTTGCAGTGTCAGGGTGGAGAGAGCACCAAGCAGTTGGTGTTCAGTGCAACCAGATTGAGCGTAGCTGTGACACATTGTTGTACTGTGTACGTGGGTGGAGCCAAATTGTTTGTGGAAGGTCAGAATTGAGGCCTTCTGAAAATAACATGAATGGTCTCCCGGCATGAATATTACCTCACATATTCTCACTCTGACAGCACGCTCAAATTTGTTGTACATCACAAAGCCTGAGATTAATGGCGTTGAATTTGTCATAAATAAAAGCAGGTAAATGATTCCTCTTACTGCCATTTTCAGATGCTCACAGTGCACATGGACGCTGACAGTCTGTTCGAGAATCGGTAATATGTCACATCATATTTTCTGTGCTGTTAGATAGACAGACACACTATAGAAGATGCAACAAATATTAGTTCCACTTTGCCTTACAACTAGAATTTTTAGTGCTAATGAAGAGCACAGCTTGTAGGGCAGATGAAAAGGTTTATTTTGCTCTAGGGAATGCAGGGTCTAAAGGTCCATGTTTATGATTTTGTGGTAAAAGTATAAGATGCAGTGAGTCAAAGGGAAATGACGGACTTTAACTCATATCATTCCCAATCTTATTTTATGCTAACCTTATTTAAAATAATGTTCCTCATAAAGCACAATAAAATAAAATTTATTTCATGCAAAAGAATCAAGCAAGCTACATTAGGCAACCTTAATAAGGGCGCTTTTGTTGGATCTTTTAGAGAATGTTGTTGCACGATTTTACTATATTTTACCGAGCTGAACAAGTACCCAAGCTACAGTTTGTTCTTGGCCCAAGCTATCGTACTATAAGTAATGAGCTATGCTGGCAAGCTACATAAAGGGAGGAAGAGCACTGCTGAATTCTTCATATGCCACAGGCTGTGTGGTACAGCTTCTGTCAGCCTTGCATGGCCAACAAGGGTCGGACATCGTGCCAGCATCACCACGGTCAGAAGGAATCTCATACTTTTATCCAAAGGGAGCTGCAATATTATTTTTTTTTTTGTAAAGTTTTTTTTTTTTTTTTACCTTGGTAATTGTCAAATATGTAAACAGGGCCCCCCCTTCCCTGGAAAGTGAACATACACCCATCAGAGGAATATTGAGGGCGGAGCAAGAGAGGGCTCAGACTCCCATGCCCATGTACCAGGAAGGATGCCAGGGTCCGTGTCTCTGGCGGGTAAACATGTCTCAGCTGTAGCCCACAGCAGCGTGTCACCACCCAAAACATGCAGAAGAGCTAGATCGCCACCCCCAACTGCCTACCTGGGGTAATCGGCCATCCCATACTCTTATTCTGTAGCAGCGCTGCACCAGTTCAGTGGGCGCAACGTGTAAGAAATGTAAGTTTTAGCTGTGTACGCTGACCCTGTATTAGGGCGTGTGCAAAATAATAAAAATAGCAGTGTAATGTGAACTGGCAGGGAGTCAGGGAGGTACATAATGCAGACTTGTGAAGGCGGAGGCTTCATCATAAGACACACACACACACACACAGAGAAGCAAAGGCAAGAGACATAAACACTTACTGAGACATAAACTGAAAAGTACAAACAATGAAATATAAACACAGGCAATGAAAAGCTCACAGACGCACACGCAAAACGAAACGATCAAGGGTGCACATCTAGAAACAAGAGCATAACATACTGATATAAATACACAGACACGCACAGAAACTGTGGTCCCTTCCTTGCTTCGTATCACAGAGCAGAGCACAGTGACATTTCTCATGTGCCGTTGAGGACTGAACACAGCACTGTCACCACCAAATCCAAGAAGAGGGCTGGCTCAAATTGAACACTAAGAAAACGCTGTCACTCTTCATACCAGAAAGGCTGCTGTGAACTGAACACAGCAGGAACAGGCAGCTTGTGAAAAAACTGCTTTCATCACTGAACACTACGAGTTTCAGAAACAAACCTAGAAACAGATTTTGCCATAGCTCTTAATGCAGTTTACCTATAGTATAATTGTATGTTGTAAACAAAAGAAGTACGGCAAGGACATGCTCCAGTGTCAGAAATCAGACCAATGTGAGCATCATCCCCTTAAAAATACCTGCCAAAGTCATCCAGTGAAAGACAAACCCCTTGTCCAGCACGAAGAATAACCACTATTGGCTTTTTTTCTGACAAAAAGTATAAAGACGTGAGGTGCAGTTATTTTATCAAGATTTCAAAATTGGTCATGTGGGAAAAACTGACAAGAGTAAGGACGGTCTCCCCATTCAGCAGACCGTACACCCTATAACAGTAAGGACGGTCTCTCCATTCAGCAGACCGTACACCCTACAAGAGTAAGGACGGTCTCTCCATTCAGCAGACCGTACACCCTACAAGAGTAAGGACGGTCTCTCCATTCAGCAGACCGTACACCCTACAAGAGTAAGGACGGTCTCTCCATTCAGCAGATCCCACGTCTTAACCAGCATCCTACACTTCCAATGAAGGTAAGCATGATTCCTCGAGTTTTCATCTCCTACTTCTTACAGGGTTATGGACTACATAAAACAAAATGAAGAATCACTGTAACAGGTTGTGACTACAGCAAACTATGGGATATGTTCTGCAAGGCTCTGGATTGTCATGGAATTAACGGTTCTTATTTGGAGAATTGTCATTCCTCGTCTCTGTGGACAAGCTAAAGAGCCTGAAAAAAATTCCTCTTCCAAAAAACGCCTTCTTGGCGGCTTAAGCCTATTTGGCAAAAGTTCCTAAGGCCGTATTTGTCACACCGTACGTTTCCCTATAGAAGTATTTTGCAAAGCCATCGTGTAAGTTTCTATTGCTTGATTCATCTTAACATGGCACTTCGATCTTGACTGGTGTCATAATGAGACATTCATACATCAAATAGCTTTGACATATGAGTAAGCTGCAGCAATTCCATCACTCGAACCACCATATATATGTCATTTAATACCCATTTTGTATAACCTCTACACTCTACAAAACAAACTATATAATAAAGCAACATAAACTCTACACCACTTACGCATGCATCCTGGCAGATGGATAGATCTAGAAACACTTCTCATTGACAAACGTTTTGACAGCTTGCGAAAATCCCAAACAGTGCCGTAACATTGTACCAAGACTGCTGCAAATCCAATGGCAATAATTCAGCACAGGGCGAAAGGTAGAATGCACACTGTCATTAAACTTACTGTGAGTGCTTGGTCCCTTTATCACATTACATCATAGCAACA
This sequence comes from Isichthys henryi, assembly GCA_026776945.1. Classification (NCBI taxonomy): domain Eukaryota; kingdom Metazoa; phylum Chordata; class Actinopteri; order Osteoglossiformes; family Mormyridae; genus Isichthys; species Isichthys henryi. The sequence goes on along the minus strand of JAODJX010000020.1, from coordinate 22,787,756 downwards.
CAAGCTGTAATGGATGCATTTGGGGGCATATTTGCTTTGGAGGACAGATTCCAGGATGTATCTTTTACGTAATCAGGTATCAGCAATAAGAGTGTATTGTGTGACAATAGGAGTGGCTGTTATCTATTCAATGTGACTGATGGGATGAGAGGAGATGCTGCTCCAATGTCCCAGTCCGTCAAAGGTGTCCCCACTCACCAAGAGTGAGCCTACCTTGTATGGACACACAGAAATGGCTAAAGGCTACACAAAAATACACGTATCTATATGCACGAACACACAAAGGCATGCGCAGCCATAAGCACTTGCGCAGCCATAAGCACATGCACAGACGCTCGCTTTCTTAATTTTCTACATACTACCATAGACGCTCGAGACACTACCGTTGCACGCACGGAGAAAGATATTCTATCATTTCCATGAAAAACATGCACATACTCACAGATTTTCCATTAAGAGGGATGGATATAATTGTAATTCAGTCTGATGGGCTTGATTGTCTGCAAGTTCATTGGCCAGCAAGGAACCCGAGGCAGAGGGCCGGCCATCACCGCAACCAATGAGAGACGTTTACCGGCTCAGAGCCTCCCATCCCACGACGTCTGTTCCTAATAGCCATTGGATGTGGCCCTTAGCTCCCCGTAGGCTGTTCGCTAGCAGAAAGTCCAAGTAATTTGACCACAGGCTAATCATCCAAATGGCTTCCAGGACCTGTGGCTGCTCACAGCTGCTCCAGTGCACCTAATCCAGGCCATGGCATCTCTGGATTAAAATATCAGCTCCATGTTTACAGCTGTGAGGATTCCATGTGGCAGTCTGGGGAATCAGCTTACACTCCCCGTCAGAATTCTAGGTTGTCTGGGAAAAGGAGGGGGGCAGGCAGAGAGGGGGGAAAGTGAGTCACCATTGCACCACCGTCTAACTGCTTCACGCCACGCCCACAACCACTACAGTTGTGTCCCAGTTGCCCTCCCAGGCCCCATAACCCTGCTGTCCCTTCATATCCTGCTATGCCTCATTCTCTCATATGTCCCCTCACAGAAATCAGCACAATTCCCCTCCCCCTTCCCTCTGCGCCAGGCCAGTGAGGTGCTGCTGCCCAACCTCACTGCCATCTCCAAGCACGCCGCTGTCCTCCCGGGCTGCCGTTTGTAGCAGCCCCCGCTGACACGCAGTCGTTTTCCATGACGTCTTGCACTCCTGTTTCATTTTGGTGCTTAACAGCTACCTTGGCCAATCAACAGCCGGGTTGCAAATGAATGCTAATATTTAAAATTACGGAGCGTCTGCGCGTATGCAAACCTCAGCATCACCGCTGAGTCTTGCTCTCTTACAACTGCCTCACGCTGGTTTTCTGCCAGGGGAAAGAATTTACAATCATCAGTGGGGCCCAGCAAGTCCATTTTTGCTATGATTATCACTGGCCAAACTTTTGGAAGTTTATGCTCTGGTCTGGACTGTCTGGCAAACCACTGACTGACAGATCACAAACAGGGCACCTCATTGCCCACCTCCGGAGAATCCCACTGCGGATGAAACAAATCTATCCCTCAGCCCCCCAAGCAAAAAGGAAGCTATTAATCTGAATCCCATTGGGCACAAAGGAAAAGCTGGCGGTTGGGACCCACGATCCTTGTGAACATTAGGGCTGGATTTTAGCTTGCTAACAGCCCCCTCTGGAGCTGACAATGCCCTGAACCAGGCCTAGCCATTACAGGGTGAACAGAGTGACACAGCACACCCACCAAAGGCTCATTAAAGCCTCCGTTTCCCATAGACTTAAGAATCGCCAATGCTGGCCTGCAGGTTACTCACGCATGATTTCCTCCAAAACAACCCGTCAATAGGGCCGTCTGCCAGCACTGCGATAGATCCCAGTGCATGTAGGAATGCAAGAGTCACTGGCTTTTCTAATTATCTTTTGTTCACACCAAGAGTCACTATGAGTCTATTGATTTGTGATTTTGTGGAAATGGAATTGCACAGAATTAAATGCTAAACTGCATGTTTAACAGTGTGTACAAAGCTCTTCCAACTCATGTCATCGCCAGGTTTTTGCGCAAAAAAAATACTGATGCAGGATTTCTGTAACACCTAAAAACGTTCCCTTGTTCTCGTCAGGACTACCATACAGTTTATTAGATATTTAATTATAGTGCCATTTCATTATTTTGCATGTAACTGCACCAATGTCAATGTTTAACAAGTCCCAGAATAAAGAGTGTTATTTACACAAGTAAGACAAATTATCTAGTAAGAGTGATGTAATGTTTTATTTGAAAATGCTTTAATGGAAAAATAATTTCCATCAATTTCACAAAATTTGCGAAGAAATTATGTATGATTGGACATAGGAAGAGAAAGAAAGTGGAAAAAAAGAAAAGAAGGAATGTATTGATGTAGACTAGGGGAGGCCAGTCTTACCCGCAAAGGGCCGGTGTGTGTGTGTGTGTGTGTGTGTGCTGGTTTTTGGTGTAACCATTAGGTCAGCTGTTCACACCCAGGTGTGAGGACTCTTCATCCAATCAGTCCTCTAATCAGTAATCTAATTTGGAAGCTGCAGTGAAAACCCACACACACACCCTTTATTGAATATGATTGTTTACCCCTGATGCAGACTGAACAGAGAATGAATATTTGAAGTAAAATTATGCTGATATTATCAAAGGGATATAGCAGAAGATAGAAAGAGAAACTAGTTTAAGACTGAGACAGATAATAGTATAGAAATAGCTGACAGTCATTGTTAGTTAGGATTAGGGCAGATTACGAGGTGCAATCATAAAGGGTTAAGTGAGGGATCAGCTCAGCTCAGGGAGATGAATGTGGTTCTATCAGGGCTGCTGCATTATGGTCCGCTTCTCTCAGCACCACAGAGAAATGGATGCAGTGGTTCAAGAACACCAACACCAACGTCTCATGCAAGGAAGAGAGATACAACAGACTCTTGCTTGCCCCCTCTCTCTTTTTCGCTTGCATCTTTTCAGTGCACAGCGAAAGCCTCCACACCTGTGTGAGACGGTTCATGAATAAACCAGTCCTTTTAACAGAGACCATAAAGACACATAGAAAACTGGCAGCCTTGACTGAGGATATGAAGACATGAGGCTTCTTCACATAGAATATGAAATCACAGCCCGATCCGTGTGTCTTTTTGCCACCCAATCAATTGAAATTGAGGTGTCCTCCTGCCTGTATTTCAAAACCATCGAGCGTCTTTCTGTCTCTGTCCAGAGGGGGAAAACGAAAGCAAATTTTGTTTAGCAGTCTGGGATGGGTGTAAATGGGAGAAGGGGCAGGAACAGGAAAGTGAGAAATGGAGAGAGAAGACCAGTAAGATAGGCCCATGTCTTTCACAAGCTAGATTAATTAAAGATGCTAAAATATCTTTGGGTCACATCCCTGGTCAAGAGAGGAAGCAGTAAGGGAACAGATAAGTCCCGAATTTGCCCCCAGCCAGGGGAGGATACATTAAAAGGACAAAATGAATCTCGTTGTGGCCCCTTGTTATAGGAGAAATGAAATACACTGTAAATTAATCTGGCATCTTTGCTTTAGTAGATACAGCCAGACCTTATTACGTCCTAGAACCAGCAGTATTACACACAGGCCACACCTCCTACATGCATAGTTACCTTGTCTTGCTGGTGTCAAACATAAACTAACATGTAGAGATGCTGGTCTTTAAGGAGTATTAAGTACTCCCCCCACCCCCAAAAAAAAACCAAAAAACAAATTACAGCACTCTATCACTGTTCAGCCCCTGAAACTTGCTTGGAGGAGAACCTTTTTTTCCCCACCTTTCTGATTATAAAGAGTTTTACCAAGCACACAGCCCTGAATATTTCATGAGCTGGGCTCCAGTGCAGTCCCACGCTACTCTGATAATGATCAGTGCGAGCTGGAAGGTAGGTCCCACACCGCTGCAGATAGAAAGCCCGGAAACAAGGGGTGGGTCTCAGCTCAGCTGTCTGTGGCGGAGAAGAAAGACACTGGCCCAAGGAGCAGCTTCTGATGGAGGAGGAGACCTTCATCTTCTCCCTGTGGATGAGGAGCAACCAACTCCTACACTTGCCTTCCCCCAAACAAGGATTTTCTTTGTCCTTGATTTAGGAATCTTTAATGGTGTCTCCTAGTATGGAACCTTTAAGATGGTTCGCGTTTCTGGCATGGCGACTGCAACTGTAGCCCTAATAAACATTCATCATGTATTTTATATGTCTATATTTGTAGAAATCCAGTTTAATCTTGCATTACATCATTTTGAATAAAAGTTTTTATGCTAAAAATCAGTGGTATGGGTTGATCTTGGGGAATCTAGGACCGTGGGGAGACTGAACAAAGTGGAGGCTAATCGACATCACTTCAGTGCTTACAGCTTCTCCGTGTGACTCTCTGGGAATGTTTTTGGCTTCCAAGGCCCAAGTGCACCAATCTTGGCCCACGGATTTCCCAGCTGGACGACATATTAGCCATCACTTTGGCTCCCCCCACCGCCCCCCCCAACTTCTGTCAGAAGTTCCTAATGGAAAACAAAATAATAATAGAGGGATGTAAAGGCCAGAGAGACGTGGGATTTAATGCGTGTGCCGCTGACTCGCATCTGCTTGGATCGCTGTGTCAGCTGCAAATGAATATCAATGAAGTCTCTGACCCCACGAGCTGCAAATATCAAAGGATAAGCAGGATATTCTAAAAGTCTTAAAGCCCTATGAATAAGAACCAACAAACTCACAGACTTACCTACCATAAGTACTCTAACAGTTCTGCTACTATGAGTGTTTATGCACATTGCATGTGTGATAATTCAGCTTTATATATGACTTACAATGTCGTTCCTTTAAATGTTCCCAGGATTTAATGCGGAGTTAGGAATATGGTAGCGCAGTTTGAAGTAATTCTCTCTGTGACGCGGTAACATGCCAGCATTTTTATTTGGGTTATAAACGGCACCCTGACGTACCACTGGGCCAGTCCTCCATCTGTCACTGCAGCTGACCACAGTGCTAATGGGTCACGGCTTCACTCAGTCGCTGGCTGGCCAGCGCGGCAGGATGAAGGATGACGCCATTTATAATACCGCGTTTATTAATTCGTCCACGTATTTACCTAGCTCACTCACACGGCAGTTTTTCGATTTGACGGCCAATTCGTCTCCGTCCTCGCTGCCCCGATTGGGGGCCACTTGCGAAAGATTTGTGTCGCCTCTTTAAGACGAGAAATCCGCCCACCTTTCCAAGCTCAGACCTCTCGCGCATAAAACAAGGGGCGTTAATTTAATCAGGCATTGATTTCTGATGGTGACTGGCACCCAATGGCCATGGGTATGTTGTGTAGCCATGATGCATAGACCATGACCTGTCTGTAGCACTACCAACATCTCTGTTCTCTCTCTGTTTACTTCCTCCTTTGCTGGTCAGTTCCATGGTGACGGGCGATGGAGAGTAATAAAGCATGGATGGTAGATTTCTGACAGTTGTCTTTGGCAGAACTGGACTTCATGTTGACACGCACAACTGTCATTGCATTAATCACAGTCAGGGAGAGAGAAGCTGTGGGGCTGGAGCTGTCATGGAGAATCTCTGGACAACTGTCCATCTGATGGCTCAGTCTCAGCTGTCAGGTCTGCCGTGGGACCCTTTGCCAAGACACCACCATGTCCATATCTGATGAACCATCACAGAAAATGCTTACATGTAGGAACAGCCATATCGATTCGCCAGATATCTGAAGGCGAGAGGTCATAGCTGTCTTATCTCGACGTGGACCCTTCCTTATAAGTGTCATGGGCTGATTCACAAGCTTGGATGCCGATATCAAGCTAGTAGATAAAAATCTGCCAGCATTAACTATCTTACGTAACCAATGTGGCTTTACTTCCCATGTAAGCTTTTGCACACAGTTCATAATTTCTCAGCTCTTCCTATAGGACAAACATTCTGATGGTGCCCAGTAAAATATACACTCTATAACATGTTCATTCTTACAATATAAAACATACAAATTATTCTTTTAATTGTCCATTCTCCCAAATAATGCTTGTAACACTCAGTGTCTGACACTAGGTAACGATCCTCACGTGTCAGGTCCTTAGACACATATTCCATGCCTTGTCAGATATGAATGTAGGATCCTCAACTCTCCTAAATTAGCGTTTGGGTGTCTTTAAAAACGGAGAGCAAGATGTGGAAATTAAACAGAGCTGGATTTTATTTCAACCAACCAGTTGAGTTCAATGAGTCACAGTCACAGAGGACTCAGCTGGTTGGTTTCATAGATAATACTGAGGAAGAATGAACAAATGAACACTGTCCACTGGTTATAGTGTCCTAGACTTAATCCATCACCTCTATAAAATATCTTCTCATAATAGAAAGTCATAAGAATCTTTGATTATCATGTTTCACGTAAGCAGTAGCAGGACAGGAGAGAAGATCATAATGAGATCCTCTGGATGGTATTAACAAGATACAGAACTATGAATCATTTCACGGTTGACCTCTGACCTTTGGTCACCAGACCGGCCTTGAGCACTAAACACAGCCCAGAAAGCTGAACCGTGGAGGGGGGGTAATAAAATCTTATAGGACTAGCTGTAGTTATATTTGGGGCCTTGGGCAGTGAAATAATTGCCTTCATTCCCAGACAGGGAGATAATTGCCTCTCTTTTCATTTGCCTTTGTCTGACTTGCCTTTACTCTCCTTTGCGCCATACATTCAAGCTTGCTAACAGCCCACCCTCCTGTGCCCTATTAATCTCGTCTTCTCTCCTCCCACGGTTGACATGGAGGACAGAGACCGAAAAACACCCCACCCACACATCACAACTGTTCCTGTTCGCTGCCAGCGTCACAAGATACAGTAAGTAGGACACAGGATTCTCCACATCAGGTTGAAGGTTTACCCGAACGCTAATGCTCTTCTTGTATGCAGACCACAACAGTCAAATTTAAAAATCTATAAAGGGTACATCATCTTTTTAAGTTAAATCTTCTATTAATGTGCAAAACTAGGCACTGAAAAGTTCAACCATCCCTGTCACATCTGCTGGGCAAATGCAGTCTCGTACGTGTTCCACCCTATGCATTGGTCCTTAACCTGCTTGGTTATTCTTCAGGAATTCCTTACCCAAACTGTGCACATATGCATGATGGCTTCTTAGTTTTGGTTTTGTGAAGAGTCTTGACACAATTCCGTCACTAATAGCTACCAAGTTCAGCCTCTCCATGCAAAGTCCATGATGGAAGGAGGCAGCCCAGGTCTCAGCATGTCAGTTTGACTTTTCTGCACTGGGATACTTACCTGTTCCTGCCCTGAAGAGAAGAACATTGTCATTAAGTCGACTTCCTTTGCACGTCTACGCCTCCCCATCATTGAGCCATACCAAGAAGTGTTCTGACATCGTCATGGCAAGCTTGCACCACAAAGCATCCCCAGAGACCTTTCAGGGTAGGGGTAAAAAAGGGTTAGCGACTCTTCCATTCAGGGAGAGCAGGAAAAAATGTCATGTAATAACAAAAATAATTGTATATCAAAGTTGCCTCCTGTGAAACAAATAAATACTTTCCTATTTAGCAGGGATGATGCGTTGATCATCTAACAGCTTCTTCAGGCTCCACAGTAACAAACCAAGCGTTCATTCCACCGTTTCTTTGGCTCTCATGATGCACATCAAGTCTGCCTCTTCACATTGCCGACTTCTTCATGGAGCAGAGTGGCGTAGCGGAAGCGTGCTGGGCCTATAACCCAGAGGCTGATGGATCGAAATCATCTTCTACTAAGCTGTTGTGCTTCTTGGCCCGAGGCCCTTGTAACCCTGCTTTCTCAAATGTGCGTGTTGCTTTGGACAAAAGCACCAACTAAATGGCTTTTCAAAAATGGTTACTCATTTAATATTCAGGGCATGCATCAGGAGGTATGCAGCAAAATGGAAACCACTTAACTGGATACCCAAAATTTAGGTTTCCAGCCAGTTCACATTTACTCTAGATTGATCTCATTGTAAAAACTGACAGCCTGTTTGCATACTACAACTACAGTGCAGGAGCCATATGAAAGTGGGCTTTGGAGAACGTTGCATCACCACATGACTAAGCAAGGCTTGAAAAGTTAGAATTAATGTCCCAAAAACACTATTGACTTTTCACCAAGTAAGGCATTCAAATATCAAGGAAGAATGTGCGTTCTTCATTCCTGAACTACTGTTGGGAGCTTGTCTTGTAAGATTTTAGTTTTTCAGGTTGTCAAAAACTTTGCCCAGTCCAAATTGAAATGAAAAAGTGATGCAGAGCCTGTCTAATAAAAGAGATCCATCTGCATAGCCTACAGACAGTGATAGCAACAGTCAGACATGGGTACAACTATCCCCATTCAGGCCCGAAGTGTGTTTTAATTAAATTAAATATGTTCTCTTCTGTAGATTTGGCCTTTTATCATAGTTTGACATTCAATATTCTACTGCAAGGATTTTGTAAAATACATAATTCCCAATACTGCTGGCTGACAAAAAGATGAGACAAGAACATCGGTCTTGTGTTGTTCTCCTTGTCTTGGCCAGGTGACCTCATTAGCAAGTATGGAGAAGATGCTTGTTTCTCATTAATTTCATGAAATCTATCTTATTAGGCTGATCAAAAAAAATCATGGTGTCTTATATGCAGCAAATACGCCTTCAGTGTGAGGCAAAGTGTGTCCATATGTTCACTGTCGCACTGCTCCGAAGCCACTGTCAACCCTCATGTGCTGCATCATCACTTTAAATTTGTGGTTTATGGTGAGTAACTGCCCACTGCTTCTTCAGGACAGAAGACAGAAAAGGCTCTTCTATCTACAGCTTCACTTAAACAGCAGCTGTGCTACCAAATGTCAGAAGGACGTGGCAAAGGAAGGTAGATACTACAGGGAGGCACAGACGGACCACTGGTCCTGCCTGAGACATACCAGACCCAATGTGACATAATATAGGGGTGCTGCGAGTCAGGTGACAGGGCCTGTAATTATCACCGTGGGGCCAGACACTGTGTCTTCTCAGGAAACAGCTGAGAGCTTTCATCTCATTGGCTGCCTGCCAGCATGGGATATTCATTGGCCAGTCTGGTACTCTAAGCTCGATTCCCACGGAGACAGACAGCGACTGGCACCAAGCAGGGGCAGCCCGGGACTGGTCATTATCAGGCTAACCGTGTCTGAAAGGGCAAAATCAACCTGCCTTCTAACTACGCCGTTAAGATTAAACAATCCTTTCAATTCACCCCAGTAGTTTCCCAATTACTGTAAATCAAGATGCGTTTAAGTACTTGCAAGTATCTGTTGTGTTTAAAGTGCTGCACATCAACGCTATACATTCATGGATAGCATTTGTCTATTTAAAAATAATTGAAAAAACGGCTTCCCTCATTACGTCAACTTCACTTGCCCTATTCTCAGACCGGGCCTTTTTCCCTCCTTCGAAAGCCACATATATGAAGGGATTTTAACAGTATAATGTTTGTGCCTCCTGTCAGCTATGCACACATTATAATACACCATGAGGTAACATGCAAGAGACCCTGGAGACATCGCATGTCCAGTATCACAAGCACCCAGTGCATTTTTTTTTGGTCACAGATTGTAGAGACGGCAGATCATAGGTATGAATCTTAAGAAAAAACCCTGATCCTTTGAAGCAGAAGCTAAAATGATGATTAAGGACATGGGCCGATAATCTGAAGATGACTTGCTGGTTCTGGTTCCAGCAGGGACTCTATCGTTGTACTATTGAATGTAATATTTAACAACAATTCAGAAGCTGAGTGTAAATATCCAGGTGTGTAAAATTGCTTGTAGGTTTGGATAAAAATATTGAGCAATCAATCCAAACATGGAATCCAGCACAGTGTGGACAAAGCCATTAATGCCAGCAGTCTCACTAATACAGCATTAATATCTCTATATGAAATGATTTTTCTGCCTCAGGAGAAGTTTCCATGGAAACCACACATGCATACATTACAATCCAAAATGCATTGGACTATATATTAATATAATCTGAATCTCCATTTCAGGCCCATAGCTTGGATCACTTTAACCAAGAGCAGTACCTATGGATACACATCGTACAGTTCCACTGACACTCTCCGGTGAATATATGAGATTGTTTCGCAATTGACAGTTGGATCGGTTCCATACAAAATTATTTAGAGAGGAATAAACCAGATAAAACATTCTCAACATTCCCAGTCGCAGGGTTCTGCAAGATCTAAAGAGACACCAGTGCGATGTTCAAAAACTGGGAGGCGTGACACTCGGAAACACGTTGGAGAGCGGGGGGGCCCCCCCCCCCCCCCCCCGGGGCGGGGGGGCGGGGGGGGGGGGGGGGGCGGGGGGGGTGTGGATGGATGGG
>JAODJX010000020.1:22685601-22705081 GCA_026776945.1 Isichthys henryi | reverse complement strand
CATGCAAACTCCACACACATGTGACCCAGGCAGAGACTCGAACCCGGGTCCCAGAGGTGTGAGGCAACAGTGCTAACAACTGCACCACCATGCCGCTCCCACAGCACACTAAAAAGTAGATAATTATATTTACAAGGTGTTAATTAATTTAATTATAATAAATTTTATAGAATAAGTGGCATTAAAGATGCCTGAATAATCTATATATTTTAGCTGTACTACTCCCGTTGTACCTTTTTTCACATATCGCTGTTATTTTTATGCTAAATTTCATTACCGGTGACAGAGAATTAAACAGCAGAACGAGTCTAGCAGTGAGGAGAATAAAGCAAATCCTACTTCATAAGCCTCGTCACTGGACAGGAGATGGTGCTGACAGGCAATCAGCAGCACTGAGGGGAGGATAAAGCCTCAGCCGTGAGAGTGCTGCTTATCCTCAATAATGGAACAGCTCACTGTCCTGCTCTCCTCGTTGATTTATTAAGTGACTGTCACTATTAGCTAGACGATCCTCTTACAAAATGTGTTGGTTTTAAGGTAAAGAAATCTTAAAGCAAAACTCAGAGGAGTGAGGATGGTCAGGAGAGATGAGGGTCATCAGGTTACAGCCCACTTTTATACCCTTTCCTGTATCTAACAATCAACACAGGATGAGGCAAAGGCCAAAAGAATGAAAGGGGTAGAGCTGAAGCGAATGGATAAAGCAGATGTTCCTTAGTGAAAAGCTTGATGTATAACTGAGGGGATGCACAGCGGCGCTGAATAGACAGGCCAAGGAGGTTATGAGTCCGAACTCCCCGTAGGTCCACGTTAGAACCTACCCACCACTGTCATCTCCGTAATAGACCCCTTTGGGGGCTCTTCTTTCCTCCCACTCCTTTGGATGTGACACTTTTGTTACGTTAGGAGTTATAACAGTTCAATGTATTCAGTATGTGGTGCCTGTCTATTTTGCACATTTTAATTATTTTAATTTGTTAGAGTCATATAATGTACATTTAATGTGTTAACATTATTTTTAATATTTCTGAAGGTTGCAGTTTTAAATAATATTTAATAAAATTGATCTGCCTCCAGCTCAAATCTCCCCCTTTTTTTCTTCTAAATTGCCCCCGCCCCTGCAATTCTGTAACTCTCCACCGGGGGAGGGGGGGTGCCCCACATTGTGAATGTATTCTGTCTACATTCACACGCATTTTTGTGAAAAACACCTTCACAGCGTTTCTGCCTCCTGTCCTTGAATGCAGTTTTCTTCTCAATACTCTAGATGGCGACAAAAAGCAGCACATTCGCTACTCTCCCATGAAGCAGGAGCCCTAACCCACCTAAACTGCAAATGCCCACTAGGTGAAGGAATGATCTGGAATACAGCCCTTTAAAACCAGGAAATGCCTTTTTATAAACCTGACACAAAGATGCTTACTATCTGATGACGGGAAATTAACTAACTCTAAGTAACATCTAACTAAATCTCCCAGAATTTCCCCCTGGGATCAAGAAGGTTCATCTCATCCATTTTATCTTAATAAACAGCTGCACATCGAGGATTTCTCTGTGTACTTCACACCTTCTGAGTCTTTATGCATGGAGTAGAATTCATTTGACGCCGTGGCTGCAAGACTTCTGCGTTTCAAGCACCACTAACAAACTAAAAACGGAATTCTTGTGGTGTGACAGTATCATGTCACTGCCTGATATACTTTCACTTTCCCGTGGCTACTTTTGCTGTGTTAAACCCAGTCAATGACTGAAGCTCAGTGTTAGCCCTCCCAGGTTTCAGAACCACATTTCTCACATCACTACTGACAACAAGTGAACACAAAGCTCGTCACTGTAGAGGCGTCTCTTTAATAACTGCAAAGTCGTATCACTAGCAGTAGCACTGACCTTCTGACATTTTGAATAATTAGGCATCATACCTTTACACTTTAAAAATAACTTTACAAATATGGGCTGTAATATTTAAATAGAATTAAAGAACGTTCCAAATATCATATACTGGACGACTAAATAAGTAACTGGAGCAACAGTTGAATGAAGTTCTAGAATCTCTAAAAATTGGAAGCGTTACACAATTTTGGCCATTAGTGTAAATGTCTCTGAGCACAAAAAAGCACAAAATGGCTGAAAAGCTGCACGAACAGGAAACTCAGTGCATCCCACTCATTAAAAAAACGACATATCTGGTATTCTGTGGCCACGATGTTCAAATGCAAAATAAAACTCAAAGTAAAACTTTGTCTCTTTTGCTTGTTGGTTGCATGCATGCATAGTGCACTTTGCGGCTGGATCTTACGGGTTTCCGTGCTGTTAAGCCCTGAGAGCTCAGTTGCAGAGCCAGACCTAAGCGAGTTTCAAATGCAGCTTTCAACGTGACCTTTCGTGGCTAATTGTAACCACACAGCTGAAAGGTGCTGCTGGGGATTGTTCTTGCCTGCTGCCATCAGACACCACAAGGCCACCTTCCGACGTGTCCCACCCACCCCCCACCCACCCACAGCCATAATCTTTGTAACAGTAAAATACTTTTTTTTCTATTTTTTTTGTTTGTTAAATAGCACATCTGCTAATTTATTTAATACTTTTATCATTACTTCTTTGTTTATAAGTTTAGTATTTCTCTTTTATTAATATTTATTTGAACATAAGAAATTTACAAACGAGAGGAGGCCATTCGGCCCATCAAGCTCGTTTGGGGAGAACTTCACTAATAGCTCAGAGTTGTTAAAATCTGATCACGCTCTGATTTAAAGGAACTCAGGGTTTTAGCTTGCGCTACACTAGCAGGAAGACTGTTCCATACTTTACACGCTGTGTAAAGAAGTGCTTCCTCAGATTCATTTTAAAATGTTCTCCCGCTAATTTCCATTTATGTCCACGAGTTCTAGTACTTAAACTAATATTGAAGTAGCCATTTGGCTGAACAGCATCCAGACCTGTTAGAATCTTATATACGTGGATCATGTCCCACCTTAGTCTCCTTTGCTCGAGAATAAACAGATTTAGCTCAGCTAACCTCTCCTCTTAAGACATTCCTCTAAGACCAGGCCTTCTGGAAATCTAAGTAGATCACGTCCTAGATTTTTTTGTGATCAATTTCTCTTGTAGCTTCCTCAATGAATTCAAGTAGATTAGTTAAACAGGATCTACTTCTCCTAAATCCATTAGCTATTCCTCAGAATGTTACTTGAATCCAGGTAATCTACCATTTTCACTTGGATTATAGCTTCCATTACTTTTCCAGTTATGCAAGTTAATCTGATTGGCCTATAGTTTGCTGGATTACTTCTATCCCCTTTTTCGAAAATGAGCGTTATGTTGGCATGCTTCCAATCAGAAGGTACCACACCAGTAGATAAGGATTTTTGAAATAGTAAAGTTAAAGGTTGGCTAATATTCCTCATCTCTTTTACAACTATAGGTAAGATGCCATCAAGGTCCTGTGAATTTACAGCCAATATTTCGCCCTATCAGCTGACTTTCCATATCTTTATTTTTGCACTATAATGCCTACTGCAGTGAGAGTCTATATGTCGTCGTCCCCACCACCCACCTCTGGAGGCAATGGTAGCCAGTGTGCCATTAACATTAACAGTCCATAGAATTCTGAATAACAGAAAACTATTTGTGTCCAGTGTACTTTCTAATTTGTTTGAAATTATGTTTACTTGTTTACACGATGCATGCAATGACTTTGCACCCTTGTCTTTTGCACTCAAAGCACGTCTGTCTGTGCATTACATGCTCGCTGCTGTATGCACAAGAATTTCCCTCTGGGCCCAACAAAGTTTATCTAATTCTAATTTTAAGGAGAAGAAGTCTTCGTGGAGGTCATTGTACTGCACATTACTCAGGTCTGTCCAAATATTATCTGGACACCACATGTTATGTATGGTTTATAAATCTTTTATTAGATTTGATTTTGTCCCACAGCCCCACGCACAACAGAGTATTTTTGGTCTGATGCACCTAATGCCTGGGAATCTCACCACATACTAGATTGTTTTTTGTTGAATTGGTGCAGCGTCGCCATTGTGCAGAATGACACCCGATCTCTGGGCGTTCGCCACTCTGCCATGTCATTACTGGCCATTTGATAGGATTCCAAGCTGTTCTGGCAGGAAAACACTCTTATGTCCAGCTGTCTGGGGTTTCTGCAGTAGAGCCTAAACATTTTCAGTATGCCAGGTTTGAGAAGGAACTCCTCCCAGATTAATTGCTATGTCAACCCTTACTGCATAATGAAAAAACAATATTATATATCATTATATATGATATTATTTAGAGGGATGATCCTCCCCATTTCAACATGCCCCCCCCCCATCCCCTGCTAAATCTACACCTATAGTTCAGGGTGTTGTTGTTGCAGTACAGGGGGGTGTCAGGTCAATGGAGACAGCTTCCAGCTGGAAGGACTTGATATGGTGCAAATAGGGTTCCCAGATTTTAGACAATTTTATGTCATAACCACAAAGGGAGGGGGGCACCCTTTCTTCAGTTGGTGTGGGAGGGGTGACGAGGGCTTTTCCAGTGCATCAGAATAACACAACTCCCAGTAACGTGAAAATAGTTACAGATTCAGCGAGACAGGGCAGCAGTGAGTGGGATGGACACCAGACTGGCCAACCAGAAGTGAAGGGTGGATGTCTGCAGAAGTAATGGCTGAGAGTTAGACGAAGACAGACTTCCAAAACAAGGATGGGGGGCACGAGTCCAGAACAAGTGGGTGAAATTAGCTGGTGCCAGGCGACATTTATCACAATTTGGATCAGTGCCAGGATAGATGTCAGCTAATTTGCTTTTAGATCAAACGGACTCTGTGAATAACTTTGCATCTTCTGACCGCGTGTAGATAGATGACAGGTGGACAGGGCTCAGAGATAACTCTCTAAATCAAGATCCGTGGATCAAGAAGTGCGCAAACTGTCGAAGGCCGAGGGCTGGTGCACGAAGACAGTGCCGCAAAATGCTGAAACGGTTCTAAGATAAGACTGAAGACATTACTCACTCTACGGGATAATTACTGTGCCGAGTCATAGCTGTCTCTGAGCAAGATTAAAATGACAAATTAAAACAAACGAAATACAAAAACGTAGTTCAAGACGGTAAAAAAATTCCTTTAAGGTACTAAACATAAGAGAAAAAATAAAGATATGAGACGAGGTACGGAAAAAGTGCAACTAAAATGGAAGCATGCAGGTGCAAAGAGGATTCCGTATAAACGTGATTCTGATTTTCGAGTTGTTGAATAAGCTTTTAAAAAGCAATAGATGAGACTTGCCAAACACATTTAATAACGTGAATCTGGATAATGTGTGAGGAATCAAATAACCGTATATAGAAACGTGGTTTAGGGGTCAGGAAAGACCCCTGGCAGCAGGATAAATAATGACAATAAAAAGACTTTTGAATTTGCAGACCTGATAACTCATGCATTGTCTTATATCTGAGAGAGATATAAGACAATACATGGGCTGTTAGCTGTCCATACATGCGAACAGCAGCAACCAGGCTCTCTGTGCAGTTACTTCTAGTATCGTCATCATTGGGCAGAAGAAATCTAAAACTTCTGGGAAGTTTAGCCAGTGCATGAAGAATATTGAAACCGTACACCAAGGAACAGCCTGAAAAGAGCCACAACCCTCCCTTCTGCAGAGATTGCATCACTGTTCCCTTATCTGGTATGTGGGCTTCTCCCTGTGCATTCTTCTCTTTTCCAATGCTCCGCCATTTCACCGTCTCTGACTGTACGATATCCAGCATTTTTTTGTCAATAATGCTTACATATTCTGCTGAAACCATCTGTAATTAAATGATAAATATTTCTCAAATTAAACTCTGAATTGTTTTTAAGTGGTTCATTTATGTTACTAATGTTACTTATGTTATTATCTCAAGCTCATGGTTAAATACAATGAAATGTATAAATAATTAATTTGTTAAAACGTGTGTCAGGATCGGGCGCGGAGGGAGTGGCGCGCGTGCGGGCGATCGTGCGTGCGGGCGAGCGAGCAGGAAGCAGGCAGGGAAACAGGATACGGGGCAAACGGGGTTTAATCGGCAAACGTGGACCAGGATACATCAACCGCTAACCAACATCAACCCAAACTAACATCAATGACTGACAAGGGGAACAGGTAAGACCAGGACTTAAATACACAGGACTAATCAAAGTAACTAGACATAGCTGGAGACAATCAGGGAATCACACATGTGTAATTAGGGGGCGTGGCACACGGGAGGATCGGACGAGCGGGGCATGACAATGTGTACACGTGAAACTAACAAACACTACTTTAGCAAGAGATTATACTGTTTTACTGGCCCACACATGAATTTGCATTTTTAACTCATTACCGTAAACATGTTACCCCAACAAGAGAACAAGTGTAACGTTAACAGATAGAGGGCAGTAGTTAGTTCTGCTACCTCACTACTCTGGGGCCAGGGTGTGAGTCTCCGCCACACATGTGGAGTTTTCATCTTTTCCCCGTGTCATTGTGGGTCCCTCTGGGTTCTCCGATTTTCCCCCCCCACAATCCAAACAAAGTATGTATTCATTTTAAAGAGGGCGACACTGCAGCAGGGAACAGAGGGTGTGGGGAAAAAATCTGCCGGAATCAACACATTCATAGGTAATTATACTCTAATCTTATTAACAAATTTATCAGACCCGTGTAACCTAAAACAATGTCTAGTATAAAGGATGGAAATACTCATCCCTCAGTACTTTTGACATAATTAACACTCATTTTAAATGTAATCATTATTCTTTTCCCAGTGAGTGATGTCATCAGTGTCTAGTGGATCCTCCTGCCACAACAGCCCCATGTTGTTATAGGTGACCGAATACTCCTCTAATTCTGCCTGATAGCGTTGACTGCATTACGTGAATTAAAGTTCTCATTAATGGAAAAAGAGCAGGAGACCTTAACAGTCTCTAACCCTATTATTCAAATCATGGTCCTCAAGGTCCGAGAACTGCTGGTTTTCCAGCCTTCCTTTACCTGTGTGGTGGGTGTGAAGCCTCTGACCAATCAGAATCAGTAATTATTAAGCTAACTACCTCGGAGAACTGAAAACAAGGCCTGGATTTGGAATCGAGGGCCAGATTTGAAGAGCCCTGGTCTATAAAATGAGAAGAGACATAGCAAGGACTGCAGAGGTATAATCTGATTGTCATGGATGTCAATATCTGAATAAATGCACTTGCCTACTGTCTTCTAGCAACGTTTGGCTGACCTGTCTCAAGATGATGAGGGTCCCTCCATCTTGATAATACTACAGAGTAACACTATGGACCTGATCCTAATGTCCTCTGTATAGCTGAAAATAAGACATTCAGAGGCTCACGATTAATGTAATGCTGTCTTCCTAGTTACCTGTTAAAGAGTAACACAAGGTCTTTTCATTTTAAGAGTAAAAATTAAAGCAAAAAAAATTCTGAGCTCTGGAATGTATGTGTAATTCACATGCCAAATTTTATTAAAAAGGGTGATACATAAACTTTATTGTTTTTTAAAGTGAAATGACCCAGAAGTAAATAAAATTCTCAAGTATGTGTCATTTTTATTTGTGGGTAATATAGATGTCTTGAATAGAACTACTGTGAAATTATGTAAGAGTTCCTGAGACAAACGGTCCCTGAATACTCTGTGATCTGCAAAGTGGATGGGATGTTCTACCTGTGTGGTGGATCATGATGGACTCAATATGAAGTGGACTCTTGTCTGACTGCGGTAATATTGTGCAATACCACACATGCCATAATAAAGCTGTCTGTGGGGTGACTTTCAGACCCTACAATCACTACAGTTGGGCCTTGAATATGTCTACAGTCATCTCAACCCTGCCTCTAATCCTGCTGTGGGCCAGAATGAAGCATGACTACAGCCAATGTGATGGGTACCCTCCGTCCCCAGGAAAAGGCCCATCCAACTGCCCTACAATCACAAGTTACATACCCTGTGCAAGTTTATTGCACAGTGCACATACCCTATAAGTTCTCGGATCATTGACACGGCTTGGCCATTTCGCTTTGACGTTGGAGATTATATGTGTCACATAATCTTCAGAGTGGATACAGTGAGGTACAAAACATTGGGAAATAAAGCTTTTTAATTGGAAAAAAGTGTTCCAGCACTATCTATGCATTAATGCATTGGACTGACTTCCTGTCCCTAAACAGATTTTTACCGAAGGATCAATAATGATATTTTGAGCTGTATTTAGGTGTAGAATGACATTACGGAATCCTGCAACATTTACATATATACAATTATATTAGAGCAATAAATCGTTCAGTAACTGCACTAATAAACATACATAATTTATGATGAACCTGTAATTTGGTGGAACATGTCTTTAATTATCCTCAGAGATTTATGTCTGGGGGGGAAATGATATGCAGCAGCCTATTGCGTGCCAGTACTACTGTGCATAACGCCCGAAATTAAGTTGCTTTGTGTTCAGCATATCATTCAGATGTGAATGCAAATCCACAGCGTGTGATGCTTTAAACGGACTGTTGAAACCTGAAGATATGAACGGTAATAGTTCCCCCTCTCTGATCTCGGTTTCTTGAACGGAAAATCCAGAAATTGCGCTAATTCTGGAGTAAACATATTGGGGTTACCTGTTAGACACGCTTTCTCCCATACTTACGGAACCAGCTGTGCGGAACAAGCCCTTGGAATATGGTAAACAACTGGAACAGGATGCGTGCGGCTGCTGTCACGTGACAGACCCAGATGTACGCAAAGTGCGTAAGTGTGCGGCATGCGGAGTAAGAACCGATGACGGCGTCGGCAGCAAGGACGGGGCACAAAGACGCAAGCGGCTGGGATCGGGGGCATTTACTGCTGAAACTGGCCAAACTGACAGGGCAGAGAAGGGCGTTTTAAGCGGCGACACTTTCCTTGATGGAACATATAATCTATGCATATCCATATAGCTATAGTATATTTTAATGCTGTTTTATTATCACGTTTGTGTGAAGGATTTCGCTTCAGTCCGCTGGTTGACGCGCATCGTACAGGGATGTGTCCGTAAACCGTAAATAAGCAGAAAATCGCTTGGTTGTTTCCTTCAGAAATTGGACGCTTCTACTCAGAAAAGGTAATATATCGCTGACTGCTACCCTGTCATCTTCAAGGCTTATACTGGGAAAGTTTTCAATTGGCTGAAAAAGATGAAAACTGCTGTAAATGTCCATTTACTGTAGATAAGGAATCTGTATATACGGTGCTATTTATTCATATGTGGCCCCGTTATGCTACATATTTTTGTGGTTTGAATTTCCGTCATGAATTTTGTCATTTACTGGCAATGACGGGGAAATTCGCACGAAGTTATTACTGAAAGGAACGGCATGAATACGATGTTAATGTAAAAAGGTTTTTACTCTGTAAAGATAGATCGGTCGCAAGAATTGCCGTACCATTTCGATAATGTTAATTACACGAATGTCGAACTCCCTTTTGTGGTGTTGTGTATGTTTTTCAGGCACAAAGAATATTAATTGGCAATGGCAAGTCTTGCGCTGGTTGGATATAGAAATACACGTACAGTTTGGACCGATTACAGTGTCTTTTAGTAGATCTTTTAGAAGATTTTTTTTTGTTTTTTTTAGACTTTTATACCGACGCTTATATCGTAATCTCTTTCATTACTCTGTGGTTTACGTGAATAGTGACTTTCGTAACTGCAGTGGTGTGCAGGTTACACGACAGAGATAACCATACACACCTCAATAATGTTGCTGCTGTTTTCTTAGAGATTAGTGCCCAAATGAGAGACCACTGTGCCGATGTCCCACTGTGATTAAAGGAAATTCATTGGTGCTCTAACAGCAGCGCAGGTGAATGTATATTTTAATTAATAAATTTATAATTAATTAATTGCTTGATTAGAGTAAGTAGATATGAAATTGCATAAACACACTGACGGTATTTGTTGATACCCTAGATTACTGCCTTTGGGCCTGATGAAGTCACGGTATATCCTTTTTTCCCAATTTACTTTTTAAGTAAACATGTTTGCGCAAGCTAGATAATTCCTCCGTGGATTGGGGGGGGGGGGGCTGTGTTCCTCGGGGAAATGATCACATCCAAGCTTGATAGTACCGCAAACAAATCACAGAAGAACATCTGAGACTGCAACAGCTAAACAGAAGCATGAACCAGATTAACCAAAATGACAGTCTGTTTTATGTGTGAACAAGCACATTCTCTTCTTTACATCTGAGAATTATTAAGTGAACAGGGACTTCTGTGGTACAAAAAAAAGTGTGTCTGTTCTGCAGCTGATATGCTGGGATTGGTGCCTTTTGCCACGTGCCTGTTCTGTGGGGGTCCAGAGCATGGGATCATGACTGTGCAATTCTGTTGAATGCAATCAAACTTGGGGAGATGTTGGTACAGTTGACTGGGATTAATTCTCTTCCACATGCTCCTTGGGTCTCATCTACTACCCCATTATCTTCATTCACAGTTTTTGTTACTCCTGTCAAACAAGCTCATCAAGCTATTGCATTCACACAGCTATATGAAGCATCGTGATAAACACTGAGTTACTAATCAATCTGGGTCTAATTGCAACTCTGTAAACCAAATATCAGTTGAGAAAGAGATCTCTCCTCATCAGAGTCTAGTTCCATTCATTGCAGGCTAACATCTGACATGACATATGAGTAACTTCAGACATCACATTTAAAGAAATACTGGTTAACCCATTTAGCAATGCTAATAATTACATGTACTGGGAAAAAAACTCTAGCTTGCTGTCTTTCCACATTTTTTACTGAGTACATACTAATCGATGATGTTATGTTCAAGCAAAATGTTCTTGTTGAGGTGTGTGGGATGATTCTTTGGATACATGCATGCATATACAGTACTGTGCCAAAGTCTTAGGCAGTCAAAGAAAATTGTGTAAACGATCTTCATGTTGGTGTAACACTTACTGTATCGTCAAAGTGTGTCAGCTTAGCTATTTCAAAGCCTGTCTTAAAATCACCCCAGTGTTTCCAGCAACAATGCAATACTCCAATGTGTTTTCTTGACTCAATCACTACCCCACCTTGTTCGGCCAATCAAAACCTCATAGATTTAGCTAATGAATTAAGTTAATTAATCAATTAACTGAGCTGGTGAAGAAATTTAATGAATGCATGGACTGGCTAATGTGCCCCTGGGGAGAGGTTTGGGAGTCAAAGCGGTGTTCATCTAGCCAGCCAATAAGATATCTAACTTTTTACAGAACAAAATAAATGTATTTTTTGTTGTGTTACTGTTAATTTATAAGATCTAATGTAAAATTCTGTTTTTTATTAAGTGAATATACATTTACTACCCAGTTGTGGGGACCAAGTGTCTCCATAATGTGATAGAACCTGTTATGATGATGTTGTGGGGACCATTTTTAAAATAAAAATCTGTGACTGCGATCAAAAAACGAAAAATGCCCAAAAACTTGTATTTTGTTTGGTTACTTAGAGTTAGGGTTAGGGTTAGGATCAGCATTGTTGGGATTAGGGTTTTGCCCATAGAAATGAATGGACAGTCCCCACAAAGATATGAGTGCAGGAGTGTGTGTATTTGTGTTTTGTGTATTCACAGTAAAGTATTCCTCACCTTTGTGGCTTTGTAGAATAGAGTAGTTTGAGGTTGTTGGGTTTTCTTTATAGTGTTAGATTGTCTCATTAGATTGAGTCCCAAATGACAACAGGTAGCCTCATTTTCTACCACGTGTAGAATGTTCACTCCAAGTGCATTGACGTGAGTTGAAAAGTAAGCAAAATGAGTAATATGATTTTTTACTGGTTCAGCCAGTAGTACTTTGAGTTTGTTATTGCTGGTTGCAGAACACAGACGGAGTTTGGTGGTTGTGGTTTAGTTTTTTGTTTTGTTTCTATATTGCTTCATGCAGGGAGAGTTGGAGGTTTGTGGAGATGGGCAAACATCCTGAATCAGGTGAAACATCGAACGGGAGTCCATCGTTGCTCCCAGTCAGCACAGCGGAGCCGGTGAAAGAAGGGATGCAGTTGAAGAAGGAGATCTCGCTTCTCAATGGCATCAGCCTGATCGTGGGAAACATGATTGGCTCGGGCATCTTCGTCTCCCCCAAGGGTGTACTCATCTACAGTGCCTCCTTCGGGCTGTCGCTAGTCCTCTGGGCCATCGGAGGAATATTCTCAGTAATTGGAGCACTTTGCTACGCTGAACTTGGCACCACCATCACCAAGTCGGGTGCCAGCTATGCCTACATCCTGGAGTCCTTTGGCGGCTTCATTGCCTTCATCCGCCTGTGGACGTCTCTGTTGATCATAGAGCCTACCAGTCAGGCCATCATCGCCATCACGTTTGCCAACTACCTCATCCAGCCGCTCTTTCCCAGCTGCGAGCCGCCTTACGCTGCCTCCCGTCTCATCGCTGCCGCTTGTATCTGTGAGTCTCTCTGGGATCAGGAACCTGGATGCATTTGCAAGTAGCAGTTTATAGCTAATCTAAAAAAGAATTTAAGCTGTTCTCCAAGTCTGATTGCACTATTATTAAATTCATCCAGTGATTCAATATTAACAGAATAACCAACGCAAATTACTAAGAACTTCTCCATTTATTTTCAATGCAATTTACTGTCCTGGAGGTTAACCTATAATGTATGCCTTACTACACTCAATTATGCGGTCCACGTACATTTTAGCATTTATAGCCTGGGTTTTGTTAAGAATTATATACCATAATTGCTTTTTTCCTAAATCAATGTGTTTTTGATATATTTCATTTGGGTGTGGAGATTTGGGAAGTTATCTGGTGGAAGCACCGCTCCCGGATCCTCAGTGTGTTCTCCCTCCCAATCTCGTAGGCTTTTTGACGTTCATAAACTCGGCCTACGTGAAGTGGGGCACTCGTGTCCAGGATATCTTCACCTACGCCAAGGTTATAGCCTTGATAGTCATCATCATCACAGGCATCGTGAAACTCTGTCAAGGTGAGCGACTGCTTCCTTCTCCCCAGTTGCTTTGAAACGTCCGTTTGCGCTTTTGCTCATGTCTAGCAGTGAGCTGTGACTTATCACGTTATGGGTTTTTTTTGTGCTAATGTAATATGTTTTTCTTCTCACATTCTCATATATGTGTCTGTGTTTGGACATAGGACACACCATAAATTTTGAGGATTCCTTTCAAGGCTCGTCCTGGAAACCGGGTGACATCGCCCTGGGCCTCTACTCTGCACTGTTCTCCTACTCCGGCTGGGACACGCTCAACTTTGTCACAGAGGAGATAAAAAACCCGGAGAGGTTGATATTGTGTTACTCTTTCCAGAATGTAGTATTCAAGCATTGCCGCCTTGCAGTTTGCCCATCACCAGTTTTTCAAGTTCTTTGGCAGTGAGCGCGGTCATCCTGAGCTGAAGGCCCAAATTCTTAATTGCCTGTGATTAAATCGTTAGGCAACTTCATGGGTAGCATTGATATGGCTGCTGTTTGCCCTCTGGATGTTCCTCCAGTCGCGACAGAACACGAGAATCCCGTGAAGCGTGATGACTCACAGTGTGGAGAAAAACAACTTGAGCATGGTGACACCAGCTGAGCAGAATCGGCAGTTAGGAAATGCCTTTAATTATGAAAAGATTTAAATGCGGAGGTCATTGAAGCATACAGTTAACAAGTTTAACTTGTTTACAGCACATAACTCTGCAGGAACATAAATCTATGACTCTCATGTGACACAGCACTCTTATTGCTCTGGATTTCCAGAATTATAGAGGAATTTTTCCCTAAAAAGGGATGGACAGAAATGACTGTATAATGGTCAGTCTGTTTGTCACCAGAGCTGTATACTCCTTACATTGTCCTCTAGTTTGGCCTTTTCTTCAGTGAACCGTCACTTAGGCCTACCTACTGTGTGACATTGCACCATAGTTAAGTTGGGGGAGAGGTTATTTGTTTAATTTCTTTTGTTTTATTTTTGTTAAACATGTTTTGTCTGGCCATTTTGCAAAAAAAAGGGACATTTCTTGGTGAAGGGCAGTCAGGGTCAACCAAAGAAGATCCCTGGCATGCCACAGTAATATTACATTTAAAAAGGGACATTTAAGGACAGGTTCCAGGAATGGTTTCCAGTTTGATATGAGAGGTTCCTGACCTTGATGGGACTGGATCTGATGTGTCTTTACAGAAATTTGCCTTTATCAATCGCCATCTCCATGCCAGTCGTCACTGTGATCTACATCCTCACCAACGTGGCTTACTACGCTGTCCTGGACATGGGGGCTATTCTTGCGAGTGATGCTGTTGCCGTGGTAGGTGTGAGGTCACATGGATGAGTTTTACCTTTTATAGGAGGTTTGCTCAGTGGGATAGGGATCTTTGCCTGTGTACGGAAGGTTGTGGGTTCAAATCATGCCATCACATCAATAACATGGGTCCTTGAGTAAGGTTTTTATTTCTAACTCATCCTGGTTATCTGGTTTTGCTCTGTATCACTTTGGACAACAGTGTGTGCTAAATATACATTAATTATGATATTTTTATGCACAGATAACCAATAGTGGAAAATGTATCCTGTGCATTTACGAGTTAGTATACATGAATATTGAGGAGTCAGCAGTGTCTGTGTGTAAGTGTAAATACCGCCTCTCCGTGCAGACTTTTGCTGACCACACGCTGGGCGTGATGAGCTGGACTATTCCCATAGCTGTGGCGCTGTCCTGCTACGGGGGTCTCAACGCTTCCATCATCGCCGCCTCCAGGTGAGCGAGCATTCCATAAAAACCCAAGTAAAAGTTCTCATCCTGGAGGCTTTGTTATTGCTTTGTCACCTTGCCTTTGGCTGTCTGGTGTCCCATCATCTCTATACCGTCTTATTTTAGTCATCCCGGCTCCAGGTGTGTCTGTGAGCTATGCAGACACATACTTCCTGTGTTACTTCAGGTGAATGCCACAGACATGTTGTGTCACAGTGTAATTTCCAGTGAGGGAGGCAGGGCTCACCAAACTGTATTCTGTTCTATTCACTATTCACTTCTTACATTCTTCAGGCTAACCCCAAATCCTTTATTGTTAATATCCGGGGGCCTTGGTTTATACGGCAAACATTCATTAATCACACCTCTAATATGCTCTACGCCTGGTAATTCTCATTGTTTTATTTGTTGCCATCTGGAAGCACTTTATAATATCTGCTGTGACCAGAGTATTCCTTCTGAGAACAATAACCTTTTCCATTTTTGTGAAGGGGGAGAGCAGAAGGCCTGTTCTGTTATATGATGTATTTTTGTCACATGGGCTTGGCATCAGTGTCTGGGGTCCATGAAAGCAGGTTTGAGGCTATTAACAGCACTCGGGTAATTCCTTGTCAGATCATAATACTTTTGGACTTCATTGTGAGCGATCTTAACGGAACTTGGCACGCCGATTTGGTCATGAGTAACCCACAGAACAGAAATTGCACTAGCATCGTCTGGGATGAATATTAAGGGACATTTAAGCTAACAAAGTGTGAACTTATAGCCCTCCCCCACACCGCTATGATTTTGACTGGCTCCCTTAAGTTGCACAAAAATGGTTCTCCTATGTTCTTATATGTGGCGTCACATGTCTTCATATCACTAATGGGCCTGAAATAGTACGGCAAGCCCAGGTGTCACGAATGACATCAGAATGGCTGCTGGGTAAAGGACCCATTAGTGATATGAAACCATGTGATGCCACCTATAGTATTTACACAAAATACAGAGCTAGCATTTCTGTCCACACTTTATTAGCTTAAATCTCCCTTCATTATTCAAGACACGTGCAATTTCAGTTCCATGGGAGACTCGTATGACCAAAGCAGCACGCCGACTTTCATTAAACTCTGTGACGATATGACACGGAGTTACCCACTGTGTCCGAAGACTGCATTACCGTCTTTCGCCCAACTGCCCTCCGTCTCTCCGCTGACAGGCTTTTCTTCGTGGGCTCTCGCGAAGGCCACCTCCCACACGCCCTCTCAATGATTCACGTAGAGAGATACACACCCATCCCTGCTCTCCTCTTCAACGTAAGGCCTGGGTGCTGTCATGCTTTCTCTCTGGGGAAACTGGTATATTACATGTAGATCAAATGCATTTCATCAATATAAGATGTATGTTGCTGTACATTTTAATTTCTGTGATGAAAACCAATTATCTAGGGAACTATTCTGATTGCAAAATGACAAACAACATTTGATACTAAGAGAAACATGACTTTTTCCTGTTACATGGTGGAATTTGCCATTCATTATGAAAATTACCATTCACAATTCTCAAACGTATTCTGTAAGCAATAATGCAGAATACTCAGAGAACATGTAAAACTGTACACACAGATTTGGAGGCAGGAAACAAAAAAAAGTAACTACTCAAACAATTCATTAATTTCAATATAAAGGAAAATGTTTCAATATTTGGATGCCCCCTGCTGGTAAGATTGATGGTCTGCAACCTTCAACCTTGCGTACAGTGTGCCATGGCGTTGATCTACCTGGCCGTGGAAGACGTCTTCCAGTTAATCAATTATTATAGCTTCAGCTACTGGTTCTTCGTGGGTCTGTCCATTGCTGGGCAGATCTACCTGCGCTGGAAGGAACCAGACAGGCCAAGACCTCTCAAGGTGAGAGAAAAATGACTACAAAGGCAAACCAATTTTGATGCCTTTTTTTTTTTGCATTTAATAAACTTAACATTTGCACTCTCCTCCCAATCCTTTCCTCCTCTCGTGTGTGTGTGGGCACCCCTCATATCTGTGTTTCTGTAGTTGTCTCTGTTCTTCCCCATTGTATTCTGTTTCTGTACTGTCTTTTTGGTGGCCGTACCCCTCTACAGTGACACCATTAACTCTCTCATCGGAATCGCCATCGCCCTCTCTGGAGTGCCCGTTTACGTGCTCGGCATCTATTTACCAGAGTCCAAAAGGCCGCCCGTCATCAAAAAACTGCTCCGTAAGTAGCCCCCTTCCCTGCACACCTGCTCCCAAACTGTTTCTAACATCATCTACCTTTACTCAAGGTCACTCTCTTGAATCTTGCCTGTATGAAAATTGTGAAACACAAAAGTCTATAAAAGTTCTCTGTAAAAGAGCTGTGGCGGAATAGTCCATGTGCGATATTTTTGCTGAGACAATCAATAAAATTCAAGAAACCAGGCAATGTAGCATGTTTTATGTCGGATATTTGGACATAAATATTGAGGTGGGTGTGTCATCCAGATGCCTGCCTGTGATCCCCGACCTCTGTTTCCTCACAGGTTCCCTCACATACTTCACGCAGTTTACCTGCTGCTGTGTGCTCACAGAGATGGAGAAGATGGACTAGACCTGCGCTCTGCCAAGCACACTGTACACTCACCTTGGGGATCCAGTAACCTTTGTAGCTTTCAGTTCGTCACACCGGTGGCAGTGCCTGCAAGACTGAGAAATGTCTCCTCGTTATCCTACCACATCGACTCCTCCAAAGGTCTTCTGAATGTTTCAGGACTTCATGCCTTAGCACGAGATGGTCAGATCACCATGTTCAGCAGTGGATGGCTTCACACAGCTTCACCTTCAGGGTTTGTTCCAGTGACAAGCAGTGTTTCTGGGTGCCGCTGGTCGGTGCTTGGCTGTGGAGAACCACAAACAGTATGTATGTGTGGCCTAAGGTGCTGGCTAATGCACCAGGGCTCACTGTATTGTGGATTATTTTGTTCTGCTTCAATGCTAGACTTGACATTTATGTTATCAAATGTTCTTTGATACTGTAACACCAGTGTATACCTCTTTAAAAATATATTTTTCAGCTTTTACTATCTCAGACTTTTTAATCTCCCTAAGTACGGCTGCACAAAGAATATAATAATTGAGACTGGCTTTCGCAAGGGGAAGGAAGCTTTGGGAAGGCAGAGGTTTCTTTTCATTTTTGGGAAGCTTGTGGAATGACATAGAAGGTGTTCTGGCTCCACCCAAAGCACCTCTTTGTCTCCGTGCCCATCTGTGCAGGAGGAATCATCAGCCATGGTGGTATAATGCAATTATCTTTTTCCGTATTGTCTTGTTTTTAGCCAAAAAGAAAAATCGTGCAAGTACCACATACTGCTGTCTGGAAGGTCGAGCAAGCTCACTGCACGCAGTGACATGAACAGCACTGCTTAGTATCAGCCACTGTGAGCAATTAACTTCTTGACCTCTAAAGAGGCTGGACATCCATTCTCAGTTTGCATTTTACGGTGCCGGGCACCTCTGCCAAAAGATGCCTTTTTTTGTCTTCACTGACTTTCCTAAAATTATAATGTTTACAATTTTATAGATATATAGTGTAGTGTTTGTAAACGCCAGTGGGGATTCTTATTTTTTTTCATCCATTGAACGGTTTTTGTTCCTCTGGAAACAATGGTTTGTAATGCTTGTGTTGGTTACTGGGCAGATGCCCATGGTCTGGTGTTCAGTGTAAGGATTAAAACGTTGTGGGGGAAAGTCACATCCAGCAATATAGCAATATATCTTTAATGTTCAAACAGCTGTTTTGCATAATTTATTCTAGAACTTTAAATAAAGTTTTATTTTAAACCTTTCACTGTCGTGATTGTCTCTGAATGTGGGCATCTTTGAAGATTGATATGAACGGCTTATAAAGTATGGGAGGCAAATATGGCTGAAGATATATCCTTGAGACATATAACAAGGCAGATGCTTTTGTCCGGTGGTTAGGATTAGCATGGACGAGGCTTATGGTGCAGTGATCAGAAGGGTGTCCATTCAAATCCCACAGTACAGTGATTTTTGTCACCATTCAGCCTTTGAGGAAGGCGCTTAACCCTCAATTGCTCCAGGAAATGGCCGACCTTGTTTTCTCAATTGTATTTCGCTTTGGATGAAATAATTTGCTAAATAAGTAAACGAAAATGTAAAGCAAGGAAGTCACCTCATCCGGCACCAGTTCGCCATCTTTCTCCAGTGGTGTATTTGTACACTTGTTCTCATGCTACAGTATCTGCCACAGCATGGCTTGCCAAGAGACTTGATAATGCACCTACAAGCTGCCATATTAATCTCACATTAGGGGTGTCAACATGGAAATTGTAGATGGCAGGCAGGACTGGCAAATCCTTCACTGTAGCTGTGGGGTTGTTTTTGATATCTTTATTGAAATTTTGGCATAATTTTGATGTCTGTATCTGACACGATAACCTTAAATTTCTCCTTTGTGCACATTTCTTCATATAATGTACAGATCAGTTCTGACGTGTCATACTGGTATTATCCTCTGCAGAACTCTGGCTGCACTGATATGAGGTCCTCTGAGGCTCTTTAGATGGTGGTGCGATGCATCACATGCGTCAATAAGACTGCGCTATCCGCATTTCTTACCCCTATGTAGCAGAAGGCCTAGCATATTCAACTGTGAAGCCAGAAATTCAACTGTGAAGTAGAATATGCATCTCAAATGAAATAAAATATGAGCTTGTGACCTCCAGCTATT
>JAODJX010000020.1:22666310-22685501 GCA_026776945.1 Isichthys henryi | reverse complement strand
ATTTTAACAACTCTGAGCTATTAGTTTAGTTCTCCCCAAGTGAGCTTGATGGGCCGAATGGCCTCCTCTCGTTTGTAAAGTTCTTATGTTCATACTTAAATTATATAGACTAGGTAGATATACTGAGCGTGCAGGGAGTTCAGGGTGCAGGATAGGTAGGGCACAGCTAGGGGGCAGGTTGTGTCCTGATGCAGGAGAATGGAAAGCTCAGGCTGAGACCAACCAAACAGACAGATGATGCCTTGAGGATGTTCCTCTAACTCCTTCCCTTCTCACTATCGGCCTTTCCACTCTGCAGCAAGTAAGGAACCACCTCTACTATGGCCAGGTTGAACACAGACCCAAGAACCCTGCCATGGTAACCAGCTTCAGCACTCCATCTGTCAGAGAGCACCTTCATTCCATGGACATCCAGAAGAATCACAAAATGTTCTCCACCTCTAGCATACAAATTATGCTCCAACATGAAGCTGGTCCTCTGTAGCTGCCGGGGATACGTTCCTGGACACCCCCATGGATACCAAAATCCATGGATGCTCAAGTCCGTTCAACAAAATGACATAGTATTTGCATATAGCCTACATGCATCCACATTCTTTAAATCATCTCTACACCTAATACAATGCAAATTAAGGAAAACAGAGTAGCCAAAATAAATGATGCGATTATATCAAATTAAAAAGGAAGAGTATCTCTGTCATTCTGCCTCATCAATACAGCACTCCAGCATGCCAGGTTTGGCTAGAGTCCAAATTTAAATTAAAGTTCGGGTAAGACTTACTCTAAACTGAGGGCTCCGTACTAAAACCTACAAACATGATTTGGGTTGAAGCAGTTCTGCATGGAACATCTCAGAATAATTCCTACAGGGTGCCGTAAAAAACAAGTCAGGTAGAACAGGACTTATTTGGTTACAGTCATCACTTCTTTAACCGGCATAACCAGTTACTGACGGTAAGACACTGACTCCCTTTCCACCAGAAGGCACTGGATGTGTTCCAACTCTACCAGACACTTCTGATATTATTCTGATATTATTGTAGGACACTTTTGATATTGTCTGGTATTGTGTACTTCCTGAGGCTGAAGATCTGAGTACTCAGTATTGAAAAAGGCAGCATCCAAATCCTTGATGTTTTTGTAATAGTCCAGAGAGAGCGTACATGTAGAGCACCATTGCAATACTTATAATGGAAAGCCTCAGTACATAAGTCAGACAAAGACAAAATGTATGGTATGTGGAATGAGGTAATATTATTTTGTTTGTCTCATGTAGAAGAACAAAAATGCCATCAAACCTGTCATAATTTAACAGTAGGTCATATCTCAGGCAAGGTTAGACGTGATAAAAGAACCAATTATGGTCTACAAATGGGCCAATGATACATTAGAGATGAAAGAAGCACCACAATAAGGAATGAAATTGCTTGAGGAGGTAAATCAAAAGATAAAATTCACTGAAGGCCCCAGCCCAGCCCATAAGGCACAGCTTGAGGAGGTATCACTTGATGTAGGTGTTCAACTTTATATGGAACAAAGCAATTGCCTCAGCCAATGTGTCAATATCTTAGCACTCTTTCTGTTTTGATTTTGTGCTGTTCAGACCAGAAATGTTTTCCTTTGCTACATACATATGTGCTGTTGTGCTTGTGGTCCCGTTGTAAAAAAAATCGTAAGATGTAGGCTTAAGTTATTAATTAATAACCGTGGAATGTGAATTAATTCCCCTTTCACGTCCACTGTGCAGCACGTCGTCATTTTCTCTTGTTGGTAAGAAGCCGTGAGATCCGCACTATGTGGGCAAATTCCAGTGAGCTTTACGCAATTTGATCTGCGGTTCTGCTTAGAACCGGACTCGCATTCGCAAATAATAATAATAGACCTAATTACTTTTCGCCAGCAGAGGCCGCCATCGCCTTTCATAGCATTTGATCCATTTAATTTAATTTTACTTCGTCTTCAAGTCTTTTTAGGGTACACTCAAACATCAAGTTCGACTGTTGTACGAAAGCTTTGCGCTTTATTAAATTCTCCTAAAAATGATTATTACCAGTCCCAGATTCTTTGGGTGTCACCAAATGACACCTTTGCAAAGTATCTTTAATAGGCCAGAAAGGATGAGGAGGCACTAAAATGCAGTGTCGTAAAATCGAAGTGAAAAAATCAGCATCACAAAAATGAAAAAAGTGGAAATGGTGAAATAACCTATCTCCGGATTTTTCCTGAGTACATGGGTCTAACTGGAAAGACCCCACACAAACCTTATGAATGCACAATATGAGAGTCAGACTCAACAGCAAGTTTTAATTACGAGGCGGAGGCAACCAAGGGGGAAACATTTACACATTTTCCTAGAAGTGCTCAGAGTTTTCATTTGAACACTATGCTGGAAATACGGCAAACAACAGAATATTTTTTTATTTCACCTTTTATCCACCCACCAGGCCGAAAACAATGTTATGACAAACACACATTGACTAAAAAGTACGATCTTCACATCTACAAAGCCCAGAATAAATCAGGTCACGTGGTTACTTAACTATGAATATTCGTTCCAATATCTTTACATCTACAGTATCTGTACAGCCAAACCCTAGACTCTGTCATAACTTATGTGAGCTTTGTCTAGTTGTTTGGGATTTCTGTATCTGATCAGAAAGCCCTTTTAGCTGCTAATAAGCGCCCACCCTATTATTTTTGGCTAATTTCACTGTATTGAGAAGGACGTTCTCAGCATCCCTCCCTGAAGCCACTGCCCACCCCATCCCTGTACACAGCAGAATTAAACGTGTCTTCCGGTGCCACGTCCAGATACGGCGTTCAGAGAGAAGGACGATCTGCTTATCAGTCCTTATGATGGTGACATTTTACACGCTAAAGATGGCTATTTACAGTCTTACCTAGGCGATTCAGAAGTGGACCCGAAAATGCATATCATGTCTGAAGTAGTTTACGGCGCGATTGCCTTTAACAATGCTTTATAAAATGTATATGTAGCATTCAGTGCTTAATAAATATGCCATAAATCACGCAGAATTAATGAAGTAAATTATAATTAGTGGTACCGTCAGCACTTGCTAATCTGAGCCAGAGTATATCCGAAGATGCACAGATCATACGCTGGGACACTATTAAAACAGCCTGCACAAGCTAAATACTGTCACATTTCGGCTTCTACTTCTATCGTTTTTAGTTTGTTTCACTAAATGAATCACAAAATATTCACCGAGACCATTTATTTAATAAATTATACTCTTGTCGGATCGCTATGATGCGAGTGAAGTGAACTTTAAGGAAGCGTGGCTATATCTCCTTCCCATCCGCCACCCATCGCCAACCCCCTCCCCATCCAACCCCCCATCCCAATGAGTGATCTGAAAAGGGGCGTCCAACAGCAGTGTTTTATTAAGCTGAAGAAAGAAGGAAGGCACAAGAAGTAGCCTGCATGTCGGCAGGGTATTATCCGTATGAACTGCAAGGGATCTGGATTGTACCCCCTGTGTGTTTGCTGATTTGCAAGTATATTTTAGAAGTTGCAGATATTTTTGGTCCGTCCTGTTCTCAAGCCTGTTTATTTCGGAACTTCTTCTCTGGTTTGGTGGATCTAGCGCAATTATCTTAAAACCAAGAATATGCGGGAAACGGTGAAATGAGCACATTTAAGATGCAATAAGTTTATTTTTTATTACGAATTGCGGAATGAAGGAGAACTGCATAGGGTGTTTCATTAGGACGCACAAATAAAAATGATCAGTTAGGTTATAATCTGCGCTGTCAGTCTGTTTGACGGGAGGCAGGAAACGTAACTTACAGCTGCCTGCAAGCGCTGGAAACGAACTTCTGGACATTTGTTCGACAATAAATAGAAATGACCTGTATACTACATGGCAGATTTGGTGGATGGAGCGCGTCCTTGAGAGTGACAGTTCGGATTATTGTCCGCTTCCACGATTTTTGATGCGGTCGACGTGTGTTTATTGCCTCAGTCTATTTTTTCTTTTGCTGCATCAAGAAACAAAGGACTTAAATTTTCAAGCTTAATTAAGCAGCACACATCGCGTAAGCAGCTGTCCTTGTCAAGGTTGGATTGAGCTGGTTGCTCTGCGAAGCGCCTGCATAAAACCATGATGTCGCCGGTGAAATGCTGGACTGTGCTGATGATCAGATGGAGCTCGGTTCTCTCCTTCCTGATTTTACTGAGCAGCAGGACTCACGCTGGGCAAGACCAATCCTTCAATCCTGAGGTGATGCATCGTTTTTTATTTTTGATTGATCTATTACATTGAGTTCCATTCCATTCATTTTCTTGCACTGTAAAATTCCAGAAATGCAATGTTTGGTACATGAAATCAGTTTGTAAGCAGTAAAAACCGCAACTTTATCTAGTATTAGAGTCATGGGAATAAAAATGTACACTTGGTCAGTTAACTTCAGCAATTTCCAAACGTGACAGATGATAATAATGGATACGTTGAAAAGTATATTAATTTCATTCTGACTTACTGTCGACAGTGGTGGACTCGTCACTTTACTTAAGCAGGTATTAATGAGTGGATGGTTACTGAAGTTAATAACCCTACTGTGAAATATTGCCATTGGCAGCTATCTAGCGTATTACACCCTGTACATCATCATGTATGACTTGGCTTGGTAGGTTTTGTGGTTGTAGCGGCTCGTAAATACGTGTTCTTCCTTATTTACAATATCGTAACGTGGTTCTTTCGATTTCTGACCTTAAGTGGCGCACTTTGCTGCCTGCCCTCCTCCCCCCAGAGTACACATATCGCCTTAGCTCACCGACTTACTTGACATGCTCGCAGTGGAGACCATATGTGGACATGAAACACCCTGTACAGTCCCTTTTGGAGCAGCGAGGAATTGGTAGAAAACGTACCGCTGTTACCTTGTCTTGATGCCGCAAAAGTTTCTCATTACGAATGAACCTGTTAGAAGCCGCGTGTAGTTCTGACGCGGTTTGTCTGGGCGTAAATGTCTCATGGCTTCTTGCACCACCCCTTTGATTCTCCTTTCTTTGGGCACTGTAGGCCTTTTCATTACTTCCAATATCAGACTGCACTTACTGTTTTAGTAGGTTCAGTCACTATCCCTCCTTGAATGAGCACCCATCTCTTCCTTCCTCTTCTCTCCTCTCCTTTTTCCTCCCTATTACTCTCGCCCCCACCTTTGTCTTTGTGCTGACTGTCTGACACACCTGTCATAAAACAGTCTGCAGGCTTAGACAACAACACTGGCAGTGAAGCAATGGGAAGGACAGACTGGATTGGCCCACACTCATTGAGTGAGCAGGCCCTACATCAACCGCCATTGTTAAATGTTGACTGAAGGTCTTGTGGGTGACCACCCCAGACGGAGAGCATTGTCCCCTGAATTTGCATTTATCTGCCTGTTGAGGCATCTCCTCCCTCCCCCAACCGCGCCTCGCATTTACTAATCCACAGACATGCAGATAGACATAGTAATGATGCTGTTTTGTTGAATCTCGGTGGGATGTATGGACTGGCTTATGCCAAGGAAGGTCAAACCAAGGTAGAGTGCTTTTTATGATACTCCAGAGATGGAAGCTCCGGAGAAACATATGAGGATCTGACTCACATGGAAGTGTCTCTACAGCCAGTGTCTGCTTTCCATGTAACTTTGTATGTGTCCATTTGAGATGGGCACCTACTGTAAATGCCTCTATAGCTACGCCACAGAATTACTAATCCTAATACCCAGAGACCAGATCTCACACAGCAATATGTGGCTGGTCAATTAATGCCAAAGACAACACCAACATAGTATGTTAGACCTGTAGACAGTATGTATTTTGCTTTTACTAAAGATTCTTTGTTTAAAAAGAGCTTTTAGTCTGTCTTTGAAAAGGCATATTCCTTGTTGGAAAAGCTAGTTTGTCTTTGCCCGAATGGCATGGTATTCAGTTCTATCAGACACTCATCACACTGAAAACCTGGAGGTGGCAAAAATGGAGGAATTCATCTCATATGACACGTGGGTGTTTGTCTTCCTGTGGCCATTTTTATATAGATTTGGTTGGCTCCTCTCTCTACATTTGCACATCTGTCAATGATGGTACCCGATGTAATTGATTCCATGTTTCATCTCCAACTGGAAATAAAACAGAAAGTAAATTTATAACTATATTTTGCATATTGTTTTCTTAAAATCAGCTAAAATAGAAACAATTACATGCTTCTAGAATAGACGGTAAACTTCCTGTAGCTGAAATAGAAAGACAGATGGTTGGTGGATCTTTGTTGTCTGAAAGATGATGATGTGATGCACTTGAATTTAAACCTGTAATATGGGAAAAAAACAGGTTGTTTTTTCCACCACTGCCAAATAAAGGTCTGATTGAACACGGCTGAAATTACAGATACAAATACGCCAACCTACACCCACACAGGAACGTGAATGGTGCCTGACATAGTGTGGAACGTTCTGCAATCCCTCAAGAACATAATCAGCAATATAAAACTAGCAGGCCCCACTGCACTATTGCATATATGTTACAGGATTCTGGTTTCTGACGGTTGAGAGGCTTCCAATGGCAAGCGAAACGTAGCATGTTCATCAGAATAATCAATATTGACAATGAGATAATGGCAGTAGCTGATATTTGAGTATGGATTTATCAAGGTCGGTATTGGATTTACCGTGGGACTGAATTTATCCTTTATCCACCCTCTATAACATAGATGGCTCCCTTTTTGAATATTCCGCCTTATTTATACACAGCCTAACATCTGCACTCTCTCTCTCTGCCTTTACTCAGCCTCTCACTGTGCAATTCTTCATTCCCCACAAGTCTGTCGTTCTTCATCTCAGTCTGGTATCTTTGACCCAATTCCCTGGGCCCCCCATCCTAAAGACGGCCCAGCATGGCCCCCCAGGCCCATAGCTCAGCTTGACTGTCTGTCCCACGAGCCATAATGACAGTGTTGTCTGCTCCATCCAGGGTGGCCAGCCAGAGCAGGGAGTTGGGGCGGGGGGGGGGTTTGGGGCGGCGCCACCGCGGCTTAGCTGCTACGCCTGTGCCTGCTGAGCAATACAGCTGTTTTGCCGGCAAATGGAGCAGAGACACTAAGGCCTGTGAGGCTCTCTAGCCATTCAGGAGGTACAATGAACGCTGTTGTTTATTCCGCCTTAGTCCCCGGCATTCCAACATGCTGCTCTTCTGCAGGATTCCTGCATCCGATCCTCTCATTCCGATTTACCCAGTACTGTGTCGCCGCTTGGGAATGTGGGGGCAGAGCAGCTATTTCTCTGTAAAGGGAAGTGATGCCGACGGACGTGTCGTTAGTTTCCGAAAGTGGTTGAAAACCAGGATCCAAGAATCTGTCCACTAGTGGACAGAAACGGTGCGGTCCACATAGTATCAGATACAGGCTGTCTATTTATCAGAAACTATTACTGCCATCATCCAAGGATAAAAGAGATTGTTCAAGGGTCCAGTAACAAGATCACTACCAAGCTGGGGATTTGAACCAACAGCCTTCCGATCATAAGCACAGCATTCTAATCAGCTGAGACTATATATATTATATATTTCAGATATAATGGATTTAGAGAGAATTGCAGAACATACTGTATGTGGTGGGAATGCAGTTAGGAAGGCAAACGATAGATCAATGAAAAGGTGGTTTGTGGGTTCAGATGGATTCGAATTTCTTTTGTTGGTTGAAGGGCGTTGTAAATTGACCTTTTGTTCAAGATCATTATTTGTTCTTTGTGGAACACGGTTGCGGTGTTCATAGTGCATCGACTGTATAAGCAGCTTAAACTCTTATGGAATCCACCACAGTTCAGTTAAAAACATTAACCTGCAGATGCTCTTTGGCAGGGCACAGCGACAGGCTCTGCTCAGAGAATGCAGACACAGGACAGGTGTGAGATATAATTCCACTGTCTCAAAGCCCCACTGAAATGAAAACTTCCCCCCTACTCTTTCACTATGGTTTCTCCCAATCAAAAACACATTCAGTCGGAAAGGGCAAGTTCCCAGTCTTCTGGAAGTTAAACCATAATCCAGCTGTTAGTATCTTG
This sequence comes from Isichthys henryi, assembly GCA_026776945.1. Taxonomy (NCBI): domain Eukaryota; kingdom Metazoa; phylum Chordata; class Actinopteri; order Osteoglossiformes; family Mormyridae; genus Isichthys; species Isichthys henryi. Next base: position 22,677,437 of record JAODJX010000020.1, on the reverse strand, counting down.
GCACTTCTTAGCCCTGGCTGAGCTACGCCGCATTTTTACTTATCTGTGTCAATTTCTCTGTCAGTGGATCACTGTACCTCGAGGCTATCATTGAGAAGCGCTTGGCAAGGAAGTGTACGAGTGAAACATGTGTCTCTTTAGATCTCTCCCCCGCATGAGCACCTTGAAGAATGCACTGTTGCTGCCCTGGAAATGCATGTTGGCGGAGAAGCCCTGACACATCCTTTGATGCAGAGTATCACACTGCTTCACTGTCCTGCAATAAATACCCTCATACGGCTGATGTCAGGTGCACTTTTGTAGAAACAAGTGGAGTTGATGGGTGTGTCAGAGCCTCAGTTTCTATTCTTAATTGATTTTTCTTCATACACACACACTCTGCCCTCCAAACCTCAATGAACAGGGCTGCTTATCTCAAGGTGTAGGTGTGTCACAAACAGAAGGGGCATTCAGACATTCACAGGTCAGCAGATCTGAAGAAGGGGGGCCGTTGTTGCCCGGAATGGGAGCAAGGAAATGTTATAAATGAGTGACTAGGGAGCAGAGAGGAGGAATTGTGTTTTGACACTCTTAAATGCTCTATTCGTTTTCCTTTTTTAGCTGTTTTGACGTATGGGGAAGCACTTGGGAGGTTAAAGCTTGCTTTGACTAGACCTTTGGTCAGTGGCCTTGGTGACAGTAATGTACTGTTACCATGGAAATACAGGGGCGTCGTGCCACAGACAGGTCTCGGCCCCTGCTCAGAAAGGTTTTGAGTGGCAGAATAGGTTTCAGCACCTGATGGAAGGCCTTAAGCTGGCAGGTAGGGTCCTTCTCATGATTGCCATCCAGTAAACACGTCCCACTTTCTCACACTGTCTGGTTCTGGCAAACACTTGCTGTGAGACGCTTGACACGTGGAAGCAATGCGGGTTGCTTTATTTTTTATAGGATCCATTTGAACGCAAAGAGCTATATCCAAAATCCTGCCAGCTGTTAATGTACTTCTGAGAAATATGGGAAATGTGTGATATGTATTTTTATCACATTAATTGCAAAATATTGCCATTTGGTTCTGCTTTAGGAAATTGTTTATCGTCACAAGAACATAAGCTCCTGTCAACAAGATCATTTGTCCTTCAACCATGTGCCATCCGATGCAGAAGGAGATTCAATGGTTATTATAATAGTTATACATGCTAGTGAAATGCAGTCAGATTGCAGTTTTTTAAAGTGAACACAGTTTTTCTCAGTCCATGTTTACCAGGGGTCTACAACTCCGGCTCTGGATAGGTGTGTCTCACCAAAACAGATGTGTGTCATCAGAAGCCAGGTAGCATAGAAATCTACTGGATAGTAGCTCTCCAGGACCGGAGTTGGAGACCCCAGGTGTACACAAACAAAACACCGACATTTCTCATGCTGCAATGATCGTGACTTTTCCGGTAACATGGGCCTTCTCAAGTTGTGATGGAGTCATTGGCAACCAGTTCCACTCTCTGTGTCATGTGATCTGCTGACCTCTGACTCCCTGCTGTTTGTATCGCCTACATCGGCAGCCCCTCTGGCTGGGCTAACGGGCTAATGGCATCTGCTTGTGGTGATGTTGAGTTGCCCCCCCCCCCCCTCCTGTTTCTTCCCAGACATGGTTACGGATGTACGGGTACTTACCCCAGGCCAGCCGGCAGATGTCCACCATGCGCTCGGGGCAGATCCTGTCCAACGCCATCAGGGAGATGCAGCGCTTCTATGGTCTGACCATCACCGGCGAGATGGATCCAGTCACTCAGAAGTACGTTGCCTCCCCCGCTGTCGGGTCGGGTTGCACTGCAGTCTGTCACCTAAAAACGGTCAAATAAATTGCTCCTGGCCCACTGCACCTAAACTTGTCACGGGTGGGATTACAAAAGCAGCAGGAGATGCAGTGGTGGGGCCGGTTGGCAGTAACCTGATAGCTCTGTTATGGAAGCCTTTTCAGGAAACAGCCCACCCTGTTTCTCTAATATGTCATGTGTAACTTGACTTAATGCAAACGATTGAGAGGAGGCTGTCCACATATCACATATCCTTCTGTTGAACCCTGTGCAGCAGCATCTCAGTAGCTCAATAGCTTGGAGAGCGGTATATCACTTTGCACGTCGTTGTATCGATTTATCTAGTTGTCTGATGTGCTTAAGTCAATATTCTGCACTACTTGAATTTGCACAAACTACAGTATTATTCACATACCTTGCATTTACTCCACTCTGTTGTGTTTTTTGTATCTGGTATTTAGTCCATCTGTCACCCCGTTATTGTTAACCGTCTACTGTCATGGTGTATTCAACAGTAGCAAGTCGGACCAATAAAAATTTCCTCCAGCCTTGGCTGTGTGGCAATAAAGATTCTGATGCAGAACACTGACCATGGAGTGTGTTACCCATGGAAAGTTTTACGAGGTAGCTTAGGGCTCCACTTGCAGTCGACGCTAATGTCTCTCTTTGGGCAGGGCTATGAAGAAACCCCGCTGTGGAGTCCCAGACAAGTTTGGGGGTCAGATCAAAACTAATGTCCGGCGGAAGCGTTATGCACTCACCGGCCACAAGTGGACCAAAGACCTGCTAACGTTCAGGTACAAAATGAAGTTTGAGACACCTTCATAAATGTGACCCACTGTCAGAAAGCTGTACTGCACACTAACATATTTTTAATTGTACTTTAGCTAGTGTGTGTCTATGTGCCTGTTGTCGTAAGGTTGCCAGGTCAAGTCCCATTCTCTGAAGATTTGTCACATTTCTGTAAAGCCATTATCCCCTCAAGATGCTCTTGGGTCATCTCATAAACTGCTGACCCGGCATTCTGAACCCAGCCTTTGTTTTCCAGAGTATACATCAGGGCTCTTCAAGTCTGGTCCTCTTTTTCCAATTGTCCCAAACAGTTAGTTTAATAATTACTGATTTTGACTGGTCACAGATGCTTCACACCTGGCTGATGGAAGGCTGGAAAATGAACAGTTCTTGGCCCTTGAGGACTGTGATCTGAATAGTCCTGGTATACATGTATGTCCCAAGAATGACAAAGAAGAACAAGATGTAATACACAGAAACTAAAGAGTTCCAATTGTGCAAATGTCAAAGTACAGCTTCATTCAACTTGATCGTCTTACTGCAGCTAGTTTTAATTTGCATAGAATGTTGGACTGACGTATATGTCTTGATTTGAGGTATTTGTCTTGATTTGAGGTATATGTCTTGATTTGAGGTATTTGTCTTGATTTGAGGTATATGTCTTGACTTCTTCCAGCATACAAAACTACACACCGAAAGTGGGGGAGTCCAACTCGTATGAGGCTATCCGCAAAGCCTTCAGGGTGTGGGAGAAAGTGACACCCCTGCGATTTGAGGAGATTCCCTACCATGAGATCAAATATGGCCGACGCAAGGAGCCTGATATTCTGATCTTTTTCGCCTCTGGTTTCCATGGTGACAGCTCACCTTTCGACGGTGAGGGAGGCTTTCTGGCTCATGCCTACTTCCCAGGTCCCGGCATGGGTGGAGACACACATTTTGACTCGGATGAGCCTTGGACAGTTACCAATGAGGACCATTCCGGTGAGTGCGTTGGCCATCCTAGTAGAATGTTGTGAAAGAGATCGTTGTTGTATAGGAAATCCTTTCCATCAGTGACATCACTGCTCTGAAGTAAGTAGGAGGGTGTCCTTCGCCAAGGAACCTCATGTATTAAATGATTAATGAATGAGTTAATTCTTTTAAATGACAGTATGATTGTTGCGAGGCTGACGGTTTCAGCTCACTGTGTCACTCTTTCAGCTAAATGTCTACATGACACCTTCAGTAGTAATGGAAAAAGCACATCTGTCTCATTCCAACTTTTATAATTCTACAGAACTACCTACAAAAGAAAATGGAATGTTGAGCTCATCTTGTTCTTGTTAGCGGGCTCCTTAATGAAATTCATTCAGGTCAGTTTATATGAGGACAAGCTGATTCAGGTTGATAGTCTTTAGAAAAACCCTTTTTATTGTTGGTATCCAGGGCTAAAACCAGATCTCAAGTTGCAGACCGTGATCTTATTGACTCCAAGTCAGCTAAGTAATGTTAATATGATTGGTGAAAGAAAAGCCCTCAATTGGCTGATCGCCACACTTCTTATTTTTTCTGCTGTTTGTAAACTTCAAAAGGCTAGATGATCAAGCCAGTAGGGTAATGCCATCCATCCATCCATTCATTCAGTCCCATCTACCTCTCCTCACATCAATACTCTAAAAGTCGTAAAAAAATATCAATGGGTTTTAGCAGCCTTGATTGTTTTGCTGTTTTCCTTGCAGTTTGATTCTTCACTTATTTTCTCTTAAGCGGCGCCAAGGAAATAAATGTCTGAACCTTTTCCTGGAATAAAGCAGCAGTTTTGTCATTTCCTGAGTTAAAACAGGCACAGATGGTTAGCCGCACATTTGTATTGTTAAGTGTGGAGGTATCGTAGGCAGAGGGTGGGGGCAGCCACTTTCCTGGGGCCCTTTTATGGAAGAGACGAGACTCCGAGGTAATGTGCAAGATAGCAGGTCTGCAATCCAGGAGATGGTGTCAGGCACATCTCTGCGCAAAGGTTTAGATACCGTCATGTAGAGCATGTAGGCAATAGAGATACTTATTTTAGCCTAAATTTTAGGTTTCATTGCCATTTCAGCCATATGCACAGTATACAGAGAAATGCAACATTGTCTTGCACCATAGTCTTGGACAAACAAAGAACAAAAACAGAAATAACACAAGATTACACAAGTGCAGGCAGGACAGAACTATCTAGAGTGCAAGGAGAGCAGAGAGAGAGAGAGCAAGATAAACACAAGGGCAGCATTACAACATTACAGGACTAGACAACAACAGTAACAGTATTGCTGTGAATGGATACAGTATTATGACTGTATTCCAGCAGCAGAAGTGTGCAAAACATGCAAGATTGAAGTGGATAGCAATAAATAAATAAAATAAATGTGCAAACAATAGTGGAAGCAGGACAGAGAGTGCGTAGTATATAATAAACAGTGTATAACAAACAGTATATAACAAACAGTGTGTAACAAACAGTGTATAACAAACAGTGTATAACAAACAGTATATAACAAACAGTGTATAACAAACAGTATATAACAAACAGTGTATAACAAACAGTGTATAACAAACAGTGTAAAACAAACAGTGTATAATAAACAGTGTATAACAAACAGTGTAAAACAAACAGTGTATAACAAACAGTGTATAACAAACAGTATATAACAAAGTGTATAACAAACAGTGTAAAACAAACAGTGTATAACAAACAGTGTATAACAAACAGTGTATAACAAACAGTGTATAATAAACAGTATATAACAAACAGTATATAACAAACAGTGTATAATAAACAGTTTACTGGATGATTAATTCCACGCAGCTTTTGGAAGCGGAACAAAGATTTCTCTGGAATCTATTAATCCTTCTGGGGTGTTGCAGGAAAAGGAGATCCCTAATCTGCTAGGAATTGAGCTGTGGTTGTTTTCTAGCGAATGTAGCAAACTCTAGCAGGACACATAAGAGTCCTCAGTATTAACTTGTGGAAGTACTCATGGTTAATAACCAGTAATTTGCAATAGAACTGCAACATTCCTGAGACAAAAGGACTACGATGTCTGAAATTTGTCTGCAGAGCCAACAGCTGATATCCCCATATCTGTAAAACAGAACAGACATCTGGATGCTGGGAGATAGTGCTAGGATCTTTCAGCTGTGTATGTGAGCATGCAAGAGAGCCTTGATGTTAATCTATCCAATTTTTAGTGCAAATGGATTTTAAATGGGCCTTTGTACATGTACTGTCACATGACTGTCACAATCCCCGCCCCTTTTCCATGCTCCTGCATCGATACTCAGGAGCCTAGAATGACTGAAAAGAATGGGGGCCCAAACATCTATATTTCCTTTGACAGTTGCAAGGATAGATGTGATCTCATTCCTGATCTCTCCTCCCCAAAGTCACACATCTTTTCAGCATATCCTGAATCACATCAGGACGCAGGGATCCCACTTTGCCAGACTAAATACGCAGACTCACAGAGAGCAAATCTAGGAAATCAAAGTCAAGTTAATCATGCAGGCTTGAAGAAAACGGGGAGGCACTATTGAAGTGAACTGGCCTCCAGGAATTCATTAAGAATAAAAATAAAACCTTATTGAAATTTTGCTGAGCTAAACCCTGTTTCTGGACATGGCTGGGATTCAGTGGGACCTTTTTCTATTAGCAGGGTGCTGAGGCAGGTCATTGTAACTGTGATGCTGGAAGGTCAAGACCATGCTTTACTGGAATGGGTGCACCCCATTGATCAGGGACCGTGTGCATTTGCAGAGAGGAGCCTTTAGGAGGGCGGCCAGCCTTACATGAAAAGGGAGGCGGTCGGCTATACGTAGGCAATGTCAAATAAGCCATCAGGCAAAAACATAGGGGGGGGGCAATAAAATGGCCTTTTATGGCTTAGTAAATTTTTGCGGAACATGGGAAAACAGCTGACGCAAATGATGTGGTTCTGTAAAGCACGAAAGATTCTGAGTAAAAGCATGGCACCACGCAAGGTCTTCTGCGAAACGCCTGGCCTGTATCCATACGACTCCATTAGCATCGCTAACAACTGCAGCGATTAACTCCGTGGGGGAGTAACGTAACGTAATGCTTGCCATATTTTTTTCTTAAAACATACAAGTAAAATGCTCTAATTGCGCAAACTCATGCGTCTCTCCCTTATATGCACACGCACGCAGTGACATTCGGTGGAGCATACGCGTGGCGTGCTGTGGGAGGATGGGATATCGCAGGGGGGTCAGTGCCCCCTCGCACTTTTGCTCACACAATCGCTCACACACGCACTGGCACGCTCACTCACAAACCCCACTGTGCAGCTCTTCCTGCCTTGGCCAGGGGGAAGTGGCCCGGGGTCAGGGAGCTGAACGAGAGGCTGGAAACAAAGAGCTGCTTGAGACTCTACCTGGAACAGGGATCTGCAGTAGCAGGGAAAGCCTCGCTTTCACCATTACTGTATTCATTCTAAAAATAGTGTGGATCTCTTTACTGTGCACATTTATTTCTCTCCAAGCAAAGAAGTTCACGCTGTAGCAGAAATCCCATAATATACTTTTAATACCGACACTCGAGGACACTGGGCCTTATGTGCAGTGAGTCTTGGTCCCGGAGTTTTGTGTTTATTTTCAAAGAGTTTCTATGAGTTACGGGTTGTGAGGAGCGGTTCTCCGAGTTCCTCACTCGAATTAGCACGCAGTGATGTAGAGAGGCTATAAACCTTACTGAGTTTGGTGCAATAAAACCACGATTCGGACTACTCAGAGCCAGTTACGAGATCCAGTGTATGTGCCGATTTTATGAGATGCAGGTACCACTCGGAACCCAGCGGTTTTATAGTTCCAGAAAAGCCGGAGCGACTCAAGAACACAGACGACACCTTCAGCCTGTTTATCCACTGATTTAGAACTTTGCAGAATTGACACAACACACGGAAACAATGGTCTGCATTTGTGTTAAACGTTATAATTCTTTCCGTTCAGGCAACGACCTCTTCTTGGTGGCTGTGCATGAATTGGGTCATGCACTGGGCTTGGAGCACTCCAACAACCCTCAAGCCATCATGGCTCCCTTCTATCAGTGGATGGAGACGGAGAACTTCGAGCTGCCTGAGGATGACCTACGTGGGATACAGCAGATCTACGGTGGGCCTCTCTGCTGACAGGGCTGCAGTGTGCGTTCCCTGGAAACAAGGCGCTTGTGTTTTTCCCCATACCCAGCCATTCCCAGCCTCTCTCCCTCTCCCCCGTGCTTCACATTAACCCCCAAAAGGACAGCAGTGCCAAGTCCAGGTCCAGCAGGAGCAAAGGGATGCGTTTGTTACCCCAAGCTTTTGTGTCCCAGCTCCGTAAATCTCACATTGTTCATCAATAGAATTTATAGAACAGTCTAGCTTAATGAATCACTGACTCAGTGCAGTAGCTTGTATTGGTAATGCTGGAGATAACTAGTGTTTGACTTTGACCTCATAATGGTTGGTTCTTTCCACCAGATCTCCGGCACTGCAGTTGCTCTCAGTGTATCCATTAGGGCATTAAGTCATCATGACACCCCCTGATGTGCTCAAGGCATTCAAACTCATTCTGTTTTCTGCAGGACCACCAGACAGCACCCCTACCCAGACCTTGCCACCCATCACGCCTCGCAGGCCTGCCCAGCCAGAGCCCAGGCCTCCCAACCCACCAAAGACGCCACCTGGGCCCCCCCCTCGCCGGCCAGACAAGCCACACACCACAGACCGCCCAGACCACTACGGACCCAACATCTGCGAGGGAAACTTTGACACTGTCACTATGCTCAGAGGAGAGATGTTTGTTTTTAAGGTGAGGTGATCACTTGTCTGCAATGAACAAACAATCTAGAAGAGCAGACATGGTCAGACATGTTCACAGAGAATAAAGAGCCTGGTTTTCTCCCAGGTGGTCAAAGTATAAAGACAAAGTCTAAGATGTTTTTTGTGCTCTGAGACAGAGCATGAGGAACTGGGGTATGACTCGAGTTACCAGAGGCCTCATCCCTCACATTTTAAAATATTTCTTGACAAAGCCACTGAAAGAAGGGGCTTTCAGTCTTTGCCACACAACTCAGAGAGGGAAATTCCGGAGTTGCCTTATTACAGTCACAATGGCCAATAGTATCAATAGTGTCAGTGTCATTTCCCGTCCTGACTCTCACACTCACAGGATGTCTTAAAAACTGCACGGAACTCTTCCTGTATTTGAACGGAGTTTACGGCATGAACTTTAAGAATTTCAAAATCGAAAATCTTCATTAATTTATTCATGAGCAAATTAATAATTCAGAATCATTGTAAATGCCAATAAAATGGAGTGTATAGCTGCTATGAAGGTTCTGTCAGATGTTCACTTCCACTGCTGTAATTTTCTCTGTGTTCCAGTCAGTCTGACTATGAGTTTTATTCAGATCACCCATGAGTTACTGAGCAATTTTCACACAGACCTTTGAGCTACTGTCCCCCTAACTAATGTAGCCTGTGCCTTTAAGAACACCCTTAAATTACTTGGCAATAACTGGCAGTCACAGTCCATTCTTACACCCTGATAAACACAAAGATATCTCTGAATCCAGCATCGTTTAACCTTTTGTCAAATAAGTGGGAAAGAGCAGTGTGTATGTGAGGGTGCATCAGCGGGTGAGGGGTGCACGCGTGCGGAGGGTGCATCAGCGGGTGAGGGGTGCACGCGTGTGGAGGGTGCATCAGCGGGTGAGGGGTAAATTTAGAGGTCTTGGCAGCTTTCCTGGTTATGCTTTCAATATTGGATGAAGCTGAAGCGATCTCACAGTTTGGAGGCAAGCCAGGGAGATAGGATGTATAGAGGTCAGCTTTGCTGCCATGCTCTGGGCAGGATTTAAGGCCTCTGTTACTGTGTTTTTAAGGAATGGACTCAAATGTCGGCAGTACTGTGCACAGGGCTGCAGCCTCTCCGTGATTAAAAGGCCAACCGGAGCTCTCTCTTCCCAACAGGGTCGTTGGTTCTGGAGGGTGAGGCGTAACCGAGTTTTGGACAACTACCCCATGCCCATCGGCCATTTCTGGCGGGGGCTGCCTGGTGACATCAATGCTGCCTACGAGCGGCATGATGGGAAATTCGTCTTTTTCAAAGGTACGTCTTCCAGTGCTTCTCTTTTTAAAATCTTTAAAGTGAGAAACACGCTGTAGAAAGTCCTGGAAAAGCCATACTTGTATCTCTTTAAGACAGTTGGCACTATTCTCAAAAACGTCTTAAGGGTAAATGATGTCACTGCCAAAACCTTCCAAAGTCTGGGTAGTTGCCATTGACGAAAAATACGAGGCAAAAAAAAGCAGAATTAAAAAAAGAAAACTTGGAACCAAACATCTGGCAGATGTGAAGCTGTGGATTACATCAGCCAGCGGTTTCCAGATGCTGACTGCAAAGGTTTCGCTTCTTAACAAGGATCTGGGTTGGTGGAATCAGGAGAGATGAAACGGACCTTGGCATGGTGTCTGTTTGCCCGTCGTGCTGCATAACCGTCTCACGGTGTAGAAACATCCCGGAATGCTGTTAAAACCTCCATTCGTGAGAAGGTCACGTGACCAGCAACTGACCGACATACAACAGTGACGTGGCAAGGACTGAGATTCCTGCCTCCCGACTGTTTCGGGACAGTGGATTAACCCCAGATTGCCAAAGGTTCAAACCCCCTGGGAGCTGCACTGTTTCAAAATCTGCGAAAAAGACTCATAAACGTGTCGCTCATTTTTGTGTGTTTCTGCACAGTTACAGATATAAGCAGCCTGAACTGGCAAAGCTAAGAGGCGCCTGCACAAGAAATACAGCAGTAATCAAACGTTGCAGTCAGTGTGGAGGGAGCAGCTGCTGAGATTTGGCTACTCTTGACTACTCTTCTAACGTTGCTTTTCTGATCTGCAGGAAGTAAATACTGGCTGTTTAGGGAGGCAAATCTGGAGCCTGGCTACCCTCAGGAGCTTACGGAATACGGCCAGGGCATCCCATACGACGGCATCCAAACTGCCATCTGGTGGGAGCCTTCAGGGTTTACTTACTTCTTTAAGGAAGACAGGTAGATACACTGCCTTTGTCAGCCAGCTAATCGTCGCATTTCTTACTGTTTCATAAGCTTCATTGCGTTACCTTTACAGTTTATGTTCTACCAAACTTTGCCCACGCATGCTGCTTCACGTCGCTGCTCTCCTTGCTGCTCTCTCTCTGCTAGGTACTGGCGATTTAACGAGCAGTCCCGCTCTGTAGATGTGGACTACCCCAAGCCAATCAGCGTGTGGGGCGGAATTCCACCCTCTCCCAAAGGAGCTTTTCTCAGTGATGATGGTGGTGAGGGAATCGGCGGGGGGGGGAGACGAATGGCCAGGAAAATACCTGTAACTGTGCTTCACAAAGGAGGAAAATGTGTGCGTCTCTGCGTGTGTTTGTGTGACTGATGGGGGGGGGGGGGGGATGGTTAATAAAACAAAATCCTAAAAATAAAAGGTAAGAAAAATGAGCCTAAAAAAATCACACCTTTGGAAAACCGGCCCCTTTT